>CM061532.1:265867125-266038241 GCA_030545055.2 Neoaliturus tenellus
CATCGAACCTTACCGTATAGTTTAATAATTTTTCAGAGTGTAGCTGTATGCAGAGCATACAGTATGTTGTTTGACGATCTTCCACCAGAGTGTACTGTTTTTGCTACATCAAAAAATTTTGTAGTCATGGAAATTTTATATTTCTACTTGTTGACAGAGCTGAGGTTCGTTAGTTTGATTTTTCCCCACCAGAGTGCACACTACCAGAAAGTTGGTCAACCAAAACCAAGTATATTATTAGTAATGTGTATATGATATATGGAGGTACTGGTTGTAATTATTTAGCGGTATACACCAATATGGTTGCCCATATAACAGCTCTACATGGGTTGATTGACGCGTTTTCCATTTCGGGACCGAGCGACACAATAGGCCACACAGTTGTGATTGGTATTTTTTAAGATATGGCTAGTTTCCTGTTATCCCACTAGAGTGTACTGCGCGTACGAATACGGCCTTACCTGTAGCTTTGTCACCAAAGTGTATCACGTGTACGTAAGCATGTGTTGAATGAATTCCCCCAATTACCCTGCAATTTCCATGTAAAATCCGTTAGGTAGTTCCTAAGATCTCGTGATGAGTCAGTGAGTGGGATTTCGCTTATATATATATATATATATATATATATATATATTAAGATTTCTATATTTAGACTGCATTAGTTTTATATGTATCACTATTTTAAGACAGGGACCTCACATAGTGAGTATTTTGACCCAATATGAATGAGTGATGAGTGAAGGTTGATTGTGGCACAACCTTATAGTCTTGTTACTGACTAAGACCGAGATTCTCCTTAGGCAGGACTGTTATTTTTAGCCCAACAGCCAATGGTATCTAGGGACCTATATTTTACCGTGGGATCCGAACCACAATTTAAACCTCATATATACAAATTGGTCTAACTATAAGGATGGTCTTTATGGATGACCATCAAAAGTGTAGACGTTAATCCCCACCAGAGAATATCGTATCCACAAGCCATCGCTTTTAACTATCCACAATTCATGACCTCCAAGTAGCTAAATTACAGGACGTTACCACCGTCCCAGTTCAATTTTTATGTACCATAAAGTATAATAGAACAACATTACTCCACTCTGGTAAAGAGTAATCTGGCAAACTACACAGGTACTGCAGTCCGATGGGTTGTTTCAAAAGTTAAATGTACCATGTGTTTTAAAATTGCAGTGAAGAAGACTGATGGCAAACAACACATTTGTTGATCTAGTAGAGAAAACTCTAAGTATGAGCCACTGTGCTCTGGTAAATAAAAATAACTTAACTCTAACCCCACTTTTACAATGTGTTTGACTACGTGAGTCAAGATAGTGTTTGCAAAATTTTCACTTGGTTTGATCCCGGGTCGCCTTTTTAAACCAGTCAGAGATGTTTCCCACGCTTAATTCTAACGTGATTTATTTTGTAACATTGACCTTGGAGGCCGGAATCAGATTGTATAAAATACTAGACACTAGTATCTAACTACACACCATGTTTCAGAATTTTTGCTCTAATGGTAAGCATGTTATGGGAGAAAACCCATAGGGGTTGATTTAAAAAAAATATAAGGGATGATGGTTAAACTTGGTTGAAAGAGTTACATAGAGTACACATACCTACAACCCGAATCTGGTTTACCTCAGCCTTCAAACACCTGAGCAATAGGTGTAAAACAGTTAAGGGTTGAAATGAGCCCCATCGAAAAACTGGGTATTTTCATGCGATTCAATGTTAATAACGCTAGAATTAAGGGTCTCAAACGATTATGATGATATTTTGCACTTTTTAAGTTAGGGGTTGTTCCAGGGGTAGTTCACCCCTAGAGGGTAGTTTATAAAAATTATATGTTGTATGTACACCCCTATACCAAGTTACAACCCTGTGGAAGTATAAATGGGGGAGATACAAAAACCGAAAGTGTCCAATAGAAACATGAACGGACTGTAGGCGCAAGTTGGTTGCGGAACGTACAGTATACCAGGAAAGTTCAACTGGATAAACTGACAAACACTTTGCACACTTATCCATAGTTATCTTTATCTGAGGTCATAAAGGGCAGACAGTTTTCCCGTTGTTTAGCGATTGCCGCTATCAAAGGTTACAGAGGTTAACGAATACTTTGTTGATATCCCAGGACAACTTTAAAACTGGTTTATACTAGTTGCGAAGTTGACATTGGGTACAGCAAACGAAGTTGTCATAACACTGTGGTAAGTCTTTTGGCTGTCCACTATGACAATTTCCCTTCCTCCAAACCCCATTCATGTTCAAGACAGCGGGGGGTTAATGCGAACCGCATGGAATCCCTAGCTGGAATATATGTAGACGGCAGGGGGTGAGTAGAAATGCTATGGGCATGAAAACCCCTAGCTGGAACATATGTTCAAGACAGCAGGGGGAGAGGGAGTGCGACGGGCATAGAAACCCCTAGCTGGAACATGAGTGGACAGTCTGTCCCGTGCCTCACCCTTTCTCTTCCTTCAATATCCCATCCTTCCGGGGGCCTGCGCAAAATGCCGATTTTGAGGCAGACGTGCTCAACGGTTCGGCCGGGGTCTCCTTATCCACCAATAACAACAACAACAACTTTGTTGATAGCGCTATTTCATTCTTTTCATTAATTTGTTAAATAACGCTGCATCGCAAACACCGCGTAATCAGACACATTTCCGCCACCATCAAACAAGTACCTCGGTGGCTAAGAGGTAAAGCTCGCAACTCACGCGCCAGCGGGCCGGGTTCGAATCCTGACCTCGCCATGTATAAATTTTATTCATAAAAATTTAATTAATGGTGGACTATAAGGCTTGTTAGGTTAGAAATGACCTCTAAGGTGAGTTTATAAGTCTAAGGTACCAGAAAATTATTTAGCGACACTAGCACCCTCATTTATTTCCCCATAAGAGCCCATGTAGTTTATTCCCCCATAAGAGCCCATGTTAGACTTCATCGGGGTGCCTTAACTACTTAGAATTAAATTAATTTTTCAAATATAATTTTAAGACTGAAATTATACATTTTTTTATACGATGAATAATTTATGTAATAAAATAACTTGAATTCATTATTATGATAAACTAGCAGTTAGCCGCGTTGCTGCGTTTAAATTAAATTTTTACAGAAAAAACTATTTTATTGGTTTTATAATTTAACAAAAAAATTCAATGGAATAGAAAGTAAGTATATTAATTTTATTGTAAGGTCAAAGGATAAACAATAGTTTTTGTCTTTTGAATTTGGTGTATACATGTGAAAAAATATTGATGCGTACCAATTCGTACGTTTTCCAAATTTTAACCCAGAATAGTCAAAGATTGCCCTTGTGTCTAATTGATCTTAATTGCAAATGAAAGAGCACATATGAGCAAAGAGGCACGTCCATGTCAAATTTCAACCACGGGGGACCTAAATTAATTTTGAAATCCAGTGAAGTGGACGTGCTTAAAAAATTATATTTGCAAAACCGTTTCTTGGTGAGTACCTATTAGCAAAGAGGCATGTCCATGTCAAATTTCAACGCTGGTGGCCCTTAAGTAATTTTGAAATCCAGTGAAGAGGTGCCCTAAAGAGCTTCAAACACTATTTTTGCAAACCCGTTTCTTAGCAGCTATGACAAAAAGAATCATCAATCGAATTTCAACCCCGGTGGCCTAAATTAATTTTGAAGTCCAGTGGGGTGGAACCCTAAAAAGCTTTAAAAGCTGTATTTGAAAACCATTTCTTGGTGAGAACGTATGAGCAAAGAGTTACGTCCATGTCAAGTTTCAACCTCAGATTCCTTAAAGTAATTTTAAAGTCCAGTTGGGTGGAGCCTTAAAGAGATTAAAAAACTATATTTGCGAAACCATTTCCTAAAGAGTAACTGAGCAAAAATAATCATCCATCAAATTTCAATCCCAGTGGCCATTAGTAAATCTTGAAGACCAGTGGAGCGTAGCCCAAAAATATTTAAAAAACTACCTTTGCAAAACCGTATCTTGGTGAGTAATCAATAAGCAAAGAGCCACCTCCATGCCAAATGCCCGGGAGGCCCTAAAGTAATTTTGAAGTCCAGTAGAGTTGGAGACCAAAAGTGCTTAAAAAACTAAATTTGCAAAACCGTTTCATAGTGAGCACCTATGAGCAAAGAGGCATGTCCATGTCAAGTTTCAACCCCGGATTCCCTAAATTAATTTTGAAGTCCAGTTCGGTGGAGCCCTAATAAGCTTAAAAAACTGTATTTGCAAAACCGTTTCCTAGAGAGTAACTATGAGCAAAAAAAATTATACATCAAATTTCAACCCCATGGATATTAAGTAATTTTGAAGTCCAGTGGGATGGAGCAATAAAGAGCTTAAGAAACTATATTTGCAAAACCGTTTCCTAGAGAGTAACTAACTATGAGCAAAGAGAATCGTCCATCAAATTTTAACCCCGGTGGCCCTAAAGTAATTTTGAAGTCCAGTGGGGTGGAGCGGGGCCTACGAAAACTAACTTATTATTATTATAATTATATATTAATTAATTAAAATATATATGTATATATATATATATAATTGTACATATATATGTATTTGTGTATACTCTTATTTACTGACTTTTCAGGCATTATGTATTAATTACAAGTTTATTTTATGCAGGTTGTTTGGCAATCATTGTCATAACATTTAAGGGGTTACGATTCTTAAAAAAATATATATGATTTATGATCATGATATCTCACTCCAATTTCTAATAAAAATCATTTTTTAATTTGTGGATATTTCTTGGCATTGCCATAAATATCCCGTATTTTCCCCCTTTTAAATGTCTCATAGGTGTATCATGTATCATGTAAATATAAGTATGATATAAAATTAATATTTCTTATTACAATTTAGAGGGGATAATTAAGCTTTCTCACAGATTCAGAATATTTATTCACTCCTTTATACAATAATTAGTATCAAGTATTTAAGTTTTTATAGGGTGAGTGTACCAGTGAATGGCCGTTTAAGGTTGAGTTTCCACTTGAATCTTACATGGTAAAACTGGCTTTTACGCTACAGTGTACAGGGAATAGTTTAAAAGTCTTGCCCGTATTTTTCTGTATTTTTAATGATAAAATGTAATACATCATGTTAAAACCGAGAATTGAAAAATTCAATTAATTTATCATACATAAATCATTGCACCAGTGAATGATCGCCTATCTACAAGTTAATGACCGGTGTTTCCCCAGTGAATCGGTGTCAGAATACCAACTATTTAGAATGAATGTACCAGTGAATGACCGTTAATATAGGTTAAATTAGACAAAAGTCACCACGCAAAAAATACACACTATAATTGTGTAAATATTGTATTTTTTGTAAATTAAAAAAATATTATACAGGCTTTTAATAATTAAACATTGGAAATAGTTTAAAGTACTTGTTGGAAATAATCACTCCTGATCTTTTCTAACATGTGATACAATTTCATATTAAGTTATCATTTGTTAAGAACTTTGTTTATTATGTTTGTTCACACTTTTCCAAGTAATCTCTTTTACAATAATTGTATTTAATTTTGTATTCAATAAAAAAAACTTCATGAGTCATTACACGTTTAATTCCACTGTAAATTTGCTCTCCATTTAAGTTATGGGCCCAGAGGGTTCTGAAATGAATCATGAGTTAAAAATAACAAACTTGTTCTAATTCAAATAATTTACTAGTCAATCTGGGTTGAATTGTGGATTCTTGTTCATTGTAACATTTCAAAACAATTTCACAAATGACCAATACTGTAAATTACCGAATTGAACCATTAAATAAAAATAATTATGATATTTGGAAACTACAAGCACAGGCAAAATTAATTAAATCAGATCTTTGGAAATATATCGCATATGTGTGTCAGTGGTGAAGAAAAATGTCCAGATGATTCAGAGCCTGAAAAGAAGAAAGCATGGTTGCACCAAGACTTAACTGCAAAATCTGACTTAACATTGATAATTTCTCCAGGTGAGCTTAGAAATATTAAAAGCTTCACAACTTAAAAGTAAGTCTGGGATACTTTAAATGGCATTCATGCATCTAAAGGTCCTGCACGTAAAGCTACACTTCTAAAGAAGTTAATTCTTCACAAAATGAAAGATGGGGACAATGTGAGGAATCATTTGAATGAATTTGTAGATGCAGTAGATAAACTCTTAGAACTAGACATTGTTATAAATGATGACCTTTTATCTATAATGATGTTATATAGTCTTAGCCCATCATTTGAGGATTTTAGAGTTGCAATAGAATCTCGTGATTCTCTCCCTAAGCCAGATCAACTCAGAATTAAAATACTAGAGGAATATGAAGCCAGGCAAAAAAGCGTTACTAACTCAAACACTGAAGATGCGTTTTTCTCTAAAGACTCGAGAAATAGGTACAAGAAAAATAATCTAAAGCATTCTGAACCTAAACCAAACCGGGTTTTTTTTTGTAAAAATGTAAGCGAAATAATCATTCAGCTGAAAAATGTTGGGCAAAAACTAAGTACAGTGATAACTCAAAATGTCAGGCAAAAGGTAAGGTTAATGATAACTCATATAAAACCGAAGAGTTCTGTTTATCCCACAGGAGAACTTAAAACTAAAACCAATCTTGGTGTCTCGATTAGAGAAGCACATCGCATATGTGCAACCACAGAAACATTTTTAAAGATTTTTCTGAAACATCTCCTAATCATACTCTCAAACTTGCCTCAAATAATCAATCAACATCAATTGAGGGAAAAGAACATGTAAAATTAATTAAGGGACAATTCAGTTATCAACTTAATTGACACACTACATGTTCAAGATTTAACCACTAACATTTTTTTCTGTAAACAAAATAACTGAAAAGGGGTTTACTGTAACATTTGATCAAAATCAAGCTTTTTAAAAAAACAAAAATGATGTAATTCTTGAAGCAATTAAAAGAAACAGTCTTTACTATGTTGAATTTGATCAGGTTGAAAGTGCTAATCTTGTAACAGGTAACAAAATAAATGAATGGCATCTAAAACTTGGACACATCAATGAAAATGACTTGAAACATGCTTCTAAAAATAAAACCATGAAGGGCCTTGATTTTGATTTAAATGAAAAACTGGGTGATTGGGAAGTATGCATTCAGTCAAATATGACTAGATCTCCCTTCCCGATTCGCAGTGAGGAAAAAGACTTGGATCCTAAAAATTATACATTCTGACGTTTGTGGACCAATGAGAGTCACATCACCAGGTGGTTCAAGATATTTTGTAACATTTATTGATGAAAAATCTCGTTATAGTAAGGTTTATTTTCTGAAACAGAAGAATGAAGTTCTAAAATATTTTAGAATATTTAAAAATGAAATGGAAAACTTTAAAACCAAGAAAGTTAAATTCTTGCAACAGACAATTGTAGAGGTGAATACTGCAATGATGCATTTGATAAATATTTACAGGAAAACGGAATTCAAATACGACTTTCAGCTCCATATACACCAGAGCAAAATGGACTTGCCGAAAGACTTAATCAAACACTACTTGACAAAGCAAGATGTGTTATGACTGAGTTCAAACTAGCTCCAATGTTTTGGGCAGAAGCGGTTAGATGGGCTATTTACTTACGGAATCGATGTCCATCAAGACCTCTCGATCACAAAACACCTTTTGAAATGTGGGTTGGAAGAGTACCATCTGTAAATCATCCCCACATATTTGGAAGCAAAGCTTTTGTTCTAAACAAAAAATCAACGAAAGGAAAATTTTCTCCAAGAGCCATGGAAGGAATTTTTTTATGATGTTCAGAAATCTCTAAGGCATATCGAATATGGGTACCTAGTCAACGAAATGTTATAGCTAGTGAGATGTGAAAATTGTCAAGATATTTCCTGACTCAAATATAAACTACGATTACAATTTAATCGATAAGAAGGAAAATCAAAACTCAGAAGTAAAAGAAGACAATGAAAAGCCAATTTAAAAAAAAATAAATTTATAAACATAACTTTCAACAAAACTAAAAATGACGAAAATGATGTAATGGATGAAACTCAACAATCTGTAGAAAATGAAGAAGATAATCACACTGTGATATCTGAGGATGAAGAATTAGCTATTCATGAAGATGAGAAAAACGGTACAAATGTTACTGCACCTGATACATCTATGAATCCTCAACGTGAAAGGAAACCACCTGAATGGCTAAATGACTTTGAATCAGAATATTCTTCTTTAGGAAATGAAAATATGGCTGAAGCAGAAAATGACGCAACATACTGGCATGAAGCTATAAAAGAAGAGATAAAATCTCATTTAAAAAACAAAACTTGGGACATATCAACAAAAAAAAGATGATGTAAATGTTGTTGATTGCAAACTAGTATTGAAGAAAAGTACAAGGCTGATGGTTCACTTGAACGGAAAAAGGCTCGACTTGTAGCACGAAGATTCTCTCAGCGACCAAACATTGATTATGAAGAAACTTTTGTGCCTGTAGTAAAATTGAGTTCTCTACGTTTATTACTTGGCATTGCAATGGAAAAAGACATGAAACTAAATCAGTTAGATGTGTCAACTGCATTTTTAAATGGTGATATAAAAGAAAATATTTACATGAGAGTACCACCAGATCTGAAAACCTATCTTGAAGAAATAATCACAGAAAATGAATTCAACAAAGAACTGAGAAAACAAGCAAATAAAATGTTATCTGATTTAAACTAGATTCCAAAAGAGAAGCAAATTTGTCATCTCAACAAAGCACTGTACGGTCTGAAACAAGCTCGAAGACAATGGTTTTACAAGCTAGATTCAAAACTTAAAGATTTAGGATCCAATGCTTCACTGGCTGATCCGTGTATTTATGTATCAAGCTCAAAAGATGAAATAATAGCAGTTTATGTTGACGATCTCATTATTGCGTCTAAAGATTATAAGTAGTTTCATAAAATAAGAAATGAACTAATGAAGTCCTTTGAAATGCGAGACCTAGGTACATTAAACCACTGCTTAGGAATTCAGTTTCATAAAAAAAAAAAACAAAAAAAAACTGAGTGGAAAACTGATTGAAAATTAAAATAAGTATATTCAAAATGTTTTAAAGAAATTCAATATGACAGACTGGAAACCTATTGGAACTCCTATGGATCCAAAAATGAAACTTAAAAAAGTGACTATGAACGATAATGTCAACTTGACCCTATCAAAGCTTAGTCGGAAGTTTGATGTTTTTAGCAGTTGCAACAAGACCTGATATAGCTTACGGTGTTAGTTATCTAAGTCAGTTTAATAACTGTTACTCGCAAGAGCACTGGAAAGCGGCGAAACGTGTTCTAAGATATCTCCAAGGAACAAAAGATAAGTCTCTTATATTCGAAAAAAACAAATAAGCCACTTATTGGATTAGCTGATGATGATTGGGGATCTTCTCCAACAGACAGGAAATCTTATTCCGGATACTTTTTCATATATGCAAAGCAAGTGTCAGTTGGGCTTCACGAAAACAAAAGAACATTATCTCTTTCAACTGAAGAGGCTGAATACTGGGCTATTACAGAAAGCCACCAAATAAGCACTATATCTAAAGCAACTAATTAACGATTTGGGACAGTTTCATGAGAAGATTACAATTTATAATGAAAACCAAGCAGCACAACACATAGCTTCAAATCCTGTTGTCAGTGCGAAATCAAAACACACTGATATACGGCTACACTTCATCCGTGAAAAAATCCAACAAGGAGTGATTGAACTTAAATATCTACCTACAGATTCAATGACAGCTGATGTTCTTACGAAAGCGCTGAGCAAACCAAAATTTGAACATCACATCACAAATCTCGGACTTAAGACTACATCCGATCACACTACTTCACCAAGATCATTCGTGAGGGGGAGTGTTGGAAATCATCATTCCTGATCTTTTCTAACATGTGATACAATTTCATATTAAGTTATCATATGTTAAGAACTTTGTTTATTATGTTTGTTTACACTTTTCCAAGTAATCTCTTTTACAATTGTATTTAATTTTTTACTCAATAAAAAAACTTCATGAGTCATTACACGTTTAATTTCACTGTAAATTTGCTCTGCTCTTTAGTACTACTATTTTGGAAATGAAAGTTATACAAAAATGCAATTAAAACGAATTATTAATCTTACCTACAAAATTTTATTATTTATCTACCATCGTTTTTGAGACAATGAGATTTGTATAAGATAAAATGCATACAAACCGAAATACAGAAAACACATGTTACATAACATTTTAAAATTGTATTAACACCACCCTCCCTCCTTGCCAAAGAATAAGCTGTTAAGATTCTCACAGAGTCGAAGCTGGAACCCTGTATATTAACAACACTAACCATTTCCAGATCGTTAAAATAGAGATTCTAGTGAATGACCACCAATCTTCTAGCAAATTTCTGTAAACATTAAGGCCCGGTCAAATTTAGGTCTATTGTATCCACATGATTTCTGATATTTTTTTAGTGTTTCCTAGCACTTAATCTGCCATAAAACATTGTTTCCAATACTTTTAAAGAAAATTTATTTAAATCTTTTGAATGACTGAAATGATCATTCACTGGTTATACCAATAGTTGTGATCCAGTAAATGACCGACTGTATAATTAAATTGTTGGTTATGATTTTGGTATTTAAATGAGTTCAGAATTGTACCTTAACATGTTGACTGTTAATTACATTTAATATACTGCAGTTTCAATCAATAATCAAAGAACAATAAAGAGTACAGCTAACCTTGTTTGTACAATACGCTATAGTGGGGAAGCTTAAAGATGAACTGGGTGAAACACTTAATTTTGACCTATTCTTTTTGAAGCAGTGACAGGGAGGATTCAAATCAAAATCCAAAGTTATTTTTAAGACCGTTTATGATAGACTAGGCAAAAGGTAAAGCTTAATATACTGTTTTTTATACAAAACGGTCATTCAGTGGAGGGTGTTCATTCACTCACCATATGAGTTATTTTAACAACATTTAAAAAACATTTTAGGTTGTTTAGATCATATAAAATAGCTATATATATCTTATAATTAAGGTACCCTATCCAGAATCTACGGGAATTTTCGGCAATGGTAAATTTTGCAATCACATGATTTTAATAATTTTACATACCATGCACTGTATATTGGAATATATATATAAAATAAATAAAAGATGTTCCGCAGGGCAAAACAGCTCCTTCAGTACACTTAAAAGTGGCCCGTGAAAACTAGCTATCTAATTTTCCTGCTACAAATTTATGCCTATTTAGTTTTGTAGATTTAATCGTAGATTAAAACCTAAAGATTAGTTTATAATTATTGGTTTTATCATACTAAATGATTTCTATGTTATTGCCAACAAAACCTTATGGTTAAATCTTTACAAAATGTTCTTCCAATAAACTTTTGAAGTATTTACTTTTTTAATACATGCAGATACATTCACCTTCCGGCCGGTTGATGTGGTCAGGTTTTCATACATGTAGCTCTTGCATGACTTGTCCTTAAAGACTACCTTCACTATGTGATTGCCATTCTTTTTTTTCTTCGGGACGATGAAGTTCCAGACGGTCTCGTTGCACACCGTCAAGTTGATTTCCATCAATGTGTTCTGTCCACAGTACATGAAGGCCTTGAATTTTCCCGCTTCAATTTTATTCTTGTAGCATACCAGTAGATATGGCTTGTGAACCGTCATCTCGCCACTTTCAAATTTGAGGTCTTTCTTTGATTGCCAGGTGGCTACGCGTTGCCATTCGCTTGATTGTGATTCTATGTCTTTGGTTTTTGGGCCCACAGTGAATTGATCAACGATTAATTTTTCCACTAAAACAAATTTAAATTTTAAAATAGCAGCAGTTTTAAATTATAATAAAATAGTATCAAATAAAATGTTTTTAAATTTTCCTTGTTAATTTAAAATATAAAAAAAATATCTCATTGTCATCAATTTTCCTGTTAGCTTTAATAAAAGCTATGAACATTACTAAAAGCAAAGCTTTGGCTTTTAGAATTTTTTATCATTGTTGAAACATATCTATATCTATAAAAGAGGAAATATGTATATAAATATATATATATATATATATATATATATATATATATATATATGTTTGTTGCCTATAGACTCCGAAACCGCTCAACAGATTTCAACGAAACTTTCAGGCTTTAGTAAGCTTTATTCGAGGATTGTTTGTGTGAAGTTTGGAGCAAATCTGTCCAAAGGGCTCTGACCCAGAGGGCATACAATGGTGCAGTGTCAGGTTTTAGAGATTTAGTGTTTACAAAATGAACTGCTGCAATTAAAAAATTTGAAAGTTTCATTCAAGCAGATGCTTATAATCATAGAAGTAACCAGGTGTGAGGTATAATGTTGATGTTTGTGTTGTCTTTATGGCTCCGCCCTACGGAAGCTCACAATTACACTTAAAATCCTACAGGTGGTGAAATTTGACGTAGTCGATTCTCTTTGTCCATAGGTGCACCATAGGTCCATAGGTTTTGCAAATATAGTTTTTTGAGCTCTTTAGGGCTCCACCCCACTGAACTTCAAATTACTTTAAGGCCACCAGGGTTGAAATTTGATGGACTTCTAGACGGAGCTCTTTACCCATAGGTGCACACTAAGAAACGATTCTGCAAATATAGTTTTTTAAGCACTTTAGGGCTCCGCCTCACTGGACATTGAAATTACTTTAGGACCTCCTGGGCTGAAATTTGACATGGACGATGCTCTTTGCTCATAGGTACTCACTAGGAAACGGTTTTGCAAATATGTTTTTTAAGCACTTTAGGGCTCCGCCTCAATGGACATTGAAATTACTTTAGGACCTCCTGAGCTGAAATTTGACAAGGACGATGCTCTTTGCTCATAGGAACTCACTAGGAAACGGTTTTGCAAATGTAGTTTTTTAAGCTCTTTAGGGCTCCACCCCACTGGACTTCAAAATTACTTTAGGGCTACCGGGGTTAAAATTTGATGAACGATGCTCTTTACCCATAGGTACTCACTAAGAAACGATTTTGCAAATATAGTTTCTTAAGCACTTTAGGGCTCCGCCTCACTGGACATTGAAATTACTTTAGGACTTCCGGAGCTGAAATTTGACATGGACGATTCTCTTTGCTAATAGGTACTCACTAGGAAATGGTTTTGCAAATATAGTTTTTTATGCTCTTTAGAGCTCCACCCCACTGGACTTCAAAATTACTTTAGGGAAACCGGGGTTGAAATTTGATGGACGACGCTCTTTACCCATAGGTACTCACTAAGAAACAATTTTGGAAATATAGTTTTTTAAGCACTTTAGGTCTCCGCCTCACTGGACATTGAAATTACTTTAGGACCTCCGGAGTTGAAATTTGACATGGACGATTCTCTTTGCTAATAGGTACACACTAGGAAACGGTTTTGCAAATATAGTTTTTTAAGCTCTTTAGGGCTCCACCCCACTGGACTTCAAAATTACTTTAGGGAAACCGGGGTTGAAATTTGATGAACGATGCTCTTTACCCATAGGTACTTACTAAGAAACAATGTTGGAAATATGGTTTTTTAAGCACTTTAGGGCTCCGCCTCACTGGACATTGAAATTACTTTAGGACTTCCGGAGCTGAAATTTGACATGGACGATTCTCTTTGCTAATAGGTACACACTAGGAAACGGTTTTGCAAATATAGTTTTTTAAGCTCTTTAGGGCTCCACCCCACTGGACTTCAAAATTACTTTAGGGCCACCGGGGTTGAAATTTGATGGACGATGCTCTTTACCCATAGGTACTCACTAAGAAACAATGTTGGAAATATAGTTTTTTAAGCACTTTAGGGCTCCGCCTCACTGGACATTGAAATTACTTTAGGACCTCCGGAGTTGAAATTTGACATGGACGATTCTCTTTGCTAATAGGTACTCACTAGGAAACGGTTTTGCAAATATAATTTTTAAGCTCTTTAAGGCTCCGCCCCACTGGACTTTAAATTACTTTAGGGCCACCATGGTTGAAATTTTACTTTTACTTGCCTCTTTGCTCATAGGTACTCACCAAGAATGGTTTTGCAAATATATATTTTTAGTAGGGCTGTGCTCCACTGGACTTTAAAATTAATTTAAGGCCTCCGGGGTTGAAATTTGGCATGGACGTGCCTCTTTGCTCATAGGTGCTCTTGCATTTGCAATTACGATCAATAAGATACAAGGCAAACTTTGACTATTCTGGGTTTAAATTTGCAAAATGCCTGTTTATCCTTTGGCCTTACAGTAATATAAATATACTTACTTTCTATGCCATTGACTTTTTTTGTTATATTAAAAAACTTAAAACTTAACTTATCTTTTTTTGTTATATTAAAATAGCTTTATTTATGTAAACAACTTAATTTGAGCGCAGCAACGCGCGCCGGGTAACTGCTAGTATAATATGAAAATGCGATGTTCGGTTTGTTAAGTTGTACGGATTAGTTCCATTTGTTGACAAAGTATGTTTTAGTGTTTTTGCCTCTTTGCTTGATTTTTATGTACAAAGTGACTGAGTCTGGTGACGACTTACTCATTATAATTCTTAATCATTCACTCGAGCGAAAAAATATTATTACTAAGGGTGTTTCTTAAAAATGTATCTACCTATATATCTATCTCTCTAAACATATAAAAGGGAAAACCCTCACTCACTGATACATTCATCACTATTTCTCAAGCTTCCCAACTAGCCAAAATGCTGAAATTTTATATACTCATTCTTTAGGCTTAAAATAGGAAATTCTGACTATTTTCATATTAATAATGATGAAGGGCTACGTACTAGACGCCCTAAAAGTTACCATGTAATTCTTATGGAAGAAACATTTTTTTTGTATTCCGACAAACGATTATTTAAAGGATCATTAATTTTAGAAACAACTGTTTGCATTTAAACTATCGAGAGAAAATTGGTAAGCGAGTGAGCTTAGCGAACGAAATAAACCTGACGGGGAGTGAGCGCAGTAAACGAGCTAAACCTGACGGGGAGTGAGCGCAGCGAAAGAGCTACACCTGACCGGGTGTGAGGGTAGCGAATGAGTTAAACCTGATGGCAAGTGAGCGTAGCGAACGAGCTCACCTGAGGGACAAACAATTTTTCAAGTTGGCATTGCCAAGCAGCAAATATATATATATAATATGGGAAGCTGTTTTTGCTCCCTCATTTCTTGGCCAATTTTAAAGTCTGAGGTGTCAAAAGAATTTGTCTTGGTTCGTAGTTAGTAGTGGGGAATGGGGGCTTTTGGAACAGTTCAAGGTCACCTGAGGGATGACGTCATCGATGACGTCATCGAGGTCAATGACCTCATCGATGACGTCATCGATTGCATCATCGATGACGTCATCACCAATGACGTCACATCCATGACGTCACAGAAATGACGTGCTGGTGACGTTATCACCCCTTACGTCACCAAGATGACGTCATCGATGTCACAAAGGTCAAGGTCACGCTGAAACCTAAAATTTTTTAGGCACTTACTGTTTCTCGCACTACGCTCCGAGTTTCAGTCACAGCTACCATGACCTTGACGACTTGGAGCGAATTTGCGATGAGAAACAGCAAAAGTGCCGAGGAAACTTGAAGTTTGCAACGTGACTCTGCCTAAACCGTCATGTGACACCGCTCGGGTGACCTTGAACTGACCCAGAAGCCCCCATTCGACCATTACTGCAACCGCGATGCGTACCCTACGACAGACACCGAGCGACTGACTGTCCGGCCCCGCGCACTCTAGGTATATGGGAAGTGGTGGGGGAACTGTGATGACCTTGGGAAACTTGAAAATGTCAAGCCGGGTAGCACCGTTTTGGTGCTACCTTAAAGTTACATGTTAAAGTGTGATGACCTTGAGTGAAAACACAGAAATACTACAAGTCGATCCTGTCCCAGAGTTAAAGTGTGGTGACATTGAGTCAAAAACACAGAAATACTACAAGTCGATCCCGCCCCAGAGTTAAAGTGTGATGACCTTGAGTGAAAACACAGAAATACTACAAGTCGATCCCGTCCCAGAGTTAAAGTGTGGTGACCTTGAGTCCAAACACAGAAATACTACAAGTTGATGTCGTTCCAGAGTAGAAGTGCGGCGACCTTGAACTACCCCAAATTGTCAGGAATTGGAGTAGCAACAGCGATGTGCACCCTACGACGGACACCAAGCGACTGACTGTCTGGCTCTGCGCACTCTAGGTATATGGAAAGTGGTGGAGGAAATCTCAAGGTCATCCAAATTGGGTTTTAAAAAATAAGAAACTCTAAACCCCATGCTCCTCTTCTTCCCTTTCCACCTCATTTGTAGGATATATGGTTGACAACGGTAAATGTGACAAATACTCCGGTGATTGTTGACCTCTACTGTGATATGATTCTTGATCGTCTTGCTGCATTATAACTTCAGACCAATCATAATCTAAAGTGACCTTGAGCTTTATTCCCGGGTTGTCGAGGAGAATAGACTTCATCCAATCGCAGATGGTTTCTAAATAATGCACGTCGTCGATTGTCAATTTCCAACTTGTAGTGGGTACATCTTCGGTGGAAGACATGTCATCGCAAGCAGGTGTGTCCGCCATGGTTGTTGGAGGAGGAATGATGCTTGTTGCAGCGAGCAATGCTGGTATAACAGAGTGGTGGGGGAAATTTCAAGGTCATCCAAATGGAGTTTTAAAAAAAGGAAACTTTTTCTATTTATTTATAACATAACCACTTAAAACTAAAAGAATTGGGATCAACAGTACGTTTAATCATCATATTCGTTATATTCTTCATGTTTCTCAGTTTTCACCTCCGCCCGGATAGTACCTCCACTCCTTAGCTCCTTTTCGGCTTCTTCTAGTTGCTGGGTAATCGCCATCTGACATTGAAGTTCAAAATCATCACGCGGCACAGATCCGCAAATATCCATCTGAGCCAACCAGAGCCGCCTGAGGTTTTTTTCCTTTTCCTCGACAGCTTCGACGGCTGAATGTAATTCTTCTTCTGTAATAGAGGAGTCCCACAATTGTTGATTATCGGTTTTTGTTGACAACCTCCTTCTTGGACTCCATAGCGCTATCTGGCCAAAACTCGACTGTGAGACAGCCGGACGGAGTGGGGGAGCAGGACGTTATTTTCCCGGAATTGTGATGTGTCATGTATATTGACAGTCAAGTGGTGGGGGAAGTTTCAAGGTCATTCAAATTGTGTTTTAAAAAATCCTATCTTCTTACTGAGCATATATGTCAGTAACAAGATAGGTGTTTTTTCTCTTTTACATCTTTAATATAATAAAGAAATAAACATATTCTACAATGGTAAGAAGAAGGAAGACAACTACTAGTCAGCTGAAATAATCCAAAGTCTGGCTTGCTTCAGTCTTCATGGACGCCGGTGATGAAGCCGCTGGAGAAGAGTAATGTTCAGACTCTTCTTTTGGGTGTCGGAGATTGCGTATATTGCAAGCGTAGACTTGCACATTTATACGGTAGCCTCGCGCCACCATCAGCTGCAACTCCTTGTACAAGTCGTTCAACTCCTGCTGAGTCTTAATGGTTACCTCCTCGTAACTAGCACAACTTACATTGAGAGACATCTTGATGTTGTACGGTTGACCGTCGGAGTTGAAATGAAGCTAAGGCACAGCGCTTGGGGGTACTATGAAAAAGTGGTGGGGGTGTTTGCATCGAAGCAGGTTTGACCTTTAGCTTGGTGGTGGGGGTAACTGTGAAAGCAAAGGTCAAAGGTCAAGGTCACCCGCGAAGTTTAAAAAAAAATGCAACATATCAATATGTGACAAACTTCACATATTGATATGTTGCATTTTTTTTGCCTTTTGTATTTTTTTTCTTTTATGGTTTATTTATTTATAAAACATTACAATAACATATGTACAACAGTAAAACTTAAATCTAACACTGCTGCTTGTCGGCGATGTGGATGGTCAACTCGGTGGAATTGCTACCCGTGCAACCGTGGGAAACCAGGTAGAGACAGCCGGGTTGGATGGAGCGCAGATCCTCGTTCTGGAGGAGATGGACGAATCGTTTCGGCAGGTAGACTTGGAACTTGGGCTCATCCCCCGGAGTGAACGGTGCCTCGCTAAGACTGCAGCAGATGGCCTCTCCAACTGTAGTCTCCATCTTCTTCATAGCGTGGATAATGTAGTGCTTCTCATCTTTAAGTTCGGAACACTTCTTGACAGGTAGTATGGTAGATTTGGAGTGAGCATTGAACTGCTCAACCAAAGTTTGCATGAACTGGTGAGATGCCATGGTTGAGTTAAAGATTGTCTTCTTCGTCTTCTTGCTGGGAGATGTTGTCGTCTCGGAATCTCGAGTAATACTCATGCCAGGTCCCGGTCTGCTCCTCACTTATATAACCCCCGTCACCCCCACCACTCCCCACTTCCCCACTTTGAAGGTAAGATGCGAGTTTATAGGCGTTTTTTAAAGCGCAATGTCTATCTTTTTCATGTTCTGGACTTTTAGTACAAATACAAACATTTTCCATCGTATACTTGTAGTTTTTATCCAAGTCCACATCATTAACCGGAACATTAGTAAATTCTTCGATCCATCTCTTCTTTTCCAGTCCTTTTGTATAAATATTGGTAAATCTGTTTGAAAACTGATGCATGATGTTATACAAGTCTGTGTAACTTGCAAAACCATCATACCAATCGATATGATGGAAATATTTTGAAATCCACCTGTTGGTAGTAGCGGCTTTGCTAGTTAATGATGAATAAGAACATGGTGGTTTGAACAAAAATGTATATGGAACACTTGTATTGATGTCGAAAAACACAAGTTCTTTTATGATAAATCTATCGTCATTACCCCGAAACGCTTGGAACTCAATTATACCAGGTTTGGACTTTACTTGTTCTTCTTCCTTGTCCATTGCGAAGGCCACTCGTCTGCTCATGACGAAGTCCAACGATCAACTGATTTCCACACCACGGTAGGTACTGCTTTTATACCAGGCCGTACAGTTGTTGGCGCGTTGGTGTATATTTAACGTGGGCACCGTCCCCAATAGGCCTAACCCCACAAAATGTTGGTTATTGTTTTAGAAACTAACCATTGTCATTTAAGTTTCCATCTTTATATTTTCCTTGTTTTCGTTTTCATCACTAACACTTGATTCTTCTCCTCCATCTTCCTTTTCTTCCTGTTTTACTGATTTCTTATGTAGTTGAGCGTACTTTTCCAATTGTCTCCACATTTGTACTTCATGAGGAACCCTATTGAATATAGAAGTATCCACAGGCCCGTACAATATAGGTGCGTCCGGTTGTTTGTCCAAAGTGTCTTCCAGATAATCTTTAATAATTGAACTTGAAAACACCAGTTGTCTCAAGTATCTTGTTATTGGTTCAGTTGCACAAGTTAGAATAAAAAACTCTTCTCGATTAAGTTGAATCTTGTTATCATGTCTTGTTGTGTCTCTAAACCGCAACTGATGATCACCACGATGTTTAACAATATCGATTTCCACATTTGAATCCAAAAGGCCTACTCTTGTCTTTCTTCCAAACATGTTACTACTTAAATAGCATTCTAGCAGATGCAAGTGTTTCATAAACGATTCCCAAGCAGTGTCCGTAAACAAAATCATTTTGGGTCCATGAGTTAAAATTACAGTAGGTGAATAATCCGTCGATTTCATAACACCGATTAAAACACTTTTGTCCAAACTTGATGAAATTGGATAAAATATTCGCAAGAATACCTCACTCAATATGTTAGGAGAAATATTATCTTCAATATCCCTTTTCTTCTTCTGTGCATTCTTTCTTCTTTTACCTTTTTCCTCAACATTATTACTAGCGTGGAGTTGTCCGCAAGCGTTGTGTTCATCTCCTTCCGGTTGACCTTGAAGATCTAAAAAGTCGGATATCTCCTTCTCAATATCTACTACATTTTCTGGTGTACCACTAGGAGAAGCCATATTGAATGAGATGCTACCCATACAACAACAGGCAACAAACTGATGAGGAGCAACCTGAACGCTCTGCTTTTATACTCGCGGAATGCATTGGAATGTAACAAAACCGGTTTTTTACAATACATTTTTAACAATTCCAGTTAAAGGTGTGTATGTTACGATTTTATCATGTAGAATTAAACAGTATGCAGTTGTATTAGCCGGTATAGCCGCGTTGAATTCCATTTCTATTTTTATATCCACACTTGATGATTTTACCGATTCATTTTGTTTAGAACAATGATTACAACTATAGGGTAACCATCTAAGTATTTTTCTGGTGATAGTAAAGGTGCATTTGTTTTACCGTAGAATCTTGCATACATATCGTACAATATGCTGTACTTTTTATTAGCGAATGACACGTTTAAATTATCGTATGGGAAAAATTGTGAATTTAAATAAATTTTAATATTTTTCAAGTTGCAATGATCAAATTGGCCTGCATGTTTGGTGATGGTGTCTCTTCTGCCTGTTTGTAAACCAAATATAATATACCTGGCTCGTTCCACATAATTAGATGTTTTAACAGTCCAAGTGTGACGATCCGTAGTTGGCAAGCTGGGATGTTCATGAAATTCCCAACTTCTAAAAGGAATTACAATATCACGATCAGCCTTTAACTTTCTTAATAGTAGCATTCTATGCTCGTCAGCTAATTTAACATGCGGAACTCTCCATACAATTTTGTCTAATGTTAATTTCCATTCTAAAGTTGCATCTGTTGTACCGTCTGGAGCTTTAATAATGTCTTTATCGTTTGAAGATCTCAACAAAACTAATTCTTGTTTAACGTTTAATATTATTTTCCTATAATCTTCAGCAAAACCAAGCAACAAACGTAACGGAATATGAAAATCAAAATTTCCATTTGTATCTGGAGTAATTGTGTCTTTTGCAGGTAAAACCCATCCTGCAGGTTGTATTAAATTGGTTTCATTAGGTGATATAGATGTTAATCCCTTTAAAGTTGTTGCAATACCTACTTTTTTAGTGGAATCAACTGTTACACCTGATATTTCATATCTAATTTCATCAAACAGGAAAGCCATGGGATTATTTATAAATGGAACTGTTGTACCAGTAGTAGTACCGTCCTTTTTAGTAACCTTTCCTTCAATATACAAGTAACTTTCACATGGTAGTGTGTAAATGTCTTGATTTTGTATGGGAATACGAATTTCATCGTTATTGTTTAATTTTGATGAAGTGTAAGGGTTGTGGGTGTGATATTCTTTTTCCCATAGGGTTTCGTCGAATGTTGGACCCTGAGCTATATCCAGTATATCCATAATCGGTTAATTTTAATCCAATTCTCTCTAAGAAACTAATGTTCTCGCGTGTTAACTCCTCCACAGCTGAAGAGCTACTAATGCGGTTTCCCGTAGGTTGTTCGCTTTTAAATGTTAAACCCATGGTTTTGTATTAAAGTGTCGATTTTAAATGTAGTCTAACCGTAATAGGCTCTTCTCGGAAATCTATCAAGTTACCGTCTTGATCCAATACGTTCAACACGATGTCTGAAATGAAAGTGGTGTTCAACGGTAGATATACTAGGTTTTGTGGCTTTTCAACAATTTTAAATCCAGGCGGTACACTAGGGTAAAAAGTATGTATTATATGAGTATTTGCTCCATCTCTGTAAGCTCCTTGTATAATGTTACAAGTTATGTCTATACTATTGACTTTTAATATTGTTACAGTTTGTTTACCGGAATGTGTTTTATTTGGTTCTAAAATTGCTCCATCTTTGGGAAATCCTAATAAATCACCAATTGAGTTTGGCTTAGTGAAATCTATATAATATTTTGAAGTAAGCTCAGCTTTCATTGTATTGTTATTACCTTTTAGCGATATATTGTCTTTTCCCATTTTATTTTGCAAAAATTCATTAATATGATCAATTTCATAAGAACCTGTGGGTAAACTGCACTCTTCTAAGTCTGTAAACTTACCACTGGCATCTTTTCCTTTATAATAATGCAATAAGTTATTTTTACCTTCCGTAACATTGGGAATAGAGTTGTAAGTTGTAAAATCTAACAGTGCTGCCTCCCAAAATCTTCCTTTTTGCAAGCGTAACGCTGGAAAAAGGATACTTTGTAAAGTGGACGATTTTCCTGTTAATGATACCGTATAGGAAGACATCTCAATAGTGACTGATACTTTTAGCTAGGAATTCCAAACATAAATGGCCGCATATTGAAGTATTATCAGGTTGTTCTCTTTTATAGTTGTAATATATGTTTTTAGCAGATTTAAAGTAATGTTCAAGTTCTTTAGGTGGTGGCAAATTTCCAAAACTATCAAAATAATATACATTGCTATTCAGTTTCTTATAACACACCCAATGGGTGCCGGACCCTTCAGTATTATCCAAATTTACGATTCCAGTCTCATTTTTCCATATTTTCTTTGGTAAACTGTCCTTCATGAATACTCCGCGAAAAAATGGTATTTTTAAACAGGAAATATATCTGAATAATTCAACATTAGTCAACGCTTTATGTGGTATAACTAATTGATTTCTTTTATTTAATATGCACGATACGGTCTTAGGTATAGACCTGCCCCGTTTTTTACCATTGACCATATTGTTGGTTTTTTATTATTTTTCTTCGTAGAACGTCTTTTTAGTCTAATATTACCACCATGTTTCTTCATGGTTGATCCTTTTTTATTCCTACCCCTCCTTTTTCCACCTCCTACCGCTGTTTTAGCCTTCATACCTGCTGTTACCGCTAAAGCTGCTGCTTTTTCCGCAATACTAGCGTCACTAGACTTTACTCGTTGCCAAGCTATATTTGCTAGCTTTTTATCAGCGATTGACCTATTTTTTGAATCGGTAAATGTGGAATATGCGATATCGTGTTCTTTACAAGCCTGATCTAACTTATTTATGCCTGGATCACCTCTTTCCAGTCGTTTTTGCAATTTAGTTCCTGGTCCGCAATACTGATAACCTCCCGGTATGTGAAATTCGTATGGTAAAGCGTCTATTGCTCTGTTTACGATAGATCCTACTGGAATACGATTTAAAGCTTTACTTAACAGAGAAACCGCTGTGGACGTGATACCGCCTCCTTTCCGTATAGTGTCTCGATATGGACTGGTGTAATGAAACGCCATGATTGTCTTTTATATTCGAAAAGCGTAACCCATGTGTTACCTCTATGACAGGTTGCACATAAATGATGTAATATATGGTGTTATTTAATTAAATATCAAAAGTACCCCAATCTGATGATCTAAACTTTTGTGTGTTATGATTAAAAAAATATTTATAAAGAATTTCTTGTTTAATCCATGTATTTCTCATTTTTTCGTCAATAGGTTTATGTTGTCCTGCTACAATATAATTATGCATATCAAATAATAAATTACCTATTACTTTAACAAGAAAATTAACAGTTACAGCGTTATCGGCATAATCAGGGTCTGCAACATTTGTTAATCGTTTGTTATCACAATTCCACCATTTTTTTTCCAGTTGGCTCTAATTGTATTATCTGTTCATAAGTAACAGCATCACCAGGCTTTTCACCAATACCTAAATTTGTCAATAACTTTCCTTTACCATCCCAAACATAATTGTTTTCTTCAAGTAAAGTAAACTTTTTATTTCCTTGTACAAATACATCTCCTTGACGTGTTACTACTTGGTTTTGTTTCACAAAACCGGAGGTTTCTTGTTTTAAAGTTTCCTTCATTTGACCCACCGTTGCACCATCTGATGGTGCAAAACCATCTTTTACATTCGCTAAACAATTACCAAGACAGTCAATAACTCCTACATCACGTGTAATACAATGATCTTTGATGTATTTTAAATTTACAGCATCATTTTCATTTTTTGGATAACCTATATCGTTAATAACAAATTTATAAAAAGAAAAACCATCTTTTGTCTTTTCAGGTATTATAGAATGTAAATAGCGTCTATTTATGCTGTCTTTTTCATCTACAGGGTCTGCTACGTTGGATATACGCCGATTTTCAGCATTATACGTTTTTCCATTAAATTTTAACGTATTCTTTAATTCCGATGATAAATAACCTCTGTTTATTGCATCAGCGTTTTGATTTGGCTTACCAACGTTGGAAATTCTATGATTACCCGCGTTATATGTGTTTTTATCTAATTTCAGTGTTGGTACTATCTCTTTTTTTAATACTTTTAAATTTATTGCATCATTTTCATCTGTGGGATCATTAATGTTTTTTAACCGTTTATTACTAATATCATAATCTCCATCAGGTGTTTGTGGTAATCCAACACCTCTTTTTAAAGTATTAAAGTAATATAATCCATCCGGTGAATACCGTCCGAACTTGTCAACACTCATGGTGCAACTGAATAACATTCTAGAGTGTAACCCATTTTTATAATATTAGTCCCGATTTCTAACCCATATCAGTTTTTATACAAATTCTTAGTCTTCATCAGTTACATTTGCATCATTCCCGGGACATTTAAAATATTTTAAATCTGCACTAATTAATGATCTGTCTGCTTCATTTCTAAATACATGATTTTTATGAATAAATTCCTCACCAGACAATTTTCTAAATCCGCTAAATGAATTTGGATCTGCAATTAATATATTTTGATAATCATTTACATCCATTAATTTAAATCTTTTGGTATTATAAATAAACTCTTGATTTGCACTATCATATTGTAATGTTTGTCCTACAGTTGCAGCATCCTTTGGATCTGTTCCTTGTGCCAAATTACCTATTTTCTTATTTTTCGCATTGAAAGTACTACCTCCTGGTTTGTCTAATATTAAAGATTGTTTTACTACAACACAATCGTAATCATCGATACCTGGAAATATGTTAATTATTCTTCTATTTGTACCCAACCAACTTCTATGATAATTGTTTGGATTAGTATGTAAAACTTGTGATAAAATCGGAACATCATGAGCATCTGTAGCTAATTGCGCATTTGATAATTTCATGTCTTTGCAATCCCAAACATTATTTTTTTGTTCAAGTAAAATAAACTTTTCATTTCCTTGTACAAACACATCACCCGACCGTGATACTACTTGATCCTGTTTTACAAATCCAGATGTTTCTTGCTTTAAAGTTTCCTTCATTTGACCCACTGTTGCACCATCTGATGGTGCCGAACCATCTTTAACATTCGCTAAACAATTACCTAGACAATCAATAACTCCTACATCACGTGTAATACAATGATCTTTTATATATTTTAAATTTACAGCATCATTTTCATTTTTCGGATAACCTATATCGTTAATAACAAATTTATAAAAAGAAAAACCATCTTTTGTCTTTTCAGGTATTAATGAATGTAAATAGCGTCTATTTACGCTGTCTTTTGCATCTTTAGGGTCATTTACGTTGGATATACGTTTATTTTCAGCAGTATACGTTTTTCCATTGAATTTTAACGTATTTTTTAATTCTGATGATAAATAACCTTTGTTTATTGCATCAGCGTTTTGATTTGGCTTACCAACATTGACAATTCTATGATTACCTGCGTCATATGTGTTTTTCTGTAGTCTTAATGTTCGTGATATCTTTTCTTTTAATACTTTTAAATTTATTGCATCGTTTTCATCTGTGGGATCTTTTATGTTTTTTAACCTTTTATTAGTTATATCATAATCCCCATCAGGTGTTTGTGGTAAACCAGCACCTCTTTTTAAATTATTTGCGTAATATAACCCATCCGAGGAGTAACGTCCGAACTTGTCGACACTCATGGTGCAACTGAATAGTAATCTAGGGAGTAACGCATTTTTTATGAGATTACCCCACGGTTTCGGAGTTCATCCACTAAAGCCACCCATTCGTTTTCCAATCCAGTATGACCCGCTTCTTTAGCTTCATGTATTAGTTTCATTCTATCCACCAATTTATTGATATTATTGTAATAAATCACATTTGTGTTATATAGTTTCTTCATTAAACCTGTACCTGTAACAGATTTGTTTCTTTTTCTTGGTTCTGGAGCACTTATATCCAAAGTGGATGACACAAACCTTCGTTTTACAGGTTTTCTTGGCATTATCGGCATTGGTTGTTTTCTCGTTGTTGGTATTAACTTGGATACAAATTCTCTATATTTTAAAGACCTAGATCTAAAAACTGGTTGGTCAGCTAAATACTTCCTCCTGTATGCATTGGTGTGTTCCAAAATCTGTTTATATGCTTCCATGTCTTCTTCTTTAACTAACAATTCTAAAGGCTTTTTTTCAAATAATAATTCAAATAATCCTCTTGTGCCCTTATATCTTTGATTACCAACAATAATATTATCATCTTCATCAATGTTTACCGGGCTATTACCAACCATTAAACCTTCTCCTGTTAATCTTACTCCATAACTATGGTAGTTTTTATTAGGATTTATTCCAGCTAACATTTTTATCATGTATTTCCTTCCTAAAGGTCCTTTGTTATGAATGTTTTCACCCAACAAGCTTATGTTTGACGGACCTTCCCTTGCTTCTTCTTCTTCTTTTTCCTCTTCACTAGCAGTTAATACATCTTCATGTCCTCTTTTAGCTTTCACTTCATATAATTCTCTTATACCACTATAGTCTGGTGATTCTAGCTCTCTTTCAGGTTCTCCACCGGTAAAACCACTATATGTAGAGGATTCCAGGTCTTCATCACTAAAATCTTCTGATTTTACATTTTCTCTTTCAAACTTTGTAATAGGTGCAATTGCATCTCCTTCCAAAACGGGTTTAGCAAATTTTTTGTTTAATTGTTTCAAGGGTTCAGTAATAGGTTTAAAAGTAGATTCAAGAAATTTCTCCCTTTCGCTAATACCTAATTTTAATGCTCTGTTTTTATCTCAAATAGAATCACTAAGTGATTTTATTTCCTTTATTAACTTTTCTTGGTTAACCATGTTTGTAGCAAGACGTGTTGTACAACAATGAATGTTTTACATCATGATCAGTGTATTAGTATAAATTTATCAAATCCTATCCTGTATCGACCATTGTTTAGCGGTTGTTCCTTCATAATTGTTAAAAACCCATACTTTTCAGCCCAAGCCTTTCCACACAACTCTTTAAATCGTTCAAATGGCATATCCGCACTTACATGGTCATAATATATGTGTTTTAGGTTGGTTTCATCCTGTTTAAATACAATTAACATGTTTGCATTGTCTCTAATGAGCTGTTTCGGTATTTTGCTGTAAGTTTGACCAATATAAATGCTATCTATGTTGTTATGTCGACCCATGGCGAAGTAATTTCTTATTGTATTTTGATTTTCACAAGATACATCGTCAAATATGAATACTGAGAATGGTTTAGCCTCTTGCGGTTGCATGACACTCTCGCTCGCGTTGAATTTAAAATATTTAACTTCAGGCACATTATTGAGTATTTGTTCCAATAACTGATATTTTGGTTGTTGTAGTGACTTTGAAAATACATATAAATTATTAAAACGTAATCCTTTAGGATTTGTAATCAAATTGAATACTACATTTGTTTTTCCACAATTGGAAGGACCGGTAACCAGACAACGCACCGTGTTTGGTAACAAAACACCGTGTTTCCCAGTATTGAATTGAGAACCATCCACTGTGAGTTCATCTATATTATTAATAGTAAAATTGTCTTTTTGCGGTATTATCTCCATCCTTTGTAATGGTTCAACCCAAAAT
Source organism: Neoaliturus tenellus (assembly GCA_030545055.2). Lineage (NCBI taxonomy): Eukaryota > Metazoa > Arthropoda > Insecta > Hemiptera > Cicadellidae > Neoaliturus > Neoaliturus tenellus. The sequence goes on from CM061532.1 coordinate 265,894,766, forward strand.
GATGCTCTATCATTATATTAGATCCTTTTTAGGTATCCAAGAATCTTCCGTCTTATTAAATCCTAACCATCGTACTTTAACCTTATCCTTTTTTCGTTGCAACACCTTTTCGACTAAATATACATCACCTACTGTTGATTTTAACATTTCATGTCCATAAAACCCTCCTTCCAGCAATTGTCCTTTATTATCTCTTAAAATGTAAGTTTCTGGTATTGTAGGTTGCACCTTAAATACAGTAAATACCTCATTTGTCCAGTTTGGAAGATATCTTTTACTGAATACACCTTTGTATTTGCTTATTCGCACTTTATCACCAACATTAAACCTTTTAGGCTTTAGTTTTTCAACTCTTGGTTTAGTATTCATTTTTATACGTTTTAATACAAGTTTTTCATTTTTATTAGTCACCTGGCTTGGTTTCATACCGATAGTTCTATGAAACTTGTTATTGTAATCGCTTATAAGTTTTGGTAACCATATCAATCCATACGTGCGATCCTCTGTTAGAAAACATCTTATACATCGCACCTTTTAAAGTTCTGTTGAATCTTTCAATTATTGATGCTTTTACCTCTGAATTGGTTGAGTAATGGTTAATGTTGTGTTTTTTCATTAAATTTGCAAATTCCTTATTAAAATATTCTTTTCCATCATCAGTTTGTAAATGTTTTATAGTATGTTTGTCTCTTTGTATAGCTGTTTCCATTGCTTTTGTAACACTTTTGCCACTTTTATCTTTTAGTGGTAAAGCATCTGCTATTTTTGAAAAACAATTAATAATAGTCAATATGTATTTAAATCCTCTATTTTGTTTACTATAAGGAATCATTTCGATTAAATCCGCTTGATATAAATCATTTATTCCTTTTATCACTGTATTTCTTCGTGGAAACTTTCTTCTTGCAGGTTTATGAAGCTCGTTGACAATTTCTTGCTTCGAGTTCTTCATATTGCAGGTTTGAATGTTTCATGTATCACATGTATAATCACAATGAATGTTGTCTTAAATATTCACATCATTTATATAGGTCAAGGTCATCCAAACTTGTGTAAAAAAATGGGGAACACGGCGTTGGACTTGCCGTGTTCCCCATTTTTTTACGGAAGGAGAAAGGAATAAGGTCGAAGTTGTAGAAGGACGAAGAATAGGTTACTAGTTGATAGGGTTTAGAGAGTAGTGGCCGAAAGGAAGAGTATGAATCTTATCCGGCATAATATGCCTTTTATCATCTTGAGCTGATAGTGCTCTTTTAACTTCAGTGACACTGTAGACCTCATGTTTAAAGCTTCTGATAGTGTTGAACGTTGCAGACATTGTAGAATCTTCAAACAAGCAGGTCTTGTAATGGTCAAATGTCACACGTTTCTTCAAGTACGATGTTTTGACTCCTTTAGCTTTCTTCACTGTCGGTATGTCGTTTTCCATATACATCTTGAAGGAATATAATTTGGACATCAGCGCAACTATTTCCTCCAAAGGTATTCCATTTGCTTCATCTTTAAATTTTCCAATTACTTTTTTATTCTTTTCATTGTAATTCGGATGGTTCTTCGGATAGTCAGAGAAGTCAAAGTCGTCTTTGTATGGGAAACTCCTTAGATCTTCATACATGTCCAAAGTCTTTATCCAGTAGATAAATGCGTCGGTATCCATGTATGCAACTCCAATGTTGTCTCTTCCATAGTGTTTAACCATTTTGTTGTAATGGAAATCATACATCAGAGTTTTACTTATATCCAAAATCGACATTCCAATGTATAACGGACGATCCATCACTATTGTTGTTTTATTCATACTGACAGCAACTAGATTTTCGTTTATAATCATTGATGTTCCGAAATTTGGTTTTTGCACTAATTTTTCCAATTTCCTAGGATCACTTACTAATTTTACAATTTTGTGTTTTCTCTTGTTCTCCAAGGTCTTCCCAAAGATGGCGTTGTTCATTAATTTGTAGAAGTCCTTTTCAAATGCTGTTGTCGCTGCAGCTCTTCTTGTAGTGTTGGAATCGATAGATGGTTTCAACCAACAAGACTGGGTGAATTCAATTGCTCTGTGAATTTTCACTATACGTAGGCCCAATTCAAGTGCTTGTTGAACTACCCAGTAGTGTGCCACATATCGACTCTTATTCTCCAAGGTCATCATCAGCTTGGGCCATCTTCCTGTCGGTGAAACTTCAGTCTTGGCTAGGAGAGGCAGGTCGTAATGATGGTCGTGAAGGTGTTCTGGATATTCAAAATCACAGTCCAAAATATAGCCTGTTTGGCCATCTTTTGGAATCCGTGATATGTCACCGATGGTGGTCGGGTCAATCCACTTGAAGTCTGCGTAGGGAAGTGGATTTGACATCGCCCAACCATAGAGGTTGTTCGCATCAAAATATCCAAGGTAGAGTGATGGTTGTTGCTCGTCGAAGTTGGGGATATACTTGTTGTTGGCCTTAACATGTCTTGTCACAGCTTGAGTCAAACCACCTCGTACACCTGATTCGATCATGTCTGTGAGAAGCTCCAATCGGCAGTTAGTTGACTTGAGCATAGCTTGCCATGCTAATCCAGGGGATGTATACGAGTGTAAAGGATCCAATCCGTATGCTGAGAAACAGGTGTTCCGAAATTCTTCCATCACATCGCACAGCAGAGTTACATCCAATTTTATATAAAAATCAGAATATTCCCCTAAAGTTTGAATGTTTAGTTGGTTCCAAACATTACACGCATGATTGTAGTCTTCAACGGAGATTTCACTTTCATTTAATTTGCTATTGAAGGCTTCAATCGGTGGTAGACTGGTTTCTTCAAACTTTTCTGTGGAAGTTATATAATCATAGGGGAAAACTCCTTTTCGTAATACTAAGTCCAATTTATCTTCAGGTACAATTTTGCTGGTTTCTTTTAGATCTTCTCTTCTTAGGTTCTCAGACAATTTGCTCAAACTAGATGACATAAATCTATAAGAGTCTACGAAGCGAAGTTTAATTTTACCAACTGTTTTTGAAAAACTGATGTACTTCTCCAATGTTTCAGCTAATACTTCGATTTTTCCATCATCTCGTCCTAACTCTGGGATAATGAAGTGGGAGTCATAGCCGATAAGATTGTGTAACACGACAGGAATAAATTGAGGCAGTTTGTAATTTATATTGCATGAATTACAAGCAGGTCCTCTGTATAACCCTGTGAGGTGATCATGATCTCTTACTTTTTGATTTTCTTCACTGAAGCTCTTCTTGCATAGATAACATCTTGTTGCCGAAATGTATTCTTCTTGTTGATTTTGGTTCAAAGGTTTCATGGGTAAAACATTACCGTATAAGCGTTCCGCCTTTTCAGCAATGTCATACAACTGGTCTACAAAATACTTAGCAGCTTCTTCCCCACGGTAGAGTATCGGAGTGGATGTTAAGCCATAGTCTTGCAATTGTTCTTCAGGTAAAGTAGATTTCACCAATAAGCAAAAACTGTTAGGTTGATGCAATTGATTGCAATTGATATTTGGTTCTTCTAGTTACTTCACCATCCGAAAGTTCCTGCGGCACTAACGTGGATTCAAAGTCAGCGTAGATAACTAGTGGAATCCGGTATTGGTGAACTGTTTTATTGAACTGGACAAATGCTCTAGATGGTGGTGGCAGACTAATCTTCACTTCATAGTTGTCATTACAAAGCCGCTGGTGTTCCGACAACCACTCCGATCCTCCACGTCTCAAGTCTTTATTTGTGAAACAAAAGCATCTCTTACACACTGTTACTCTAATTTTCTTTTTAGTCACTTGTCGTCCAACCAAAGTTTCAAAGTTCTTGATGTAAACATAATGTGATATTTCACCTTTGGTCAATAGCAGCAAATCTGTATGATTTTGACGTTCAGTCTTTGTAACTCGTAACGGGTATACGTTATTTGATTCGTCTAAACCAAACACATTAACTGAAACTCCTGGGTTTTTTCTTTCAAATTTAGCAACATCATTAAGACTAACAGGATACGACATACCTTGGAAGTTATAGCGGTGTTGAACAGCTTCGTATGCTATGCTAGGTCTACAGGCATTAGGTTCCACATATTTTGCTAACATTGCATACCGGAAACATTCATTATCCTCATTTTTCACATTGATACATGATCTTGTATCTCGGATCACCTTTGGTAGAGGGATAAAGCTGCTACCCCTCATACCATATCCATGCTTGTGAACCCTCACATCCATACCTTCAATCGATGATAGCGTCCAGCCGGATCCTCTTCCTTCATGTTCTTGAAGTTTCACTAGCAGTTCAACCAAACATTCTTCTAAGATTTCGTTGATATCAGATGTGGTTGTAAGGGTTCGGTTTTTAGCAATGAATGCTCTCGGTGAGTTTTCACCATCGGTATTAGTAAACATAGCCTCCAACACCAATCCAAATTTAATAAAGTTCAATCTTGCCAATTCTTCCATCAATGTTTTTACAACTAGTTTTTTAGCTTGTGTTATAAAGTTTTCCAATTCCGATTGAACATTATTAATTTTGAAATGAGTTACAACTGGTCCTGGCAAGGCTGTGGTGCGCAGTTGTCTTATATCTTCCACTTCTTCTGTATCCTCTTCTTCCATATCCTCTTCTTGGGTACGCAGTTGTTTTACATCTTCCACTTTTTTTTCTTCCATTTCCTTTTCAATAAATCCTCCAGCTGTAGATGGTCCAGCTCCGGCAAATTGAATAACACTTGGTCTTCTTCTTTGCATTGACTGTAAATAGCTAGCCCAGTCCTCCTGCTTCTGGGGTTTTTCCAAAAACCGATCAATCGCATCCAAGTCTTCTTCACTTACTACAATCTCTTCTTTTCTGTCCTCTTCATGATGCAATTCTCGGTGTAACTGTAGATAGCTATCACAGTCGTCCATCTGCTTCTGGTAGTTTTCCAATAACCGATCAAACGCATCCAAGTCTTCTTCACTTACAACAATCTTTTCTTTTCTGTTCTCTTCATGATGCAATTCTCGGTGTAAAACAAAGATATCTTCATCTTGGAAAAACTCACCACAAATATCGCAAAGAGCCATTTTTTTTACAGTTTGGCTTTGACTGTGCACTCGGTGAATGTCCAAGCAATAATGAGCAGCGCGCTCAACCAGGTCCCTTTATACCCGAGGTTGAAGGGTGGGGGAAGTTGACGTCATATACATCCGGTTTATCAATCATTTAGTAAATTTGGCTTTTAAACACCCATTTTCAATATATTCTTCAACAGGCTTGATAAACCAATAATGTTTGGTCTAAATCCACTACTTTGTACAAGTTTTTTCAAAGATGTCTGTTTGAGCAAGTTTATATGGGTCAAGGTCATTTGGAATTATTATTTTCAGAGGGATAGAGCACTAAGCAGCATCAATTACTACAAAGTGCTCTATCCCCCGCTCACATTTTTTGTTTTAATTTCTTACAAAGGTGAAATATCACCGGTATTACCTCCAGAATAGGAAAAATTCTGTTGCGATGGAGCGATGGAAGTGGTGTATCCAATCCAATTGGTTTGCCATTTTTATACCCCCACCAACTATGCATTTATGTGGGTCAAGGTCGCGTAAAGATACCCTTTGAGCGGGGGATAAACCACTAAGCAGCATGCTAGTCCATTGCCGCAAAGTGATCTATCCCCCGCTCTGTTCTACAAAACCTCAATCAAGTCCAAGTTCAAGTCCTAGTTTAACACTTGGTTAGGAGAATTACATTAGTTTGATGCTTATTTCTACCGTTACACTTGCTCCATTCTCAAAAAGATATAAATAATATAATCCTGGATACTGTTTTGTTTCACGTCCTGCATGTTCCTTAATAAAGTCAAAAGCCAATCTTTTTGAATATTCATTATGAAACACTTCTCTCACACAAACAAGAATTTTTTCTTCCACCAATTTTAGTTGAATTGATGATAGTTTGCTTACATCATCCTTGTCTATCAGGGGTAGCTTGTAGGTAAAAGTATTTGGCGGTAGTTTTCGCGTTCTGTCAAGTAAACAACAAAATTTTTTATACAATTTCTTCTCATTGTCTGTAATACTATTAATACCAATCAGATTATAGTACGAAGGTTTATAAGGTATACGACGAGACATTTTTGGTCACCGGTCTTCTTAAAAATGAGCTCCTGGACAGCCACTTCCAACGAAAGGTGGAGCATGAATGAGAAGTGCTTGCAACCTGACCGCCTTATATCCCCACCAGCCAAGGGCGACCCCGCCCTGGGGGGGGGTCACTTCTCGTCCGGAGCAAAAAACTTTTTGGTCAAGGTCAAAAATTTTTTCGAAAAAAAAAGTTTAAAGGGAGGGGGAGGGGGTGAGGGAGGGGGTGGGGGAGGGGGTGGGGGAGGGGGTGGGGGAGGGGGTGGGGGAGGGGGTGGGGTGGGGGTGGGGGAGGGGGTGGGGGAGGGGGGGGGTCACTTCTCGTCCGGAGCAAAAAACTTTTTGGTCAAGGTCAAAAATTTTTTCGAAAAAAAAAGTTTAAAGGGAGGGGGAGGGGGTGGGGGAGAGGTTGGGGGAGGGGGTGGGGGAGGGGGTGGGGGAGGGGGTGGGGGAGGGGGTGGGGGAGGGGGTGGGGGAGGGGGTGGGGGAGGGGGGGGGTTATATTTAAAAAAATGTAAACATTTTCTTATGTTGCCATCGTTGTGGTCTCCGAAGAGACACAACTATGGTCAACGCCAGACTTGTGTGTTAATAAAGCCTAACTGTTGAGAATTTTCAAAGACCTTAATATATTTACTGTGTTAAAAAAACATGAATGTTAAAGATTTTGAAAACTTTTATATATTTAGGTCAAGGTTACGAAAAAAATTTAAAAAAATTAAGCCCCACACCCCCTATGGGGGTGTGGGGCACTTGGGTTGTCATCGCTGTAGCCTCCGAAGAGACCCAACTATGACAACAAGGCAACATCCAATGTCGTGTACCCTTCGCCACGCAAGACTTGTAAACATTTACTACATTGTCTTTTCAGTAGCTAACAAAGATTCATTTACATAATTTTGAGTTTCCAGAAGGAAACAAACTGAGGACACCCTAGTGGCTTACGTCCTCGTCCGAGTGCAGAGGCCGCCGCAACCTTTTGCATGCCAGCGTACAAACGGACATGCTCCCAAATGCCATCCGAAACCTTTTGCATGCCTGGCAGGAGCCTACCGATAATTAAAATAGGCTTTACACGAGGGCCTACTCCCGTAACCTATCTTTAATATTTTTAATTTAGCAATGCATTGAATTTTTACAAGTCTTTGTGGGTCAAGGCCACACGGACATAAAAAAATTTCGGCCCCCGTACATCCATGGCGAACCACGAATGTTCGGGGGCCTTGGGGACTAAAAACACAAATAGCTAACAAAGATTCATTTACATAATTTTGAGTTTCCAGAAGGGAAACATACTGAGGACACCCTAGTGGCTTACGTCCTCGGTCCGAGTGCAGAGGCCGCCACAACCTTTTGCTTGCCAGCGTACAAACGGACATGCTCCCAAATGCCATCCGCAACCTTTTGCATGCCTGGCAGGAGCCTACCAATTATTAAAAGTGGCTTTACACGGGGGCCTACTCCCGTTCCCTGACGTTACAATTTACTTTGAGCATTGAAAAAGCTCAAGGGGGGATTGCTAAAACAAGCGTATACACTTTAGAAACATATAACACACAATTGAACTCAACGTAGTCAATGCTGGAACAAGCACATATAACAAACAAGACACAAAGGATAAAAGACACACAGGAGACATAGGGTACAAGTAAAACACTCTCATATTAAACAATTCGCAATACCCAAACGCAAGCGCAATATCTTACAACTAATACAAGTCTTAAAGTTAGAGTAGACTTCGCTAAACACTGAAGGCGCCATTTAATGCTTAGTGATGCCTATGGCGGTCCGTCCCGATCGTTCACGTTCAACGCGCGGGAGCGGACTGCGAGCCGGCTCTGGCCGGGCCCCCTTATATCCCCACCGGGGCTGCCACGCCCAGGATATCAGGGGTGGGGGAGGGGGTGGGGGTGGGGGTGGGGGTGGGGGGGGGTGGGGGGGGGCTCGCACTTTTTGTCGGGGGGGGGGCTCGCACTTTTTGTCGGGGGGGGGGGGCTCGCACTTTTTGTCGGGGGGGGGGGCTCGCACTTTTTGTCGGGGGGGGGGGGTCAGGTAAGTTAAGTGGGTCAAGGTCACCCACAACACTTGTACTCTAAGTGTTGGCTATACCCCCACCACAACTGGGTCCCTAGGCTGCACAACACCGCTTCGCCAGTATGTCTCCGGCTTCCATGCGGTGCGTCTCGCTGTTCTCTAGCTCTCTATATGTAAGTAATTTTACAAGTTCTGAATGTGGGTCACTACACTTTAACTCTGGGACGATATCGACTTGTAGTATTTCAGTGTTTTGACTCAAGGTCATCACACTTTAACTCTAGCACATCGGTTATCGTACCAGAGGTGCTTAATAACCTAACTTGTAATGTTTAGGGTGGCGTTTGCACGCCACGTAGTATCGCCATGAGTGTCCAGTCCAAGTTTTAAGTTAAATTAATTTTACTGTAATCTTTTCCATTTCCACTTCGTTTTGCCAAAGTATAAGGTGTCGCTTAATGAAGTGGTATTTCTCTAAAGTTATAGGGGATTGCAGGGATACAATTAGTTTATTTAGGAGACTCTTCATCTTGGAGTTTAACACAATTTCCACTTTGACTTTGCTTCCTCGGCTCTCACAGCCTAAGCTGTACAGAAATGTTTCTTCTAGTGCCAACTCGGGCCAAGAGATCAGTGTGTTGACTGTAGGACAGCTCATGGTGAAGTGATGCGATACTCCAGCGTACCACCTCACCTTCCCCCACCACTGTGACCTTCCCCCACTCCTGCTGTTTCCCCCACCTCTTTTCCCTTGACTCATGCGCTACAAGCAGTCTCTCAGTATTGTGCGGACTTTTGTGAGGTAAAGCCATGTCGCAGGACACTTTAGGTAAGAAACTTAGCCGTGTTAAGGCTTTATTAGTTGCTCACTGTCCACCGCTCAAAGTTAAGAGGGTTTCGACTTTGGCTAAGTGGCGCAAACTGTTGCGCGGACACCCTAAGTTTTATACAAAACAGTCTAATGTCGGTTTTACTGATGAAGATTTGTTTAAAATATTTGATGAAATGACTTTTCCTTACAAAATTCAGTTAGTTACCCCCATTACTGACAGTTTGGAGTCTTAGTCTCTCAAGCCGATATACCTAGAGTACACAGAGCCTGACAGTCAGTCGCTCGGTGTCTGTCGTAGGGTACGCATCGCGGTTGCAGTAATGGTCGAATGGGGGCTTCTGGGTCAGTTCAAGGTCACCCGAGCGGTGTCACATGACGGTTTAGGCAGAGTCACGTTGCAAACTTCAAGTTTCCTCAGCACTTTTGCTGTTTCTCATCGCAAATTCGCTCCAAGTCGTCAAGGTCATGGTAGCTGTGACTGAAACTCGGAGCGTAGTGCGAGAAACAGTAAAAGTGCCTAAAAAATTTTAGTCTTCAGCGTGACCTTGACCTTTGTGACATCGATGACGTCATCTTGGTGACGTAAGGGGTGATAACGTCATCAGCACGTCATTTCTGTGACGTCATGGGTGTGACGTCATGGATGTGACGTCATTGGTGATGACGTCATCGATGATGCAATCGATGACGTCATCGATGAGGTCATTGACCTCGATGACGTCATCGATGACGTCATCCCTCAGGTGACCTTGAACTGTTCCAAAAGCCCCCATTCCCCACTACTGTAGTTTTTATGTTTTATTTCAGTATGGTACGAAAAGCAATTAAAGTTCGTTTTTTTATCCATAAGCTTAACATGGGGAACAGTGTTCATTAGGTATGAAAATAAAATAGCTGTACCTAGTGAATCATAAAAAACACATTTTAAATTCTGAATGGAAGTAATTGAAATACTAAACTAATGAAATGTAAACTATATATACTTAGATAAATGTGTCCATAGAGATGTACTCTATTACATTTTCGCAAAATACAGCAAGTGGATTTTGCTTAAACTAGCTGTTGGATTCATGTTTACTTGGGCACGAAACTATGTTAAGGGGGCCGTTCGGCAAAACGAAATGGGCTCGTCGAAATGTCGGTAATTTTGTAGGAAGATTGCCTGAGTTACCGACGCCCGAGAAAAGATATCGGAAGGCACAAAAAATGGAAAATCAGGAGCGGCCGTTGCGTCCCTAGTCTCCCCCTCCCCCAACCGACCCCGAAAGATTTCCAATGAATGACACTGACCACACGCCAGTACAAGAGAGCGGCCGGCGCAGACCCGGTTTTCAGGGTTGTAAAAATTATCTCGCATCACTGGCACTGTCTGTCCCGTACCGGGGGAGGCTCGACAGACTTGCGGCGGGTATTAGGAATTCAACACGCGACTCTGAGTGACGGATTGCACGGTTATGTTTATTTTTGGATCAGTCAGAGTTTCCATAAAATCCTTATACTGTCGCTAAACAAAAAATTACATTACCATAATCACTTTATTTAGAATAGGGCATTGTCTTTTTAATGTTTTATATAATTTTAAAACAAACTTTTATAGTTTTAATTTTAGATATCATTTTAAAACAAACTGTCATAGTTTAAATTTCAGAAATCCAAATTGTCTGTAACCTAAAAAAATAATTAAATTATTTCAATGTACGATTTTTTTAATAACATAAAAATTTAAATATTTTAATTAATTATAAAATAGTATTCAAATACTTCTTACAAGGATTTAACATAACAAGGCAAATTTAAAAATATTTATAATTTATTTACATACAAAATAAAAAAGCAAATTAGTTGTATAGCCTTCAAAATTAACACATAGTCAAATACAAAAGTAACATATACAAAATTAGTCTAATTTACAAAAATAATTCCAATTTTCAATTCGCTAATAAAATAGCAATTAATTTAATTACGTAAAACAATAAATACAAAAATATTAAAAAACTTCCCTGCATAATTTCAATACAGAAACGAAAATGGAAACAAATTGTAACTTCTTGATAAGCATTGTGCGCGATGATGCTGTTATTCAGTACTTGATTAAATTAAATTAAGGATTTTATGAGAACAGGATTTGATTGAAATCAACTAAAATAAGCTTCCCTACAAATTTGTTCAGACAGATAAAAGACTACGCAAATAAAATAACTATACAATACGAAAATAATAAAATACATAAATACAGTGAGGTAAATTCACATAGGCTATACATTTCCAATTTGGAAGATGAATTTGATCTCTGATAGGGAAATTTCTTGAGCAAAACTGTGAGCGTTCTACAAATCGTAGGAAGATAAGAGGGGTCTCAAATTAAAGGTCTCGGTGCCATGCACGAGGGAAAATTATCGTGATGTCCGTAATGTTATACCACAAAATGAGGAATAACGTAAAACGTCCTCCATAAGAATAACAGCCTCAACCCCCTGAAAAATTCATTCTTTTGGACTAAAACACATGTGGAAATTGAAAGTTTTAACATAGGTCTTATTGGTAGCGACCTAACAATAATTTGGTCGGAAACTAAATAACAAGGAAAAAAACACTAGCATTGAAACTGACATTAACAATTAAAAACTCATGAGTTTTTAAGCCAATGTAAAGTATGAAAAAGTTATATAGTTGGTTGTTGGAGTAAATTCACTACGGTTAACAGTTTATTATGATATTATAGTAAAAGTGGATTGGAAATTGAGTGCAGAGTGCCAATAATTCCTAAAACACTTGTTTAAAACGAGAAAACATTAAAAATTTCTTATACCTTCAGTATTGATGACAAGTTCATTAAACAAGTTTTTGATTAAGAAAAATGTTTACGAAAAACTTTTGTATGACAAAAGATGAACATTCTCCTCATATTTATGATTTTTCACAAAAATAATAATTAATAAATTCTGTTTTGCCTTAGAAAGTTAAGTGAAAAATATTAAATGACACATGAAAGTCTGAGAGAAAATATTAAAATTGTTATGAATACTTAATTAATATTAGCGAGATTATTCTCTACGTCGACGGCTAAAGCCTGCAAAAACAGCCTGCATTACGTTGTACAGAAAAGTTAGTGTTATATTTTTTTTATCCGTAGTTCAGTACATTTTAGATGTGATGAACTATAAATATAAAACATATGTGGATGTATTCGATGTAGATCAAAATAATTTTAAAAGTAAACAATTTAGTACTAAACATATTGAGCTTATTAGTCAACTTTCTACATTTGCTATAGTTCTAATAAAAAAATAATGTGAAAATAAAATAATGGGATATTTTATATTTTCTTTTACAGATTAAGAATTAATTTTTTTAGTAACTTCAATATACACTATTTCTTAACTCGGAATTCGTTAAGCACGCAGGTCCGCTGTAATGGGACGATTTATTATTTTTATTGCAGTGACTTTCAAATTTAGTTTTAATCTGATATTGTTTTCAATATGATGCAAAACATAAATCATTTTTCTAATTGCTAAGGAGCTAGAAGCAACTGAAGTTAATTGTTTCTTCAAATATATATATATATATATATATTTGAAGAAACAATTAATAAAGTTAGGAATATTAGTAATGCCCATGCAAATCTTAAACCAATCTCTAAAGTTAAAAGATACCAAAGTATAAATTGTCTTGGTCTTTTAAGAAAATTTATATCATAAAAATTAGCATTTACTCATTTTATAAGCTTATTTCTCACTACGGTGGGAAAATAAATAAAATTTATAACAAGTTGATGCTGTTACAAAAAAGATTTTTAAAAACATATAAGTTTTTTTTATTTTGTGTTTTGTATTATTGAGTATTTTGTATTTTTCTGAGTGGTTTTGTACAGTAATTGAATGAAGGCGTACCCATGTTATTTTTTAGTAACATAAGTTAATTTAAACTACCCATATCTCAATAACCATAGCCTAAGCGAAAATGTTCCTTTACAGGTTTGAAGAAAATATCTTTTAAAAGTTCAATGTAACACAAAAATAAATAAGTTAGTAATCTTTTTCAAAAACTCACATAAAATGGTAGGTTTGTAAGTGAAACTTTTAAATTTTCCACCATAATATCTATACTTACGCTAAGGGTTTTTTGTGTTGAGAACTCCTTCTACAATTTTAAACCGATTTTCAAGTTTTTGGTGTCGTTGGATAGGCCTTGGTTTGTAGTTGTTTCCGCCAAAAACTGATGAGAATCGTATTGAGGAAAAGAGCTATCCAAAATTGAAATCTCAAAATGATCCATTGAAATAACATTGGGATTGAATAAAGCATTTTAAACATCTGCTGATAATCAGCTGTAAATACGTGTAGTTTTTTTGTAACTACAGATACTCACAATATTGGATTGTTTGGATGTTATTGATCTAGAGCAAAAAGTAACATTTGTATTGTATTAAAATAAATTGCTCGATTTCGAGCAACACGTACACTTTGTTGTTTGTTGAGCAAACACGTATTTTTTGTTTTTAATAACTAGTTAAATCCAAATTTGAAAACTACATCAATAACGATAAAAAATATCAATGTTGGTAGCTCTTTGAACCTTTTTCATTTCTCTTTTAGTAAAAAAAAATATACCAACTGGATATATCAATAATTATTTCAATAATCTTCATTGTTTTAAAGTATAATTTTTATGAATGAATTGATACATTTTTGCACGTACATCGTTAAATAACTACGATTAATGCTAAAATTATAAAAAGTAATAAGAATAAAAATAAAAAAAACTAATTTAACTATTTTTATTGCTTGAAGTCACAATGCTCGTTGAAAAGTAAATGGTGAGCGCTGCACATTATTTAATCACCCCCATACCCGCATCACCCATACTACATGCATCATATTTAATTAAAAAATATCGTTTAGCATCTAACGTTAGATTTACCATATAATATAAAATTATAATAATAAAAAGGCGGAAAGTATTTTGAGATTTTTTTTTTGCAAAGCTGGGGGTTCAAAACCACTGACTTACCTGGACTTGGAGCGCCAGAACCAAAGCACCCACTAACCATATCTGAAACCCCAGCGATGGACAGCTGAAAAAGTAATTTGAACTTACTTTACGACTATTTTAGTAATTTATTAAATATCTAATTTATGTTTGTGGTGAATTGAGTTAAACGTATAGTAAAGTATGTGCAGGTCACACGTATACTCAATATAACAGATTGTTAAGTTCAACTCGTTAATAAGCAGCTTACGTAAGTTGTAGTTAGAATCCTTAATTGAAGTTTACGGGTTGAATTAATAGAAGAGAAAAATAAATATTTTATAACAACTGACATTATTACTGCATGGTTAGTATGTAAGGCAAGTCTACGTGGAGGGTATTGTTACATGAACTGCGTTAAAATTTATTCCTCGTTTACATTGGGTATTCGTTAAAAAATATCATATACAATAGGTATTAGTAGTAATTTATTTAAATAAACATAGTATTTATTTCTTTTATTTTAAACCGTGAACATAAAAAATACCTAACTAGTAAAAAAGTTTTTAATGACTTTCAATTTTTTCATGAACAAAGGGATTCGAATATGAAAACGATGTTAAAAGAAAATTTAACAAGTTAGATCAAAAGAGGATATTCAGATTACATAAATTGATAATAAATTAAGAGATTCGTCCAGTTGTATTGGCCATTCGGCATCGGATGTTGTCTGTTAGCCGGAAGAATTTCCTTCATAATAGCCTGTTTGGTGAGGGTGAGATCGTCAAGGATGGATTATAGGATGGATGTGTCAGGATGCTGGTAGACTTTCCTTCATAATAGTCTGATTAGTGAGGGTCAGATCGTCAAGGTTGGATTGTAGGATGGATGTGTCAGGATGGCGGAAGACTTTCCGGACATAATAGTATGTTTGATGAGGGTGAGATCATCAAGGTTAGATTATAGGATGGATGTGTCAGGATGCCGGTAGACTTTCCTTCATAATAGTCTGATTGGTGAGGGTCAGATCGTCAAGGTTGGATTATAGGATGGATGTGTCAGGATGCCGGTAGACTTTCCTTCATAATAGTCTGATTAGTGAGGGTCAGATCGTCAAGGTTGGATTGTAGGATGGATGTGTCAGGATGGCGGAAGACTTTCCGGACATAATAGTATGTTTGATGAGGGTGAGATCATCAAGGTTAGATTATAGGATGGATGTGTCAGGATGCCGGTAGACTTTCCTTCATAATAGTCTGATTGGTGAGGGTCAGATCGTCAAGGTTGGATTATAGGATGGATGTGTCAGGATGCCGGTAGACTTTCCTTCATAATAGTCTGATTGGTGAGGGTCAGATCGTCAAGGTTGGATTGTAGGATGGATGTGTCAAGATGGCGGAAGACTTTCCGGACTTAATGGTCTGTTTTATAAGGGTGAGATCATCAAGGTTAGATTATAGGATGGATGTGTCTGGATGCCGGTAGACTTTCCTTCATAATAGTCTGTTTGGTGAGGGTGACATCGTCAAGGTTGGATTGTAGGATGGATGTGTCAGGATGCCGGTAGAGTTTCCGGACTTAATAGTCTGTTTTCTGAGGGTGAGATCATCAAGGTTGGATTGTAGGATAGATGTGTCAGGATGGCGGAAGACTTTTCGGACATAATAGATTGATTAGATCGAGATCATAAAGTTTGGATTGTAGGTTCGATAGTTTTAAAATATTACCTCGAGTGGGAGGTTTTCTGTCTGCTACATTCATAGAACTAACTCTATACTTTTATTTGAAATGAAGAAAGCTTTCAGATTGTCCTTAAATTTATTCTCTTTTGTTGGGCTCAAATGGTAGATGGAATGATTTGAAAACAATGCATAAACACCGTATTTTCCTGTCTTTTCGAAATATTTTGAATTGCGATTGACATCAAAATGTTTATGTGTGTTGAGTTGTATTTTTTCATCAGAAGTAAGCTATTGTGGTGTGTGTTTTGATATATACTAATAAATGTAGAAACTTGGAACTTTTTATATTCCCAAAGTAATTAAATAATTTAAGGCTACCTAAATTTTGTTCAAATTTGATTTTATATCATTTAAAAGAAGGATTGAGTGGAATAGGTATAACTGTTGGATGACTTAAGGTGATGAGTTTACAATTGTCACTTTTAAAATCTTAATGCAAGCTTGAGAACCTTATGGCAGCTGAAGCTGTACAGTAATTTGTCCGATATGTTCCAGAATGAAAAATTATCATTTTACACACCATTTTTGTCTAAAGAAAATAAACAAAATTAAAATAGTTTAACAATATTATATGGCAAGGGCTATTAGAGATTAAAAATATCCTTAGCCTTTCTGATTTCATTAAATCCTCTTCGAATACATATTCCCAATTTCTTGTCTCTTACATGGCTTTCAAATGTTACATAACAAGAAATACATTTCTAATGTCTTAATGACGTTACTTCGATCATGTTTAAATTATGGTTTAGTGAAGCTGGTCGGTTTGCCAAGATGTTGTGTTATTAATAATGTCTTGAAAGAGGATATAATTGTAGGGTAAATATAAAGTAATATTATTTACTACAGTTACCATGCATCCCAAATCCAACATAAAATCTGTAGTATGTATTGTAGATAACTCATTTATAACTTTAGTAAGTTAGCAATGCTAATTATTGCATTTATTAATTTATAGTGGTCTAAAAAGTAAACAAATTTATTTTAAAACCCGATTATAGTGATTGTTTAACGGTATTTAGTTTAAAATAAAGCTATTTACACTTGCTCGACTTAAAACGCGTAGTTATAAAAAACGAGCTCATCAAAATTACAACAAAAGAAAGGAAAGAATGAAATTATAACTGCCTTTTAATAAAAAGCTGAAGTGCCAACAGGATTCCTAGTGATTGTCAAAAGCAAATTTTGTGTTATTTACTTAATTTACCTTAAAACCATATTTAAAGGTTTAATGATTGGTTTTAGTATGGGTCATTTATAATTAGAAGTTAGAGAAAACACAAAATATTCAACCTTACCGTTACGGAGGTCCAAAGAACTATAATCAAAGCGACTATCATCTCAAACCGTATCAATAAAGTCCAACTCACTACTAAGCAAATTTCACTACACAATCTACCAGTTGACTGTTTATATAAGCTAGTTACATGGGAGAACACTTGCTGACAATTACAAAACATATGCCAGCTTTCAAAGATTGGTTTAAACTCTTTTATAACATCAAACATTATAAAAGTATATGTGTTGACATATATTTTTAAGCTGCCCAAAAGTAATTAAATTATTTGCTTGGTATTGGTTACACATAAATTTTACTACAATGAGTATTTCAGATTTAAAATATAACAACATTAAGATAGTATTTTTCGTTACGAGGGCCGAAAGTGGCGTTTTGCCGGATCCGAGATCGTGTTTCAAGTTCGAGACTTCGTCTCGAACCGCCGATATTTTTAATCACACTACACAAATCAATAAATTCTAAACAAGTGAAAAATTACTTTTTCGTTCATAACAAACAAAACATAACCTGAACTTCAACTAACCTAGCGAGATGTACTGCTTGAGTTTCTGGTTGCTAGGCAATCACTCCACATCAGCTAAGGCCACCAAAACTAATACTCTAACGGTAAGTAATTACAGCTGATTCCAAGGGAAAAGCAATATTTTCCCATCTACGTCATACACATTTAACAGTTGCTATCAGCTGATCTACTAACTACGTCACTGATTTGTTATTTGTTGCTGTTGTTGTTGTTTTACATACCTTCTAATATTCTACATTTCTCTGTTACCGTTTCCATTACCGCCCTAGGCCGGAAACGGTCTTTCGTTAGTAGAAGAGAGAGGGTCGAAAACAGGTGATATCGATGTAGTGTGATGAACATTTAATAATGTCATTGCTGTATTGATATATTTTCTAATAGTAGTGATGTACCACAATAATTACTTAGCTTATATTAAGAATGTAAGATTGTCATAAGAAAGAAATTTAATAAGAATGAAATATATTGTTTAGTGTAGTGATGCTATTTGGATTCCATCCCAACTCACATAATATTTTCCTTATTAGAAAATTTCCCTGTAAGGAATACGATATTACGGTAGTAGTCACGGTAAGACATAAGCCCGGGACCATGATACTTTTTCGTTTTGAGGTCCCCAGTGGGTAAAAAGCCTTTGTATATATCTATGTGTCCGTTAAAGCGAAAACTATTGATGGAAACCTTCAACTTTGATGAAATTTGGTACAGAGGTGTAGGGCAGCATTAATAAGGTTACATTTGAAAATCAGAACGATTGGACCACGGGAACAGGGTTTTATGGGGTTCCAAAAGGGTCAAAAATAGTTTTTGGCACGATTTACATTTGATTTTTAACATTTGACAATTTTAACTTTAATCATTGAAAAGAGCTTAATAAAATCGAACAATTCAGAATTTTGAATCATTAAAATAGCTCTACTTGTTATAGAGAAAATTCTAATTAAGTTGCCCATTTTATTCTTATAAGCAAATCTTTAAAAAGTTATGTATCGCATGTTTCCTTAATAAAAATTTGTATTAATTTTCATTAGAAGGATATAAGGATTATTAATATATAGAAGTATTATTAAATAATATGATGAGTTTTGAACCAAAACAAAACTTATTTCCACTTATAATTTCAATTTAATATTCAAAATAATCCAATTTACTCAAAGGCTTATTAGAATAAAGGGAATTTTACCTAATAACGTTATCTTATGGCCCAATACTGCATGTTTTACAATAATTGAATAACAATGGCTAAATTTTCTAAATGTTTCTACTATACGAATCAAAATAATAATCAATATGAAACGTCTTAAACTACAAATACTATGTTAAAACCTGAAATCCTAGTACAAAAAATTTAAATATCAAAAAATACTCCTTTAATTTAAAATTTAACTTTTGCCTTATATACAAGTTCAATTATATTTGCAAGTTTTGTACCTATAGAAATTAATTTTCAACCATCATTGTAAATATTTTATTATTAATTACTTAATATGTTTCGTGATAATTTGTTAGAAATTTTCATTTACTACCATCTTTAAAACTACAGTATGATATTTACTTAAAGAAGTTTTATTTGAATTTCCTCCTTACAGTGAGTCTACACAGCTGCCAATAGACAGAGCGTTGGAAAACAAGGCGCTGAATAAACGAAGTTACATCGGAGTTTCGTCCCAATTAAGTTAAACTAGTCCCAGTGTATTTAGTAATGATGATGAACAACATAAAGAACTTTTTTCAGGTCATAACAAACATTAAAATGTAATTATTAGCTAATCTTATTACATATATTATTTTCGAGTCTTTTATTTTTCTGTGGTTGGATTTCATTAAAATAAATATCCGTCTGATAGACCACAGTTTGGGTATCATGGGTATCAAAACTTGACTTATTTCTCAGCTACAAAAATTATAAATTTTCATCAACTTGTCAATGTGAAGTATGACGAATTGCGTTGATGCACCAAAGATGAGAGCAGAGGGCTCGAAACCGACCCGAAGCCCAGGCCAGATCAGTAGCGCACAAAGCTGCAAAGAAGACTTTGAAAATTGCAATGCACCTAATCAAGGCTCGTTACTAGAAAGAGCTATGTTAGAATAAACACAGTTATCCATGAGAAAAAGGCTGCAATCTGGTGATCCGCAAGCTCTGAAGAATGAAGACATCAGTGCGGCCTTAACAGAGCAATCGTGGCCATCGTCGTATAGGTCTCTGATACGTGGACCAGACATGAAAGTATGTTCCGCCTGGATCTCTGATGCCGTAGATGGTTTAGTATGTATTACTTGTTAATATTTTACAAGGTATGTCTCACACTGTTCCATTTCGGTTCGAGCATAATCTCATTCCCCCTAAACTGAGAAAAATCAATTCAAAGACATTCGGGTCGTAGTCCTAAATGGATAAAGGAATTATCTATAAAACAAAAGATACAGGCTTCCGTGGCGAGGAAAATGTCATTGCAGATCTTCCTCTACTTAACTTTGTATGGTATTTACAATATCACTCTACAGTGTCAAAAAATCTATTAGGAAACTTTTTGTCAAGCCTACTCTTTTACTAAAGTGCTTTAAGGCCGAAGAGATAACCGGTTCTCCAAGCTTTTTCGCTTTGCATTATCAGTTCTAAAAGTTACTGGACAAAGGACAAACTCGTAGAACTAAATCACTATATCACTATTTTTCGACAGGGACCTCACACATAGTGGGTCCTGAATATGAATGAGAGATGAGTGTGGAAACTGAAGCGTAGAATGGAACCATTGTCTTTTCATTTGCACAGGAAGGATGTTTGAAGAATATCAGTCACTTCCTGTTGACAGCGGTTGAACTAGTGTGACACGACAATTACCATACAGTACATATTGTAAAGTATTCCTGATCTATTAGGAACTAATAAGTAAAATAGATGGTAGAGGAAATTATTTCCTAGGCTTTGATAAGTGCCGACTATGTTTTAATTGAAAAAAAGATAAGTAATTTTTATACTTTGTAACTAATTAAAAGTGGTTGATTATAAAAAAGCTTGAGTATTTTATTTTATTTTATTGTATGTATCAACGGCGTAAGCCAATTTACAATGAGAATAATTAATAATAATAATAATAATAATAATAATAATTACATGCAAGAATTCAGCTGTTAGTTAGCAGACTACACATACATAATAATGATAGATGATAACAGGCGCATTACAAAATAAATAAACATGCACTATAGCTACAATACAGGCTCAACACGTTATGTAAAGAATATAATAAAATTACAATTCACTATCAATGACTAGACCTAAGTAAATACACAAAAGGATATATGATTTCTGACACATTCCGAAATAAATATACATGCAAATAAATAGGATAATGCAGGCTGAATGTGACTTTTGGAAAACATAAATAGATCACAGCTCATCTAGTATATGCATGAAAAACAAGCAGAATACTAATGCTAAAGACTAACTTAAAGTAAATTATCCGTGCAACACAATGTTACAGTCCACATGCAGCAAGCATTGAGTTGGCTCAACTTGACAGAAGCACCAAGGCACACCTTCGAATTCGTTGTTCGCTGTCAAAGAAGACATCACACTCTGAGGCCACTTTGTTGCCCAGTCTTACGAACCGAGCGAGAGGACTGTGGTAGTCATAGTTGGTAGCGTGATGACGGCGACTCAGAAGTTCTCGGGACCTGGTGTTTGACGGTATTCTGAAGAAAAATTCTGCCAGAAGAGCCGAGCAACGCACATCTCCATTGAGAAGCATTGAGAAGGAGGTAGATCACATCCGCCACATCACGTCTCAGGGCAAGAGGTGGAAGTTGTAGGTTTTCATATAGCCCATCAATTGGCACCTCCAAGTACTCATAGCCGAGACGAACCCCGACCAGACGAACAAAACGTCGCTGCACTAACTCCAATCTGGCCTTGGCTCCAACTGTGTAGGGGGACCAGATGGGACTGGCATACTCCAGGAGTTGACGAACTAGAGCACAGTAGAGAGATCGAAGAGCATTTGGGTTGCTGATTCCTCTTGTGAAGCGTGTTATAAAACCCATCATTCTACTGGCTTTACTGCAAATGGTATCGATGTGGGTTGAAAAACTCATGTCACTGTCAAAGTGAACACCCAAGTCCTTTATATTTTGTACTCTAGGAATTATGTTACACGATATCTGGTACTGATATTCGACAGGGCGCTTGATCGGCAGAAAGTTAGTGTAGAGCATTTGCTGGGGTTGATGGACATGCCATTATCAGAGCACCACTCCTCAATTGCTAAAAGGCTTTCCTACAACTTTTGGGAATTTTCAGGCGATGTAGCCTCGATAAAAATCTTCAGGTCGTCCGCAAATTGAAGAGCGTTGACAGAGGTGACCTCAAGAAGATCGTTGATGAAGATATTGAAGAGACACGGGCCGAGCAAAGAGCCCTGAGGGACCCCCGAAGATGGAAAGAAGTGAAATGATCTTGCTGGGCCAATTTTGACCATCAACATGCGATCTTGCAGGTAGCTGGATAACCAAGAAAGTAGAAGATCGGCGATACCACATCCCTTCAACTTGGACACGAGAATGGAGTGGTCAACTCTGTCGAACGCTTTGGCCATATCAATATAGACGGCGTCGACTTGCTTGTTCTTCCTGAAGGCGGCCAAGACATATTCTTGAAAGAGAAGCAGGTTAGAAACTGTGGACTTTCCCCTCACGAAGCCGTGCTGCGATGGATGAATGAAGCCTGAGGTATGGAAATTTAGCCTGTCTAATACGAGGCTCTCAAAGACTTTCCCTATTGACGGCAGGATGGTTATTGGGCGGTAGTTTCTCACATCAGCAGGGTCGCCAGCCTTGTGTATTGGTACAACGTACCCACTCTTCAACGCATTGGGAAACACACCTTTCGCCAAAGATTCATTGAATAGTAAGTGGAGAGGACCAGCAAGGAGGCCTCGGCAGTGATGAAGAACTGAAGGGGGGGTGCTGTCCATACCGGCTCCTTTTTTGGTATCCAAGTGCTCCAATTTCTGGTTGACCTCCTCTTTGGTAAACAAAACGGTGCTTAACTGGTTCGAAACTGGATAGCTATTAGTTTCTGAGGAATGTGATGAAGAACAGTAAACAGAACTGAAGAACATGGCAAAAAGATTGCATTTATCTTCGGGATCCTTAGCTTCGGTTCCATCGAGAAAAATATGAGAGGGTATACCTGGTGTTTTTCTCTGTGCTTTGACGACTCCCCAGAATGCTCGAGGATTCGAAGATATATTGGCTTCTACGTTGGACATGAAGAGCGTGTAGCATTCACGAGATTAAGTTTTGCAGGCATCTCTCAGATTGGCAAACTCATAATAGTCGGCAAGATTAAGGCTAATCTTGTAACGCTTATGTGCAATCTTCTTCTGTATTATAAGTTGTTTCAGTTCACCAGTGAACCATCTTGGAAAGTGCGTTACACCGAACCTTCTCAGCGGGCTTGCACTGAGGGTGGCAGCTCTCAGAATGCTCTGCAAACAGGTGAACTTATCATCCAATGGGATGTCTTGGCAAACAAAGCTCATGTCAGTGCGTTGCAAGGTGGCAGAGACAGACGGCAGATCACACTTCCATAAGTTGTGGCCCATATAGCTATTGGGGTCAAGGCTGAGCCAGAGGTCCGTCAGGTTGACAGCTAAAGGGGGGTGATGGACGTCAGGCTGAATCAGATGATCAACGGCTTCGGTAACCTGTGCTCCCTGATCTGAGCTGAATATGAGATCAAGAGTAACGCCTCTGTGGTTTCATACATGATTAACTTGATAAAGGTTGTGAGCAGAAGACATATCGTTAAGGAGTTCACCAGCACGCAGAGGAAGACCACGGGAGACAAGATTTAGGTCATATTTGGGCAAGTTGAAATCGCCAAATATGAAAACTTTCTGAGGGTGATTGGCTACCTCAGATATCTCAGCCACCGCATTACAAAAATCAGTATATGCAGACAGAGGACTAGATGGGGGATGTAGATACAACCCAAAAGGAGATTTGTGTTACATCCCAACGATAGCAGGATGAAAACTAATTCGAGATTAAAGTTTGAAAAGAGACGTCTATGTGGTATGCAATTTCTAACTGCAATCAGAGATCCACCCCTCGACTGCTTACTACTGGTATTCAGGGATCTGTCACAACGATGTATTGAGAAATCAGTTTCACCAACGACTTCAGAGTCCAAGATGTCAGCAGATAAGTTCGACTCACAAAGCAATATGATGTCATTAATAGTTGAGGATAAGTTGTTTTTCAGCTCTGTTACTGTTAATTTGGAGCGCAAGCCATTAACGTTCTGACAGTAAATGTTAATGGGGGTTAGCTGCTTGCCGTTGGTGATTGTCCGTTTTTTGATACTATGGTAGGGGTTCCATTCACAAATTTTATGGTTAAGTTCGACTCTCCAGCATCTGTTCTAGACTTTAAGGTGGCCCGGAGTTGTTCTCTCTCACGTGGTGTACGATCGTGGGAGATCGATATACCACTTAAGTCATCCGGTAACCCTTCTTTATTGAAATTCTCGAATGCGTGGATTGCGGCACTCTCCGAGGGCATACAGATTATAAGAGGACGAGATTTATTTAGGGTTTTACGTCCTAATCTGAAATGGCGAACGTCAGAAAGCGAGACTTGTGAATTTGTATGTTCCAGAAAGCTACTAATTAAACCGGCATCATGAGTCTTTGAGGCTGTCAGAGAAGGAGACTTATTTAGTTCTGGTAGATTGTGGATGATGACGTTCTTGCAGCGCCTCAAGCGATCATTGTTTTCCGCAACGAAATCTTCCAACAGCTGATCGTTGGTAGTTTCCCGTTCTTTAATGTTAGAGATTTCGGCTTCTACTTTGCTTAAGCGTGGTTCAATGTCTTCTAATTTCGCCGTGACTTGCCAAGTTCAGTTTTTATTGAATCAAGACTCTCCAATAATTCCGCTTTGGTGGCAAGAGAAGAAAGCTTAGTGAGGATTTCGTCCAGTTTGCTATCAATGGGATTAGCAGTTGGCTTTACGCAGTCGGTTCTTGTACAATTCCACTTTGTGCTTTCGTCACTGCTAATACGCAGATATTCCACCTTGGACATTTTGAGACAATCACGGTGAAACCACCGTTCGCAGGGGCCATCACAACATACGCCCTCATCAGTGACCAAAACTATCTTCACGCATATAGGGCAAGAGTTTGTAGACATATTATAATATATACGCTATGCCCCAGCCTTTGGAATTTTGGTTCTGTGAACTAGACAGGAAAAGAAAGCAAAGCCCAACCGAAAGCTACTCAATTCACCCCCGGTTAAGCGTTTGCAATAGTCACTTTTGCAATCCACATTTGTTGTAGTACACATTTCTGCAGGGTGACACAAGATCAAGAAGGCTGTGGCAGGAAAAAAAATTGGCGTAACTCTTTCCCTCTCTTCTTTCTGATGCAGACGACACGAATGACTTGGAGGGAAAGAGGAATGAATGGAAGTTATTTAGATTCACGAAGGAGGTTAAATAGTCGTGTGGCTTGAATTCGTTAATTCAAATATTGGGGCTGTTAGGCTGACATCGACACCAGCTCACCATAAAAGGACGCAAAGTAAATCCTGTAGTGATTAAATAGGCTCGTAGATTCACATAATTCAAGTTAAATCACGACCATAATACACTTCGTACTTAGTAGTCCGCTGAGAAGAAGAAGAAAGAGTATTAGTATATAGTTGTATTGTGTACTATAAATATAAATACCTCTATAAAAACACTATAAGAAACACTTTTAATCTTCAACAGAAAGGAAATTGATAGATTTTTTAGTAGTCCCAAGGTGCCTGACAAGCTCATTAGTTTTGTATTTTGTATATACAAGTAGTGGCAAAGTGGGGCTAGCTGGACAGGTCAATGACCCCTGAGGAATGCTGACGTCACCAAGGTCACTGACGTCACGATGACGTCATTGGTGACGTCATCGATGACGTCATATCTATGACGTCATAGGTATGACGTAATAGAAATGACGTCATGACGATGTCATTACCGCTGACGTCAACCATAATGACGTCATTTGACGTAATTAAGGTCAAGGTCATGTGGAAAGACAAAAAAATTTTTCTTTGCACTCTTGTGGTTCCTCGTATCTGGCTGCGGAGCGAAAATCCACGAAGAACCACAAAAGTGCAAAGAAAAATTAATTTTTCCAGCGACCAGACCGAAAAAACCTACCAAAAGTGACGTAAGGCATTCTCAGAGGCCATTGACCTGAACCCCAGCAACCCACCTCTTAAAACTAAAAAAATAAATAATTTTTATTCCACTTACCCACTGAGAAACCCGAAGCCCAACTGGAAACGAAATTGCGAACAGCCGACGGTGGTGGTGTCATTACCGCGCGGGAGCCGGACGCCGACTGACCGGACAGCACCGTGCCGTCCGGGTACTAGACCGCGTGGTGGGGGTAAAGTGGTCAGATGCAAAAAATAAAAAAATTATTTTTTTTCCAACAACTCATCCGAGTTTGTCCTTTTGCTGGACCTCCGTTACTAGGAGTGGAAATATTTGTCAAAAAAATAATTTTTTTTATTAATTCTTAGTGACCTTGACACTTAGTCTGGAATTGGAGTCACCAGCGTTATTTTACTGGCAAAAGTTAGCTCGTCTAAAAGTTTTTGAAACATTTTATCATCCATAGTGATCTTGGTGTCCCTTGAGTAAAATTTTGGATTATTCTTGAAGCAGCGTTTCATTTTTGTTAAAGTGGAAGTCTTGGATACCCTAACAGAATTATTTTGCTTTGCCAGCAAAAATTTTACTCTTAATAATTTTTCTCGCAAAGTTTCAGCCATCGCTGCGTCTCACAGTAAGGTTAGTATAATACTGAAAAACTCAGTGAATTGTTGCACCTAAGCTGGAAGTAGTGGGGGAACAGGGCTGTAGTGGTGGTGGTAACACGGTCTGGTGTTGCTATGTCTAGAAACAGTTTGCTGCGAACTGCCCAAGTATTAACATGTACTGTGTAGAAAAATAATAGCGTGAATTGGTACAAAAATTAAGTCCAAGAAATATTTATTGTAAGACTAATAAAGAGGTATATCTAAAAAGAAAAAATAATTTTGTACAAGATGGGCATGGTTCAGTTTTGCAGCTAAGTCCAAAACCCACCCGTGTAGAATAAAATTTAATCATGAGAGTAAAATATTTAAAAACATTTGTGAAAATATTAGTAGACTTGTAGAGCTAAATAAAATTAATTTTGTAGCAAACAGGTAGCGATATATTTTGCTAAGTCATATAATAAGAGAGAATGATGTAAACAAATTAAAAGTTTACTCACAGAAAGTCCGGTAGCGTTGAGTCGCAGCGTATACCTTGTGTCGAGGAAGACGGCCGGCGAGTAACTGACTTGTATTGAGAGAGAGCCAAGACGGCAGACATGGGTTGGTTACATAAGTGTTATGTAATCTGCAAGCGACACTGGAGACAAAATTTAATTTTGTTCCCAACCAACACTGACTGTAGGCTGCGCTGAGAGAGACAAAATAAATTATTATTTTATACTACATATATCTTGGACTGAAAATATTCTAAGTCCCACGAGCCCCCCCCCCGGGGAGGGTCCGACTGGTCGAGCCCCCCCCCCCCCCGGGGGTGGGGGTGCCATACCCTAAGGGGCTATTGGCACTTTACCGCTGTCACGTATTGTATAATGAGATCCGGCTAGTTATGTATTCAGGCGTAGCTCTTGGGGATTGTCCAATGCCGCAATCAAGTACATGTCGAGGTCTGTACGTGCCGAGGTCTGGCTGTTTACGTAACAAGGTCCGGTTCCCCCACTCCTGACCGGCTCAGCTTCGGTTCTCTGAGGCTTAGCTTCCTCGCAGTTGCTTTCAAACACTTCAGCTGAGTGGTTGAAGCTCTGCCCTACAGGATTCGCAATGTAATGTTGGCGCCGCATTATATTGGGAATTCTTTTCTAGTCTAAGGCATGGCATGTGTAGTGTTAGGAAATAATTTTATTTTGTGCTTGCTGCTTGGTGTCGGTTGTGATTTAATGAAAGTGTTGTGCAGTGAAAAATATTTTGTGTGTGCTAATGTTTCCACAGGTTGGTGTTAGTCTAAGTCTTGTGTTTAGAAAAATATTTCTTTGTATTAACCTTCCACAGGTTGCCCCCAAAATTAGTTTTTTATAAATTTTGTGGCTTCCTTAGCCTATGTAAATAGTTATACTGTTAGGTTTGAGGCTTAGAAGCCTCCGTAAAATTAATTTTTTTCGAGGCTTAGCATGCCTCAAGAATTATTTTTTACCAACAATAGTATGACACTTTACGAGCCTCGGGGTTGGCCCCTTGGTATTCACCGTTAGGCCTTGTGCCATCGGCGCTGCTGGACCTCATCACTCGTCACTGGCAACATTACGAGTGGTTGGCATCCTTCAGCACGAAGTGTCGGCCCTGACACTGACCGGTACGCTAGGCTTTATGTCAGTGCTTTGCAATTAGATTTTATGTCAGTGTACTGGTTAAGATGGGGCCCAGGTCATGATTAGCATGACCTTATGATTCCGTTAGGGGAACCAAAATTATTTAGCATGTTTCCCTTGTGGAAACTCAAAATTAAGTAAAAATTATTTATTTTTTGTAACATCAATCCCCCTATGTTTAAGTTGTTGTGTTGTAAAATATTTCTTTGTACTAATCTCCCACAGGTTGTCCCTAAGATAAATATTTTTTAAAATTCGTATCTTGGAGGATTAGCCTCTGTAAATTGGCAGTTAAAGTGTTAGGTTTGAGGCTTAGAAGCCTCCATAAAATAATTTCCTTTTTGAGGCTTAGCATGCCTCAATAATTATTTTTTTAACAACAGTAGTATGACGCTTAACGAGCCTGGGGGTAGGCCCCTGGGGATCGACCCCCTAGGCCGCCCGTGCCAGGGACGCTGCTGGGCCTCATCACTCGTCACTGGCAACATACGGGTGGTTGGCACCCTTCAGCACGAAGCGCCGGGTCCTAACACTGTCCGGTACGTTAGGCTTTATGTCAGTTTATCGGTTAAGATGGGGCCCAGGTCATGATTAGCATGACCTTATGATTCCCGCTGTGATTAAAAAATTTTATTTTATGTTCACACATAAGTAAGGGTAGCAGCCATTCAAGAGTAAAGTCCTAGGGGTAGGTGACCCCCCCCCCCGGGGGAGGGTCCGACCGGTCGAGCCCCCCCCCCCCGAAACTTTTTTCGGGAAATTTTTTGACCTTGACCAAAATTTTTTTGCTCCGGACGAAAGTCCCCCCCCCGGGGTGGTGGAGGTGCCAAGCCAGTAGTGTGAAATTGTTACTCCTAGAACAAGTTAAAATAGTAGTGCTAAATTGTTACCGCATATACAAATTTATTTATCTTCAAACTTCTAATAGAGCTTAACACATTTAAATGTTGCTACTTCAAGGTAGCACCGTTTTGGTGCTACCTTTAGAGTTTTACACATTTAAATGTTGCTACTTCAAGGTAGCACCGTTTTGGTGCTACCTTTGGTGTACTATTTTAACATGTCCAAATTTGCTTTAGGTTTTTAACATTACTTTTAACTACCTGTTAATGTAAAAACAACGAAATACGTTTATATATATATATATATATATATATGTATATGAATTCTTAACCAAACCTTAGTTTTAACATTAAACCGTATTTGGAAACTTCTAATTGGGCTTAAACACATTTAAATGTTGCTACTTCAAGGTAGCACCGTTTTGGTGCTACCTTTGGTGTACTATTTTTTACATGTCCAATTTTGCTTTAGTTTTTTTAAACAACAGTTTTAACTATCTGTTTAATGTAAAACTACGAAATACGTTTATATATATATATATATATATATATATATATGTATATGAATTCTTAACCAAACCTTAGTTTTAACATTAAACCGTATTTGGAAACTTCTAATTGAGCTTAACACATTTAAATGTTGCTACTTCAAGGTAGCACCGTTTTGGTGCTACCTTTGGTGTACTATTTTTTACATGTCCAATTTTGCTTTAGGTTTTTAAACAACAGTTTTAACTACCGGTTGAATGTAAAACTACGAAATATGTTATATGTGAGCCTCTGCTGACTCAGTGACAAGTACTTA
This sequence comes from Neoaliturus tenellus, assembly GCA_030545055.2. Classification (NCBI taxonomy): domain Eukaryota; kingdom Metazoa; phylum Arthropoda; class Insecta; order Hemiptera; family Cicadellidae; genus Neoaliturus; species Neoaliturus tenellus. Next base: position 265,924,390 of record CM061532.1, read on the forward strand.
GCCCCCGTTCCTGACCATCATTAAGTGTACTGAGGCCTTTAACTTAACAAAACCTTAGTTTTAACATTAAAGGTAATTTGGAAACTTCCAATTGGGCTTAACCTATTTAAATGTTGCTACTTAAAGGTAGCACCGTTTTGGTGCTACCTTTGGTGTACTATTTTTTACATGTCCAATTTTGCTTTAGGTTTTTAAACAACAGTTTTAACTACCGGTTGAATGTAAAACTACGAAATATGTTTATATATGAGCCTCTTCTGACTCAGAGACAAGTACTTGGCCCGTTCCTGTCCATCATTAAGTGTACTGAGGCTTTATGTTATTAAACAAGACTTTTAACTACTGGTTTAATGTAAAACTACGAAATATCAAAACCTAGTTTTAACATTAAAGGTAATTTGGAAACTTCCAATTAGGCTTAACCTATTTAAATGTTGCTACCTTTGGTGTACTATTTTCTACAATTGAGCTTAACCCATTTAAATGTTGCTACTTAAGGTAGCACCGTTTTGGTGCTACCTTTGGTGTACTTTTTTTACAAGTCCTAAATTTGCTTTTGTAACCAAGTCACAAAAAAGTACAACGCAATAAGCCCACACTATATTCCTGTTTGTTCCACATTGCAAAAACCTAACACAACACTTCACTAAACTCGCGTAAGTGGCGTCGTCCCCGAGCTTAAAGAAGACCGTCTTCCGCCGAATTTCCCGAGCTCACCTCCCTCTGTCCACAGTGCTCCCCTTTTTGTCTTCATTCCCCTTCCACACTATTATTGGCCAATAGGAGAGCGTGATTTAATTTTGGATGATAATGATTGGTCGGGAAAATTCTGGAACTTTCTAGAGTGTCCACGACCGGCAATGGAGACAATAAACTTCGATGACCCGCTGACTTGTCATTGCGCTGTTAGATTTGAATTGTTGAGTTAGGTTTTTGCGATGTGGAACAAACAGGAAATATCGTATGGGGCTTATTGCGTTGTACTTTTTGTGACTTGGTTACACTTTAGGTTTTTAAACATCACTTTTAACTACCAGTTTAATGTAAACTACGAAATATATTTATATATACATGAATTCTTAACCAAACCTTAGTTTTAACATTAAACCGTATTGAAAACCGTATTTAAACCGTATATTTTATTGGAAACTCCTAATTGAGCTTAACACATTAAATATTGCTACTTAAAGGTAGCACCGTTTTGGTGCTACCTTTGGTGTACTATTTTTTACATGTCCAATTTTGCTTTAGGTTTTTAACAACAGTTTTAAACTACCGGTTAAATGTAAAACTACGAAATATGTTTATTTATGAGCCTCTTCTGACTCAGAGACAAGTACTTGGCCCCGTTCTTGTCCATTATTAAGTATACTGAGGCTTTATGTTTTTAAACAAGACTTTTAACTACTGGTTTAATGTAAAACTACGAAATATGTTTATATATGAGCCTCTGCTGACTCAGTGACAAGTACTTGGCCCCGTTCCTGTCCATCATTAAGTGTACTGAGGCTTTAACTTAACAAAACCTTAGTTTTAACATTAAAGGTAGTTTAGAAACTCCAATTGGGCTTAACCTATTTAAATGTTGCTACTTAAAGGTAGCACCGTTTTGGTGCTACCTTTGGTGTACTATTTTCTACATGTGCATTTTGCTTTAGGTTTTTAAACAACATTTTTTACTACTGGTTTAAACTTAAAGTACGAAATATGTTATATATGACCCTCTGTTGGCTCAGAGACAAGTACTTGACCCCGTTCCTGTCCATTATTAAGTGTAATGAGGCTTTACGTTTTTAAACAAGACTTTTAACTACTGGTTTAATTTAAATCTAAGAAATATGTTTATATATGAGCCTCTCCTAATTCAGAGACAAGTACTTGGCCCCCCTTGTTCCTGCCCAATATTAAGTGTACTGAGGCTTTATGTCTTTAAACAAGACTTAATGTAGTTTTACATTAAACTACTGGTTTAATGTAAAACTACAAAATATGTTTATATACATGATAACTTAACAAAACCTTAGTTTTAACATTAAAGGTAATTTTGTTTGTTGATCTACATGAATTATTAACAAAATTTTAGTTTTAACTTTAATGATGATATAGGAAATTTCTATTTCTTTGTTTTGCTAGATATTGTACTACCGTTTTGGTGCTACCTTTAATGTACTATTTAATAGCGATTTTATATGTAAATTTTAACATAATTAGTTTTATATTTGATTTTATTATTGTTTGGAACACATGTTATGTGTTGTAGTTAAGCAAGTCTTATTTTGGTATAAAAAATAATAATCTTTAGCACATGTATGTAAAGCTAATATTTTAAGTTCAATTTATTAATAAAAATAAATGTGGCATTAATGTAAAATATATTAAAAAATCAGTTAAATAAAATTCTACAGGAAATTGTCAACAAAATTAAAATGTATCATATTACTGTTAAATGTGTAGTATTTCCCTTTATTTTCGCATGCCCAGTTGCGATTCATCATTTATGAAAGTGGTTTGTTGAGTGTGCCCTTATTATTGACATTCGCAAAAAAATTGTTCAATTTAACATACAATTGTGTATGCGCAGTAGTACTTGTCTACTGCGCATGCGCAGAAGGTTTCCACCACTCTTTGTCGGGTATATAAGCAGCTCGGTTAGCCATGCATTTCATTGTTTGGCGAACTTTTGCCAAGTGAACATCTTATTCACAACTTCGGTTATTCCGGATATTTAAAAAGTGTATGCTATTTTTTGTTATATTTGACTTCAATATGTCAGAACTGAAGTGTTACATGTTTGATAGTAAACCTGTAGCTGTATTATTTGATCGTGAAAACAATCATGGTTTAAGGCTAATGATGTACAGAAATTCTAGAATATAAAAGACCGCGAAAAGCAATAAATGATCTAGTTAAGGAAAAATATAAAAAGTTATATAAGATATTGATGGAAACAGTTTAGTGCTACCCTCTAACTTTCAAAAAAAGTACCGTATTCATCAATGAACCAGGTTTATATTCCTTAATTTTATCGTCTAAGATGAAATTAGCTAAGCGCTTTCAACATTGGGTGTTTGAAGAAATACTACCATCAATTCGCAAGTATGGAGAGTATAAACTAAAAAGAGAAAACCTTAAGTTGACTCACTCCTTACGTAAAGCGTTGTCCAAATAATCAAAAACTAATTGAAACGTTAATTGATCAAAATACCTAAAGTTGCTGTTATACCTGATGATATGGATTTAAAACATATCTTTTGTGTATTGGAAAAGGACCTCATACTATGAAAAGTATGGAGTAATGGAGTACAAGTGCATTCGTACAGAGAGGAGACGATATAAAAGAGCATTGAAAAGAGCAAAGGAAGATGGTTTTGTACCAAGTTTACAAGATATCCTGTACCAAACAGTATAAATATCTTTAATAAAGCTAAGGAGGTTATGAATACTTATGGTATGCATTACGAATGTTCTTTGAATAACATACTGACCCCCATAATTTTGTAATATTGTAAAAATTATTCTTAATGAATAAACTGTATGAATGTATGTATGAATGTGGGACTTATTAGATTGAGAAGTTAAGATATTAACTTTAGCTATCATTGAAAAGTCTGGTGTGAATGAAGGTCACTGGCGCGGTTGACTAGAAGACCCGTAAACCATGTGTGTGTGTGTGTGTGTGTGTGTGTGTGTGTGTGTGTGTGTGTGTGTGTGTGTGTGTGTGTGTGTGTGTGTGTGTGTGTGTGTGTGTGTGTGTGTGTGTGTGTGTGTGTGTGTGTGTGTGTGTGTGAATGTGTGGAAACGACGTACACCCACCTCCTCGCGGTGTTTTCTGGGTAACGCTAAGAGGTGTACAACCAATGTATTGTAAACCACATGAATTAATCTATTTGTATTTTTTAAATATACATTTATAGGTATATATACAATAATAACATTGATTTAAATTAAACCAATTTAAAAGCATTTTAATTGCATACAATTTATAATTGTTGTCGCAAAAACACCTCATGCTTTACTAAAAAATAAATGAAAATGATATAATGTATGTATAAAATATATATACAAATATGAGTCTTTTAATTAATGGAGCTAGAAAAAAAATAAAAAATAAAGATAGCATTAAATTAGTGTTATCATAAAATTTTGTTTATAGAACAATAAGTTTTTCTTCTTAATTATAGGTTAATATATATAAAAAAATTGTAGAACCTGATTCCCTTATAGAAATAATGAATAACAATCGCAATAAACACTTATCTTTAAGATACAAATGCGGGTAGCACTGAATCAGTGGTACCTTTAAATAATGTGAAAAGCCTTATATTTGGGAAAAAATTATAAATTTGCCTAAATAATACAATTTACATGTTTTCCTTTAAACTAACTTTTTAACACACCGATTTTGAACCATAAAAATGTTTTATATACTGGTTTTAAGACCTATATTTAGGTAGCACTAAATTAGAGCTACCATTAAGTTAATAAATTAGCTACATACATTTATAATTATATTTTATTATTTAATTATTAAATATATTTAATTTATTAAATATTTATTTGACTGACTTTTTACAGTAAAAATAAGTATAAAAACACAAAATCTGAAACAAATCAGTCATTTTAATTTTAATGTAAAATAATAAAAGCTCAAAACTTAATACATTTTTTTTAAATTAAACAAACTATAGGTGTTATCTTAAATATTTATAGAAATTATAATATAGTATGGTTTTATTAATTTAAACTAAATTGAATTCATCCTTATTCTACACATAACGGTAAAACCATTTATTCTGAACCTTAATGCTTAGAACTATGACATATTGTCTTTATTTCAAGATACAACTCAACTTTTCATTATAAATCTTGTTAATTTTTTAAATAATATAATAAAAATATAAAACACATTAACTTTTAGCGAATTTACCAATAGGGAATACGCTATCACAATATTAGTCATGATAAGACCTAAGCCCGGGACCATGATACTTTTTCATTTTGAGATCTCTAGAAGCCAAAAAACACCGTTTGTTCAATTTGATATATATATATATATGTATGTATGTATGTATGTGCCCATGAACACGATAACATTTGATCGGAACCTTAAATTGAATTCATCCTTATTCTTCACATAACGGTAAAACCATTTATTCTGAACCTTAAAGCTTAGAACTATGACATATTGTCCTTATTTCAAGATACAGCTCAACTTTTCGTTATAAATCTTGTTAATTTTTTAAATAATATAATAAAAATATAAAACACATTAACTTTTAGCGAATTTACCAATAGGGAATACGCTATCACAATATTAGTCATGATAAGACCTAAGCCCGGGACCATGATACTTTTCATTTTGAGATCTCTAGAAGCCAAAAAACACCGTTTGTTCAATTTGATATATATATATATATGTATGTATGTATGTATGTGCCCATGAACACGATAACATTTGATCGGAACCTTAAATTGAATTCATCCTTATTCTTCACATAACGGTAAAACCATTTATTCTGAACCTTAAAGCTTAGAACTATGACATATTGTCCTTATTTCAAGATACAGCTCAACTTTTCGTTATAAATCTTGTTAATTTTTTAAATAATATAATAAAAATATAAAACACATTAACTTTTAGCGAATTTACCAATAGGGAATACGCTATCACAATATTAGTCATGATAAGACCTAAGCCCGGGACCATGATACTTTTTCATTTTGAGATCTCTAGAAGCCAAAAAACACCGTTTGTTCAATTTGATATATATATATATGTATGTATGTATGTATGTGCCCATGAACACGATAACATTTGATCGGAACCTTAAATTGAATTCATCCTTATTCTTCACATAACGGTAAAACCATTCATTCTGAACCTTAATGCTTAGAACTCTGACATATTGTCTTTATTTTAAGATACAGCTTAACCTTTCATTATAAATCCTGTTAATTTTTTAAATAATATAATAAAAATATAAAACACATTAACTTTTAGCGAATTTACCAATAGGGAATACGCTATCACGGTATTAGTCATGATAAGACCTAAGCCCGGGACCATGATACTTTTTCATTTTGGATCTCTAGAAGCACAAAAAAAAACCGTTTGTTCAATTTGATATGTATATATATATATATATATATATATATATATATATATATATATATATATATATATATATATATATATATATGTATGTATATATGTATGTATGAGTCTATGAACACGATAACTTTTGAACGGAACCTCTGATTTTGATGAAATTTGGTACAAGGGTGTAAGCCAGCATCTACTTTTAATTGAGTTTGCCAACCATAATTATCGGACCATGGGAACGAGGTTTTATGAGGTTTCTAAAAGGTTAAAATTGGGTTTTTGGTTTTTTTTATTTTTATTTTTAAAATTATCAAAACATAACGATAACCATTTAAAAGAGCTTAAAAACAAACAATCTAGTATTTTGAATTTTTACCTAACTTAAATGGTTATTCAGAAAATCCAAACACTATGTTTTCCATGTTATTCTTATGGGAAATCAACAATACCTTCTATCTTGCTTATTTATTGAAATATCTTGATAAACTTGGTATGTACATTAATTAGGAAGCGTTTAACTTATATCTGCTTATAAAACGCATATGGTGGCAAACCTACGTACTCAGCCATATGGGTTTTATGAAAAAGTTAAAAGGAACACCATAACGTGATAAAAATACTTGGTATGTACATTAATTAGGAAGCGTTTAACTTATATCTGCTTATAAAACGCATATGGTGGCAAACCTACGTACTCAGCCATATGGGTTTTATGAAAAAGTTAAAAAGAACACCATAACGTGATAAAAATACTTGGTATGTACATTAATTAGGAAGCGTTTAACTTATATCTGCTTATAAAACGCATATGGCGGCAAACCTACGTACTCAGCCATAAGGGTTTTATGAAAAAGTTAAAAAGAACACCATAACGTGATAAAATTTTGTATGTACATTCACTAGGTAGGGTTTAACTTATATTTACCAACAAAACCCATATGGCGGCAAACCTATATACTTTAAACCCCCCATGGATTTTATGAGAAAAATAGAAAATATATCAAAATTCTATTGGAAATTTGCTGAGTAAGCAGGTCTGCTGCGACGAGGATATTATACTTATAGTTACATTAAGGTAGCATTATTTTGATGCCACCTTTAAATAAAATATATTAATTTAATTATCTTATTGTTTTATTGTATATTTACATTAAATTTAGTCTACATGTGGGAATTTAGACACCAATTTTTGGAAAATGAATGCATATAATCGTGGGATATAGTCTTTATTCTGTAAACCCAGCTTACTCCTTAATTGTTTCCCTTTAAATTTTCATTTTATTAAATTTAAAGTGGAAACACTTATTTTTACAAACAAATTTTTCCTATTATTATTCACTTTTCTTTGTTTAAATTAAATGTAGTCCTTTTTACTCTACTTATAAAGCAGACATTATACTATTTCTGAAACTTAAATCATATAGTTTTGGAACTTGGAATCATTATTCCAAACATACCATTTAACTCTCCAATTGTAAATATAAGACGAGAAAAGCTAAAATTTCTATATTGAGTTATTTCCTAGGCTAAATAAAGCTACAACCAAATAAGTAAACCTATTTAATTAAAAAACCTATTGTTACCCCCTCACAAACATAAATACCCCCTCTCCTTCTTTTCCCCCCACCTCCCGGGTCAATAATCGGTCACGGCTAGCTGTTACCCCTCTCATTAGCATACCGTTATAAAAGCGGAGCGATCATTAGCATACCGTTATAAAAGCGGAGCGAGCGTTGTTCACTCCTTCATTCTGCTTCTACAAGCCACTCTTGTTGTTTCGTCTCTGCTGTTTACAATATTACTTGCTTCAAAATGCCTCCTCGTCTCAATAAAAATTTCAATTCCTCCGAAATTTCTGATGTTTTTGAACAACCTGAAGACACTTTAAATAACGACAGTGACAGTAAAGATGATGATGAAGATAATGATTATACCGTTGAAATTAATGAAGAACTGAAAGTTATAGCAATTGATCCACAATCCCCATTCCATACAATAGATAAATTCATGTCTGAAGCTCATAAATGGTTGGACTCTGGATCCTACGTACGAATCGGCTCCTTTATATTGTATGATGATTGTAATTCTTTTCTTGTAACGCCAAATGATAGAGACCGCATGCGGCAGTGGGCACAAACAATAAAGGAGTGCTACGAACAAGGTGTGGATGTTGGCGGCTATTTTACAGCGCAAGTGGTTTAATAACCAAACTACCCTTCCCCCACCCTACACCCTATCCCTTCCCCATCCTTATTCCTTCCCCCTCCCCATTTTTAAAACTCATAAAAGGCGGACTATGAACCTCCAGGTTTTTAGTCTGTACTTGCACCTTATGCCGTCCCATATGCGTTTTATAAGCAGATATAAGTTAAACGCTTCCTAATTAATGTACATACCAAGTTTATCAAGATATTTCAATAAATAAGCAAGATAGAAGGTATTGTTGATTTCCCATAAGAATAACATGGAAAACATAGTGTTTGGATTTTCTGAATAACCATTTAAGTTAGGTAAAAATTCAAAATACTAGATTGTTTGTTTTTAAGCTCTTTTAAATGGTTATCGTTATGTTTTGATAATTTTAAAAATAAAAATAAAAAAACCAAAAACCCAATTTTAACCTTTTAGAAACCTCATAAAACCTCGTTCCCATGGTCCGATAATTATGGTTGGCAAACTCAATTAAAAGTAGATGCTGGCTTACACCCTTGTACCAAATTTCATCAAAATCAGAGGTTCCGTTCAAAAGTTATCGTGTTCATAGACTCATACATATATATATATATATATATATATATATATATATATATATATATATATATATATATATATATATACATATCAAATTGAACAAACGGTTTTTTTTTGTGCTTCTAGAGATCCAAAATGAAAAAGTATCATGGTCCCGGGCTTAGGTCTTATCATGACTAATACCGTGATAGCGTATTCCCTATTGGTAAATTCGCTAAAAGTTAATGTGTTTTATATTTTTATTATATTATTTAAAAAATTAACAGGATTTATAATGAAAGGTTAAGCTGTATCTTAAAATAAAGACAATATGTCAGAGTTCTAAGCATTAAGGTTCAGAATGAATGGTTTTACCGTTATGTGAAGAATAAGGATGAATTCAATTTAAGGTTCCGATCAAATGTTATCGTGTTCATGGGCACATACATACATACATACATACATACATACATATATATATATATATCAAATTGAACAAACCGTGTTTTTTGGCTTCTAGAGATCTCAAAATGAAAAAGTATCATGGTCCCGGGCTTAGGTCTTATCATGACTAATATTGTGATAGCGTATTCCCTATTGGTAAATTCGCTAAAAGTTAATGTGTTTTATATTTTTATTATATTATTTAAAAAATTAACAAGATTTATAACGAAAAGTTGAGCTGTATCTTGAAATAAAGACAATATGTCATAGTTCTAAGCATTAAGGTTCAGAATAAATGGTTTTACCGTTATGTGAAGAATAAGGATGAATTCAATTTAAGGTTCCGATCAAATGTTATCGTGTTCATGGGCACATACATACATACATACATACATATATATATATATCAAATTGAACAAACGGTGTTTTTTTGGCTTCTAGAGATCTCAAAATGAAAAAGTATCATGGTCCCGGGCTTAGGTCTTATCATGACTAATATTGTGATAGCGTATTCCCTATTGGTAAATTCGCTAAAAGTTAATGTGTTTTATATTTTTATTATATTATTTAAAAAATTAACAAGATTTATAATGAAAAGTTGAGTTGTATCTTGAAATAAAGACAATATGTCATAGTTCTAAGCATTAAGGTTCAGAATAAATGGTTTTACCGTTATGTGTAGAATAAGGATGAATTCAATTTAGTTTAAATTAATAAAACCATACTATATTATAATTTCTATAAATATTTTAAGATAACACCTATAGTTTGTTTAATTTTAAAAAAATGTATTAAGTTTTGAGCTTTTATTATTTTACATTAAAATTAAAATGACTGATTTGTTTCAGATTTTGTGTTTTTATACTTATTTTTACTGTAAAAAGTCAGTCAAATAAATATTTAATAAATTAAATATATTTAATAATTAAATAATAAAATATAATTATAAATGTATGTAGCTAATTTATTAACTTAATGGTAGCTCTAATTTAGTGCTACCTAAATATAGGTCTTAAAACCAGTATATAAAACATTTTTATGGTTCAAAATCGGTGTGTTAAAAAGTTAGTTTAAAGGAAAACATGTAAATTGTATTATTTAGGCAAATTTATAATTTTTTCCCAAATATAAGGCTTTTCACATTATTTAAAGGTACCACTGATTCAGTGCTACCCGCATTTGTATCTTAAAGATAAGTGTTTATTGCGATTGTTATTCATTATTTCTATAAGGGAATCAGGTTCTACATTTTTTTTATATATATTAACCTATAATTAAGAAGAAAAACTTATTGTTCTATAAACAAATTTTATGATAACACTAATTTAATGCTATCTTTATTTTTTATTTTTTTCTAGCTCCATTAATTAAAAGACTCATATTTGTATATATATTTTATACATACATTATATCATTTTCATTTATTTTTAGTAAAGCATGAGGTGTTTTTGCGACAACAATTATAAATTGTATGCAATTAAAATGCTTTTAAATTGGTTTAATTTAAATCAATGTTATTATTGTATATATACCTATAAATGTATATTTAAAAAATACAAATAGATTAATTCATGTGGTTTACAATACATTGGTTGTACACCTCTTAGCGTTACCCAGAAAACACCGCGAGGAGGTGGGTGTACGTCGTTTTCCACACATTCACACACACACACACACACACACACACACACACACACACACACACACACACACACACACACATGGTTTACGGGTCTTCTAGTCAACCGCGCCAGTGACCTTCATTCACACCAGACTTTTCAAATGAGTAGCTAAAGTTAATACCTTAACTTCTCAAGCTAATAAGTCCCACATTCATACATATATTCATACAGTTTATTCATTAAGAATAATTTTTACAATATCTACAAAATTATGGGGGTCAGTATGTTATTCAAAGAACATTCGTAATGCATACCATAAGTATTCATAACCTCCTTAGCTTTATTAAAGATATTTATACTGTTTGGTACAGGATATCTTGTAAAACTTGGTACAAAACCATCTTCCTTTGCTCTTTTCAATGCTCTTTTATATCGTCTCCTCTCTGTACGAATGCACTTGTACTCCATTACTCCATACTTTTCATAGTATGAGTCCTTTTCCAATACACAAAAGATATGTTTTAAATCCATATCATCAGGTATAACAGCAACTTTAGGTATTTGATCAATTAACGTTTCAATTAGTTTTTGATTATTTGACAACGCTTTACGTAAGGAGTGAGTCAACTTAAGGTTTTCTCTTTTTAGTTTATACTCTCCATACTTGCGAATTGATGGTAGTATTTCTTCAAACACCCAATGTTGAAAGCGCTTAGCTAATTTCATCTTAGACGATAAAATTAAGGAATATAAACCTGGTTCATTGATGAATACGGTACTTTTTTGAAAGTTAGAAGGTAGCACTAAACTGTTTCCATCAATATCTTTATATAACTTTTTATATTTTTCCTTAACTAGATCATTTATTGCTTTTCGCGGTCTTTTATATTCTAGAATTTCTGATACATCATTAGCCTTAAACCATGGATTGTTTTCACGATCAAATAATACAGCTACAGGTTTACTATCAAACATGTAACACTTCAGTTCTGACATATTGAAGTCAAATATAACAAAAATAGCATACACCTTTTAAATATCCGGAATAACCGAAGTTGTGAATAAGATGTTCACTTGGCAAAAGTTCGCCAAACAATGAAATGCATGGCTAACCGAGCTGCTTATATACCCGACAAAGAGTGGTGGAAACCTTCTGCGCATGCGCAGTAGACAAGTACTACTGCGCATACACAATTGTATGTTAAATTTGAACAATTTTTTTGCGAATGTCAATAATAAGGGCACACTCAACAAACCACTTTCATAAATGATGAAGCGCAACTGGGCATGCGAAAATGAAGGGAAATACTGCACATTTAACAGTAATATGATACATTTTAATTTTGTTGACAATTTCCTGTAGAATTTTATTTAACTGATTTTTTAATATATTTTACATTAATGCCACATTTATTTTTATTTAATAAATTGAACTTAAAATATTAGCTTTACATACATGTGCTAAAGATTATTATTTTTTATACCAAAATAAGACTTGCTTAACTACAACACATAACATGTGTTCCAAACAATAATAAAATCAAATATAAAACTAATTATGTTAAAATTTACACATAAAAACGCTATTAAATAGTACATTAAAGGTAGCACCAAAACGGTAGTACAATATCTAGCAAAACAAAGAAATAGAAATTCCTATATCATCATTAAAGTTAAAACTAAAATTTTGTTAATAATTCATGTAGATAACAAACAAAATTACCTTTAATGTTAAAACTAAGGTTTTGTTAAGTTATCATGTATATAAACATATTTTGTAGTTTTACATTAAACCAGTAGTTTAATGTAAAACTACATTAAAGTCTTGTTTAAAGACATAAAGCCTCAGTACACTTAATAATGGGCAGGAACAAGGGGGGCCAAGTACTTGTCTCTGAATTAGGAGAGGCTCATATATAAACATATTTCTTAGATTTAAATTAAACCAGTAGTTAAAAGTCTTGTTTAAAAACGTAAAGCCTCATTACACTTAATAATGGACAGGAACGGGGTCAAGTACTTGTCTCTGAGCCAACAGAGGGTCATATATAAACATATTTCGTACTTTAAGTTTAAACCAGTAGTAAAAAATGTTGTTTAAAAACCTAAAGCAAAATTGCACATGTAGAAAATAGTACACCAAAGGTAGCACCAAAACGGTGCTACCTTTAAGTAGCAACATTTAAATAGGTTAAGCCCAATTGGAAGTTTCTAAACTACCTTTAATGTTAAAACTAAGGTTTTGTTAAGTTAAAGCCTCAGTACACTTAATGATGGACAGGAACGGGGCCAAGTACTTGTCACTGAGTCAGCAGAGGCTCATATATAAACATATTTCGTAGTTTTACATTAAACCAGTAGTTAAAAGTCTTGTTTAAAAACATAAAGCCTCAGTATACTTAATAATGGACAAGAACGGGGCCAAGTACTTGTCTCTGAGTCAGAAGAGGCTCATAAATAAACATATTTCGTAGTTTTACATTTAACCGGTAGTTAAAACTGTTGTTTAAAAACCTAAAGCAAAATTGGACATGTAAAAAATAGTACACCAAAGGTAGCACCAAAACGGTGCTACCTTTAAGTAGCAATATTTAAATGTGTTAAGCTCAATTAGGAGTTTCCAATAAAATATACGGTTTAAATACGGTTTTCAAATACGGTTTAATGTTAAAACTAAGGTTTGGTTAAGAATTCATATATATATAAATATATTTCGTAGTTTTACATTAAACTGGTAGTTAAAAGTGATGTTTAAAAACCTAAAGTGTAACCAAGTCACAAAAAGTACAACGCAATAAGCCCATACGATATTTCCTGTTTGTTCCACATCGCAAAAACCTAACTCAACAATTCAATCTAACAGCGCAATGACAAGTCAGCGGGGTCATCGAAGTTTATTGTCTCCATTGCCGGTCGTGGACACTCTAGAAAGTTCCAGAATTTTCCCACCAATCATTATCATCCAAAATTAAATCACGCTCTCCTATTGGCCAATAATAGTGTGGAAGGGGAATGAAGACAAAAAGGGGAGCACTGTGGACAGAGGGAGGTGAGCTCGGGAAATTCGGCGGAAGACGGTCTTCTTTAAGCTCGGGGACGACGCCACTTACGCGAGTTTAGTGAAGTGTTGTGTTAGGTTTTTGCAATGTGGAACAAACAGGAAATATAGTGTGGGCTTATTGCGTTGTACTTTTTTGTGACTTGGTTACAAAAGCAAATTTGGACTTGTAAAAAAAAGTACACCAAAGGTAGCACCAAAACGGTGCTACCTTTAAGTAGCAACATTTAAATGGGTTAAGCTCAATTGTAGAAAATAGTACACCAAAGGTAGCAACATTTAAATAGGTTAAGCCTAATTGGAAGTTTCCAAATTACCTTTAATGTTAAAACTAAGGTTTTGTATATTTCGTAGTTTTACATTAAACCAGTAGTTAAAAGTCTTGTTTAATAACATAAAGCCTCAGTACACTTAATGATGGACAGGAACGGGGCCAAGTACTTGTCTCTGAGTCAGAAGAGGCTCATATATAAACATATTTCGTAGTTTTACTTTTAACCGGTAGTTAAAACTGTTGTTTAAAAACCTAAAGCTAAATTGGACATGTAAAAAATAGTACACGAAAGGTAGCACCAAAACGGTGCTACCTTTAAGTAGCAACATTTAAATAGGTTAAGCCCAATTGGAAGTTTCCAAATTACCTTTAATGTTAAAACTAAGGTTTTGTTAAGTTAAAGCCTCAGTACACTTAATGATGGTCAGGAACGGGGGCTAAGTACTTGTCACTGAGTCAGCAGAGGCTCACATATAAACATATTTCGTAGTTTTACATTCAACCGGTAGTTAAAACTGTTGTTTAAAAACCTAAAGCAAAATTGGACATGTAAAAAATAGTACACCAAAGGTAGCACCAAAACGGTGCTACCTTGAAGTAGCAACATTTAAATGTGTTAAACTCTAAAGGTAGCACCAAAACGGTGCTACCTTGAAGTAGCAACATTTAAATGTGTTAAGCTCTATTAGAAGTTTGAAGATAAATAAATTTGTATATGCGGTAACAATTTAGCACTACTATTTTAACTTGTTCTAGGAGTAACAATTTCACACTACTGGCTTGGCACCTCCACCACCCCGGGGGGGGACTTTTCGTCCGGAGCAAAAAAATTTTGGTCAAGGTCAAAAAATTTCCCGAAAAAAAGTTTCGGGGGGGGGGCTCGACCGGTCGGACCCTCCCCCGGGGGGGGGGGTCACCTATCCCTAGGACTTTAACTCTTGGATGGCTGCTACCCTTACTTATGTGTGAACATAAAATAAAATTTTTTAATCACAGCTCAGACAACCAACGCTTCTACGCATATCGCTCTAAGTCCTGCGAGCTCTCAGGACTCTGGCAAAAAATCCGCCAAGGGTTGGCTGACTGAGATTACATGTGAAACAAAAAAATTTTATTTTTATTCACACACAAATGTAGGTCAAGGTCATCCAAGAATTAAAAAGAAATTCCCCCGAGGACTAAGACCGCCGGCGGTCAAAGGCCTCGGGGGAATCTCACAACTTAGGGGGAGGTGAAAAATAAAAAATAATTTTACTTAATTTTGAGTTTCCATAAGGGAAACATGCTACAATAATTTTGGTTCCCCTAGCGGGATCATAAGGTCATGCTAATCATGACCTGGGCCCCATCTTAACCGATAAACTGACATAAAGCCTAACGTACCGGACAGTGTTAGGACCCGGCGCTTCGTGCTGAAGGGTGCCAACCACCCGTATGTTGCCAGTGACGAGTGATGAGGCCCAGCAGCGTCCCTGGCACGGGCGGCCTAGGGGTCGATCCCCAGGGGCCTACCCCCAGGCTCGTTAAGCGTCATACTACTGTTGTTAAAAAAATAATTATTGAGGCATGCTAAGCCTCAAAAAGAAATTATTTTATGGAGGCTTCTAAGCCTCAAACCTAACACTTTAACTGCCAATTTACAGAGGCTAATCCTCCAAGATACGAATTTAAAAAAATATTTATCTTAGGGACAACCTGTGGGAGATTAGTACAAAGAAATATTTTACAACACAACAACTTAAACATAGGGGGATTGATGTTACAAAAAATAAATAATTTTTACTTAATTTTGAGTTTCCACAAGGGAAACATGCTAAATAATTTTGGTTCCCCTAACGGGAATCATAAGGTCATGCTAATCATGACCTGGGCCCCATCTTAACCAGTACACTGACATAAAATCTAATGCAAAGCACTGACATAAAGCCTAGCGTACCGGTCAGTGTCAGGGCCGACACTTCGTGCTGAAGGATGCCAACCACCCGTATGTTGCCAGTGACGAGTGATGAGGTCCAGCAGCGCCGATGGCACAAGGCCTAACGGTGAATACCAAGGGGCCAACCCCGAGGCTCGTAAAGTGTCATACTATTGTTGGTAAAAAATAATTCTTGAGGCATGCTAAGCCTCGAAAAAAAATTAATTTTACGGAGGCTTCTAAGCCTCAAACCTAACAGTATAACTATTTACATAGGCTAAGGAAGCCACAAAATTTATAAAAACTAATTTTGGGGGCAACCTGTGGAAGGTTAATACAAAGAAATATTTTTCTAAACACAAGACTTAGACTAACACCAACCTGTGGAAACATTAGCACACACAAATATTTTTCACTGCACAACACTTTCATTAAATCACAACCGACACCAAGCAGCAAGCACAAAATAAAATTATTTCCTAACACTACACATGCCATGCCTTAGACTAGAAAAGAATTCCCAATATAATGCGGCGCCAACATTACATTGCGAATCCTGTAGGGCAGAGCTTCAACCACTCAGCTGAAGTGTTTGAAAGCAACTGCGAGGAAGCTAAGCCTCAGAGAACCGAAGCTGAGCCGGTCAGGAGTGGGGGAACCGGACCTTGTTACGTAAACAGCCAGACCTCGGCACGTACAGACCTCGACATGTACTTGTTTGCGGCATTGGACAATCCCCAAGAGCTACGCCTGAATACATAACTAGCCGGATCTCATTATACAATACGTGACAGCGGTAAAGTGCCAATAGCCCCTTAGGGTATGGCACCCCCACCCCCGGGGGGGGGGGGCTCGACCAGTCGGACCCTCCCCGGGGGGGGGGGGGGCTCGTGGGACTTAGAATATTTTCAGTCCAAGATATATGTAGTATAAAATAATAATTTATTTTGTCTCTCTCAGCGCAGCCTACAGTCAGTGTTGGTTGGGAACAAAATTAAATTTTGTCTCCAGTGTCGCTTGCAGATTACATAACACTTATGTAACCAACCCATGTCTGCCGTCTTGGCTCTCTCTCAATACAAGTCAGTTACTCGCCGGCCGTCTTCCTCGACACAAGGTATACGCTGCGACTCAACGCTACCGGACTTTCTGTGAGTAAACTTTTAATTTTTTTACATCATTCTCTCTTATTATATGACTTAGCAAAATATATTGCTACCTGTTTGCTACAAAATTAATTTTTATTTAGCTCTACAAGTCTACTAATATTTTCACAAATGTTTTTAAATATTTTACTCTCATGATTAAATTTTATTCTACACTGGTGGGTTTTGGACTTAGCTGCAAAACTGAACCATGCCCATCTTGTACAAAATTATTTTTTCTTTTTAGATATACCTCTTTATTAGTCTTACAATAAATATTTCTTGGACTTAATTTTTGTACAATTCACGCTATTATTTTTCTACACAGTACATGTTAATACTTGGGCAGTTCGCAGCAAACTGTTTCTAGACATAGCAACACCAGACCGCGTTACCACCACCACTACAGCCCTGTTCCCCCACTACTTCCAGCTTAGGTGCAACAATTCACTGAGTTTTTCAGTATTATATTAACCTTACTGTGAGACGCAGCGATGGCTGAAACTTTGCGAGAAAAATTATTAAGAGTAAAATTTTTGCTGGCAAAGCAAAATAATTCTGTTAGGGTATCCAAGACTTCCACTTTAACAAAAATGAAACGCTGCTTCAAGAATAATCCAAAATTTTACTCAAGGGACACCAAGATCACTATGGATGATAAAATGTTTCAAAAACTTTTAGACGAGCTAACTTTTGCCAGTAAAATAACGCTGGTGACTCCAATTCCAGACTAAGTGTCAAGGTCACTTAAGAATTAATAAAAAAAATTATTTTTTTGACAAATATTTCCACTCCTAGTAACGGAGGTCCAGCAAAAGGACAAACTCGGATGAGTTGTTGGAAAAAAAATAATTTTTTTATTTTTTGCATCTGACCACTTTACCCCCACCACGCGGTCTAGTACCCGGACGGCACGGTGCTGTCCGGTCAGTCGGCGTCCGGCTCCCGCGCGGTAATGACACCACCACCGTCGGCTGTTCGCAATTTCGTTTCCAGTTGGGCTTCGGGTTTCTCCAGTGGGTAAGTGGAAATAAAAATTATTTATTTTTTTAGTTTTAAGAGTGGGGTTGCTGGGGTTCAGGTCAATGGCCTCTGAGGAATGCCTTACGTCACTTTTGGTAGGTTTTTCGGTCTGGTCGCTGGAAAAATTAATTTTTCTTTGCACTTTTGTGGTTCTTCGTGGATTTTCGCTCCGCAGCCAGATACGAGGAACCACAAGAGTGCAAAGAAAAATTTTTTTGTCTTTCCACATGACCTTGACCTTAATTACGTCAATGACGTCATTATGGTGACGTCAGCGGTAATGACGTCGTCATGACGTCATTTCTATGACGTCATACCTATGACGTCATAGATATGACGTCATCGATGACGTCACCGATGACGTCATTCGTGACGTCAGTGACCTTGGTGACGTCAGCATTCCTCAGGGGTCATTGACCTGTCCCAGCAGCCCCACTTTGCCACTACTTATACACAGTTATCATTTTTTTGTGATTTAGTATTATTCTTTTATAAGAAGATATAGTTGATTTGTTAACATAAAGAATAACGTTTTATTATTTACTGAATAAAATTGTGGAAACAAAGACATTTAAAAGTAAAGGATAAATGAATCAGTAATTTATTAAGCCAAGAGCAGAAGCTTTCACCAACTGTCTCGGCATCTGTCACTCTTTGTCTTGGATTGTTTATCTCTGGCCCATTGTCTACTGAGTACAAGAAGTTTAAAGTGCATTAACAACAGATAAAAATAACGGTATCTACCCCAATGTAACTAGGATAGTTGGTTAAATAGTTGACGGTTCGACCGTGAGAAAATTCAGTGGTTATTGGATGGTTTGAAACTGGAACCAGCTGTATTGTTAAAATGGCAATTGTTAGAATGGAATAATTCTCAAAGGTTAACTATTAAAACAAAATAAAACTATTCTCAAACCCAATAAAGCAGCAGAGAGGAAAGCCGTCTTCAGGAAAATTTGATACACGAACTTTCTGAAATTTAGGGGTCTAAAATTGCCAGTAATGCATTCCTGTGGCTATCCATTTTCTTGGGGTCACCTTAAACACCCGTTCTTAGTTCATGTGAAAACTAATACAGGAATGGCAATATTTTTTTGGTGCAAATGTAATTCTTATGGCTCAGAATTGAGTGAGGAACAATACAAATATATGAATATACAGTGAAGAACCATATAAAAAAAAATTTCTGATTGACGATGCATGAATCAGACAATGGTGTTACAGATTAATCTGTGTCTATTGTGCTTTGTTTTTTGTTTGTTTTGTTTTTTTTTTTCATGAAAAGTACATGAAGCACCGTGTCGTGCGATTTCGTACAGGTGTGATTTCGTCCAAGTGTCATTTCGTCCAAATTCCAAGAATATATGGAGGGAATTCCACTCCTTGAATATGGTGAGGGTTAACTCTCTACCTTACAACTAGTGTGATTTTGTCTGATAACCAATTGTTTTCTTGACAGGCTAACATAAACTCATTTAAACTTTGTCACGCTGGCTTGTGGGATTTCTTCGTTCATGGTTGTCTAAGAGCAACTTATAACTAAAGGACATGTCGAACACTTATAGTTACACGTAAAATGTGTTCATTATTTTACAGAAATTCTTACTAATATTATACTTTCTATATTTTACACAATTAGCTAGTTCACGTATGTAAAACTATATACCGTGATTCAAAACCAGATGTGGGTGGACAGGAATTCCAACTGCGAACAGCAACATTTTCTAAATTTATTAAGAATGACCAAATTAAAACACCATTGTTTGTATAATAGCTATTTATGTGACAAGTGCATAAAATGCCTCTTTGCTGCACTCGAGAGAAATGTTTAAGCACGAGTGCGGAATAATTTCTCTCGAGTACTTTGCTCACGACTTGCATAGTTAGTTTTTTTATGATTGAAAAATGTTTATTATACAAGTATAAATATTTAATATTTGTAATAGCCTATATAATGCATTCCCTAAATTGTGTTGAAAATTCATTGGATTTTTCATGTATGAAATTGAATGTCACTGTTTAGCAGTCTCCGCAAGCTCGTCAGGGTGAATAAGTCTCTTATCCTTATTACTAAAGTCACTGACATATAAATTGTTACTAATTTTGTGCACTTACACAATTTACCTTAAGCTGGTTTATTGAGTATCTTTGTATCAATTGCGGATCAAAAACGACGACAAAGACAATGTTTATTTCAGTGTTGCCAACTTAATTACATCTTAATTAATCACCTTAATTACATCTTAAACAATGCTACTTTGCTGGCTAATGCATTGCGGATCAAAAACGACGCAAAGACAATGTTTATTTCAGTGTTGCCAACTTAATTACATCTTAATTAATCACCTTAATTACATCTTAAACAATGCTACTTTGCTGGCTAATGCATTGCGGATCAAAAACGACGCAAAGACAATGTTTATTTCAGTGTTGCCAACTTAATTACATCTTAATTAACCACCTTAATTACATCTTAAACAATGCTACTTTGCTGGCTAATGCATGATGATTGTTATTAGAAAGTGGAGTGGGATATCATGAGCATAAATCACATATTTTTGATGCATTTTAAAGGATCATAACCCCTTAAAAGTGTTGACATTGATTATTAAAAGACCTGCATAAAATTAACTTGTAAAACTCGATACCTGAAAAGTCAGTAAATAAAAGCATACATACTACATATACATGTACAAGTATATGTATAAACATGTACATGTATATGTACGTATACATATATATACATGTCTCATACATAAATCATGTGTGACATACATGTATATAATAAGTATGACGTAAAATTAATGTTTCATATTATAATTTAGAGGGATTAATTAAGCCTTCTTACAGGTTCAAGATATTTATTTACTCCTGATTACAATAATTAGAATTACGTATTAAAGTTTTTTATATGTATTTTTTTAAATATTTAAAACTATTTTAAGTTGCTTGGATCATATAAAAAATAGCTATACATCTTATAACTAAGGTACCCCAACCAGAATCTACGGGGATTTTCAGCAATGATCGAGCATTGCTTGTTGGTAAATTTTGCAATCACATGATTTTAATAGTTTTACATACCGTGCACTGTATATTGGAAAATTATCTATCTAAATTTCCTGCAACAAACTTATGCCTATTCAGTTTTGTAGATTTAATGATAGATTTAAACCTAAAGATTAGTTTATAATTATTGGTTTTATCATACTAATTCATTTCTATGCTTTTGCCAACAACACTTTATGGTTCAATCTTTACAAAATGTTCTTCCAATAAACTTTAGAAGTATTTACTTTTTTACTACATTCATATTCATTCACAGTCCGGACGATTGATATGATCAGGTTCTCAATCAGGTAGCTCTCGCATGTCTTGTCCTTGAAGACTACCTTCACTATGTGATTGCCATTCTTCTTTTTCTTCTTGACGATGAAGTTCCAGACGGTCTCGTTACACACCGTCAAGTTGATTTCCATCAATGTGATCTGTCCAAAGTACATGAAGGCCTTAAATTTTCCCGCTTCAATTTTATTCTTGTAACATACCAGTAGATATTGCATGTAAGACGTTATCACGTCACTTTTAACTTCGAAGTCTTCCTTTGATTGCCAGGTGGCTACGCGTAGCCATTCGCTTGATCGTGATTCTATGTCTTTGGTCTTGGGGCCCACAGTGAATTTATCAATGATTACTTTTCCACTAAAACAAATTTAACTTAGTAGCAGCAGTTTGACATTGTGATAAAATAGTATGAAATTAAATATTTTATTTTTTATTTTTTATTGATTATTAAAAAAGTTTTTCATGAAGAAAACTGTTAACCTATATATTAATCAAAGAACTTCTCCAATAAAAGATGCATATTCTCCTCATTTTTGTGATTGTTCACAATAATAATAATCACTAACTTCTGTTTTGCCTTAAGTGTACAAATATTAAAATTGTTATGAGTACTGTAATGTTAGTAAGAGATTGTTCTCTACGTCGTCGGTTACAGTCTTTCAATCGAGCACAAAAAATAGCCTGCATCGCGGTGTACATAAAAGATAGTGTGATATTTATTTTTTCTCTGGTTTAATACATTTTAGATTTGATGAACTATAAATATAAAGAAAAATCTGTGGATGTATTCGATGTAGCTCGAAATAATTGTAAAAAAATTAGTACTGACATATTCAGCTTATAATTTGACTTTCTAAATTTGCCAAAGTTCTAATGAAAATAGTTATCGTGAAAATAAAATAAGGGGATATTTTGTATTTTCTTGTGTGGATTATTAATTGCATTTTTGATTAACTTCAATATACTACTATTTTTTAACACTGAATTCGTCAAGCATGCAGGCCATCTATGAAGGGGCTATTTATTATTTTTACTGCAGTAATTTTCAAATTTTGTTTTTATCTGCTATATTTTTTTCAATATGACGCAAATCATAAATCATTTTTCTAATAGTTAAGGAGTTAGAAGCAATAATTGAAGTTCATTGTTTCTTCAAATTAACGTGAGTAGCATA
This sequence comes from Neoaliturus tenellus, assembly GCA_030545055.2. Lineage (NCBI taxonomy): Eukaryota > Metazoa > Arthropoda > Insecta > Hemiptera > Cicadellidae > Neoaliturus > Neoaliturus tenellus. Next base: position 265,947,223 of record CM061532.1, read on the forward strand.
AGGCATATTGGCAATGCCCATGCAACGCTAAAACCATTCTGTAAAATAAAAATATACCCAAGTATAAATTGTCTTGGCCTTTTAAGAAAATTTAACTCATGATAATTAGCATTTACATATTTATAAACTTACTTTACACCATGACGGGGAAATAAATAAAATTTATAAAAATTTATATGGTTACAAAAAAAATTATAAAAAACCATATAAGTTAAATTGAGTATTTTGCATTTTTCTAAGTGGTTTTGTACATGAATTGAAAGAAGGCGTACCCATGTTATTTTTTAATGACATAAGTTAATTTAAATTGCCCATATCTCCCTAACAATAATAGAAAATGATCATTTACAGGTTTGAAGAAAATGTCTTTAAAACTTTCAATGTTACACAAAAATTAGGTAAACAACAAAATAATATAAAAAACAGCAGGATACATCAATAATTATTTCAATTATCTTCATTGTTTTAAATTAAGAATAATATTTATGAATGAATAGAATAGTTTTTGCATGTACGCCGGTAAATAAATACGGTAAATTGTAACATTTATAAAAAGTAATAATGATTAAAGTAAAAAAGCTAATTTAACTATTTTTAGTACTTGAAGTCACAAACCTCGTTGAAAATCAATTGTGAGCACTGCACATTATTTAAGCAGTCAAACCATTCTGAATAACTTATTATACGTTTGGCATTTAACGTTAGATTTTCCGTATGTTGTAAAATTCTAATAATAAAAGGACGGAAATTATTTTGAGATTTTTTTATTTGACAAAGCTGGGGTTTCTAAACCACTAACTTACCTGGACTTTGAGCGCCGAAACCAAAGCACCCTCTAACCGTATCTAAAACTCCAGCGATGGACAGCTGGAAAAAATAAATTTAAATTACTTTAAGAATACTTTAGTTCCATATTGCTACGGTCTAAGAGGCACAGTCTTTGCTACTCTTAAATCCTACCTCGAAAATCGCCAACAGTTTGTCTTCATGAAAGGGGTAAACTCAAGCATCAAATTAGTCGAACATGGAGTTCCCCAAGGCTCGGTGCTTGGCCCATTGTTTTTTCTCATTATGATCAATGATTTGAGTGATGTAACCAATTGTTTACTATTTGCCGATGATACCACCATCTTATCTCGGAACAAAAATCATGATGAGTTTCTGCAGGGTGCTGTGAATAGTTTAGAAAGGGCTAAGGTGTGGTTCCAGGCGAACAAACTCAGTCTGAATGAGAATAAGACCCAACAACTTGTCTGCTCCCTTAACGACTCTCTGGTTATCAAGGATTCCTCAGTTAAACTTTTGGGATTCCATCTGGACCCTAAACTGACTTGGAACGACCATATCAACGAGGTATGCCGTAAATTGTCAAGGGTTGTATTTTTGATGCGCAAACTAAAGAATTTGGTGACCCTGCAATATTTGATTGTAATCTATCACTCGCTCTTCCACTCCCACATTGCATATGGCATCTTATTGTGGGGACATTGTGCGGCATCCAAGAGAATCCTCCTGCTACAGAAGAAAGTATTAAGGATAATGACGGGCGCTGATTTTAGGCAGCATTGCAAGCCTATATTCCAAGGAATGGGAATCCTGACCATCTACGGGCATTATATCTTCAACTCCTTGCTGTATGCAAAAGAAAATTATTCCAACTTGGTTAAAAGAGGACAGATGTATGGACACAACCTTAGGAATGGGAATGCGATATCAATTCCCAGATGCCGAACAACCAAAGTGAAGGATAGTTTTCCCCTTTTGGCCTGCAAGCTGTTCAATCACTTGCCAGAGTCTCTTAAGTGCTTGGAACTACGCCAATTTAAGAGCAGGGTCAAGTCTTGGTGTATTCAAAATAGTTTTTATTCCCTTGATGAGTTCTACAAGGCTCCAATGGAATTTTAGTCAATCCTTCAATTGCCGCCTGACAATGTATATAGTTTTGTATATAGTTTTTACATTTTACTTGAAAGTTAATCATAAACTGACACAGCCAATCCAGTTTTCTGGTCAAAGGTCAAGAGGATGGTAATTAATGGTAATTAATGGTATTAAATGTCTAATTCATATTTGTGTTTCATTGAGTTAGTAAAGTATGTGCATTTCACGCGTATACACATTACAACAGATTGTTAAGATCAAATTGTTAATAAGCAACTTACGTAAATTGTAGATAAAATCCATAAATAAAGTTTATATGTTAAATTAATATAGGAAAATACATATTTTATAACAACTGACATTATTACTGCATGGTTAGTAAGTTAGATAATTAAAAAGCAAGTCTACCAGAGGGTATTGTGACACGAACTGCTTTAAAATTTATTCCCCGTTTACATTGAGTATTTGTAAAAAAAATTAACATCGCATAGGTAATAATTTATTTAAATTTACATAGTATTTATTTATTTTTTATATTGAAACCAAAAACATAAAAAATACCTAAACACAAAAAAATAAAAAATAGAGTGTAAAAAAATTGTATGACCAAAAAGAATTTAAAAATGTAAACGATGTTAAAAAAGTTTAACTGTTTAGCTCAAAATAGGTTATTCAGATGACATAATTTGATAATAAATTAAGAGATTCATCCAGTTGGCCATTCGGCGTTGGATGCTGTCTGTTAGCCGGAAGACTTTCCCTACATAATAGTGTTTGATGAGGGCGAGATCATCAAAGTTTTATTGTAGGACGGATGTGGGTCTGTTTTATAAGGGTGAGATCATTACGGTTTAATTTTAGGTTGGATATGTCAGGATGCCGGAGGACTTGCCGGACAAAATAGTCTGTTTGATGAGGGTGAGATAATTAGGGTTTAATTTTAGGTTGGATATGTCAGGATGCCGGAGGACTTGCCGGACATAATAATCTGTTTGATGAGGGTGAGATAATTAGGGTTTAATTTTAGGTTGGATATGTCAGGATGCCGGAGGTCTTGCCGGACATAATAGTCTGTTTGATGAGGGTGAGATCATTAAGGTTTAATTTTAGGTTGGATATGTCAGGATGCCGGAGGACTTGCCGGACATAATAGTCTGTTTGATGAGGGTGAGATAATTAGGGTTTAATTTTAGGTTGGATATGTCAGGATGCCGGAGGACTTGCCGGACATAATAGTCTGTTTGATGAGGGTGAGATCATTACGGTTTAATTTTAGGTTGGATATGTCAGGATGCCGGAGGACTTGCCGGACATAATAGTCTGTTTGATGAGGGTGAGATAATTAGGGTTTAATTTTAGGTTGGATATGTCAGGATGCCGGAGGACTTGCCGGACATAATAGTCTGTTTGATGAGGGTGAGATAATTAGGGTTTAATTTTAGGTTGAATATGTCAGGATGCCGGAGGACTTGCCGGACATAATAGTCTGTTTGTTGAGGGTGAGATAATTAGGGTTTAATTTTAGGTTGGATGTGTCAGGATGCCAGAAGACTTGCCGGACATAATAGTATGTTTGATGAGGGTGAAATAATTAGGGTTTAATTTTAGGTTGGATATGTCAGGATGCCGGAGGACTTGCCGGATATAATAGTCTGTTTAATGAGGGTGAGATCATTAAGGTTTAATTTTAGGTTGGATGTGTCAGGATGCCAGAAGACTTGCCGGACATAATAGTATGTTTGATGAGGGTGAGATCATGCATGAAGGTTGGATTGTATGTTGGACAGTTTTTTGAAAATTACGTTGGGTAGGGTTTTTTGCTGCTACATTCATAGAATTGTGTTTAAATTTACTATGATTTGAAGTGAGGGAAGCTCTCAGGTTGTTTAATTTATAAATTTATTGTCTTTGGTTGGGCTCAAATGGGAATTGGAAATATTTGAAATAAATATATAAACAGCATATTTTCCTTTTTTTCGAAATAGATTGAATTGCGTTTAATATCAAAATCTTTATGTGTGTTGAGTTGTAATTTGTCATCTGAGTTGTTTTAAGCTATTGTGGTGTGTTTTTTGATATATACTTATACCTAATAAATTTAACAACTTAGAACTTTTTACAGTTTCAAACAAATTAAATGATTTTTACAGTGGTAGTGTCGAGGCTACCTAAATTTTGTTCAAATTTGATTCAATAGCAACCAGGTGAACGATTGATTGAATGATGTGGATCTGCTGGATAGGAAGATGAGTTTGTAATTACCACGCCTAAAATCTTTATGCAAGTTTAGAACCTTATGGCAGCTGAATATGTACAGTAATTTGTCCGATATGTTCCAGCAGGAAAAATGACCATTTTACACGCAAACGTTTGTCCATGAAACAAAGTTAAAATAGTTTCACAATATTAGATGGCAAGGGTTATTAGAGATAAAAAATATACTTAGCCTTTCCGGTTTCATTAAATTTGGTTCTAATAAGTATTCGCAATTTGTTGTCTCTTAAATAGCTATAAAATGTTACATAACAAAAAAATTCTTTCGAATGTCTTACTGACATTAAGTCGATCATGTTTTAATTGTAATTTAGTGAATGAGTTTGGTTTGCCAAGATTTTGGGTTGTCAATCAGGCCTTGAAAGGGAATATCATTCTATGGTAAATATAAAGTAATATCATTCATTATATTTACCACATATCCCAAATCAAATGTAATTTGTAGTATGTATTGTAGACAACGTATTTATCACCAGTAAGTTAGCGATGCTAATCGTTAATTACTAATAGTTAAATTAATATTACATTTATTAATTTGTAGCGGGCTAAAAAGTAAACAAATTTAATTTAAAATCGATTATAGTAATTGTTTAACGGTATTTAGTTAAAAATAAGTTATTCACACTTGCTCGAATTAAAACGCATAGTTATAAAAAACGAGCATTTGTATTTCATAAAAAATTTCAACAAGAAAGGAATTAAACATAACTGCCTTTCAATATAAACCTAAGTGGCAACAGAATTCGTAGCAATTGGCAAAAGCAAATTGGTGTTATTTACTCAATTTACCTCAAAACCATATTTAAATGGTTTAATGATTGGTTTTAGTATGGGTCATTTATAATTAGAAGTTAGAGAAAATACAACATATTCAACCTTACCGGAACAAAGGTCCAAAAAGCTATTATCAAAGTGACTAGCATCTCAAACCGTATCAATGAAGTCCAACTCAGTACTAAACAAAATTTCTCTACACAAACTATCAGTTGACTGTTTATATAAGCTAATTGCATGAGAGAACACCTGCTGACAATTATAAAACATATGCTGGCTATCAAAGATCGATTACTCATATAAGTATTTACATATATTTATAAGCTGCCCGAAAGTAATTATATTATGAGTAACTTTTGCTTGGCATTGGTTACACTTAAATTTTATTAACAATGAGTCTTTCAGATGTAAAATACAACATTAAAATATTTTAGATAATGTAATTGCTGTATTGATATATTTTCCACTAGTAGTGATGTACCACAATAATTACTTATTCTAATTCAAATTCAAAACTTCTTTTTCATGATCTGTACAAGTATTTCTAAATTGACGTACACTGGTACTAATACGGAATTGCGTTTTTATTTAAAATCATTGTGTTGTTCACAAGACATGATTAATATAATCAACTAAAAAATCAATTAATGAAAAAAGCAAGAAAAAGACAAATTTTTGCGAAACATTGATTCACTGACTCAACATTTCCTCAAATGGGTATGGTGCCTTTTGTATCAGATAATTTTTTTAGCTTAATTATAGACTACTTCAGATGTACTATGGCCAAAATCTCTTAGTTTTTAATAACAATGTAATATTGTCACAAGAAATAGAAATTAAATGAGAATGACATATATTGTTCAGGGTAGTAATGCTATTTGAATTCCCTCCCGATTCATATATTATTTTCTTTATTAGAAAATTTCCCTATAAGGAATACGCTATTGTAAGGGGGGAACTGGATTAATATTGTTTTATTTAATTATTAACTATTGATTGTTGGGTTTTAAAATTGTTAGTTTCAGGCGAGGTCAAGGCAGTAATGTAAGGAGGAAGTATTTGAGCTTGCTGTTGTATGAGTAGACTGGAACTGTTATTAAACAATAGCTTGTTTATGCTGACCTATTGGTAGCTCTGGCTTAAATAGGTCAGCAGACTTAGATTCGGGGGAGTGTGTCTAGTGCAGTGATGTGAGTGTAAAGGTTTGGGGGGTTAGGTTCGAGGGGCCATGGGGCTCAAGGCCTGGGGCCCGGGGTAAGTCTAAATTTAGTTGCGGTTTTCTAAATTAAGGGGGTCCGATCCAAAATTGATTATTTGTTTAAAGTTTTTCTAGTTTAAAAGTTTTAGTTATTTCTTTGGGGGTTCCAGTCTACTTAACCCTAACATTAAATTTAATAAATGCATAAGTTGAATTCCGTTCTTGTTTATCATTAGTTATTTTATTGATTGAAACGATTGTATTTTCTGTTTATGTTGATTTTAATATCTGTTAATTATATTTGGTTTGAATCTTAACATGTCTCTTTTATTTAATGAGCTACGCCCTCAGTCATGTAGTGTGGCTTCTCAGTCTGGCCAACTGGGAAGTCACAGTCATGACACTATTACGGTAGAAGTCACGGTAACACATAAGCCCGGGACAATAATACTTTTTCGTTTTGAGGTCCCCAGAGGGCTAAGACACCGTTATATAACTATGTGTCCGTTAACGCGAAATCTTTTGAAGGAAACCTTCAACTTTGATGAAATTTACTAGGTGTAGGGCAGCATTCATCAGGTTAAGTTCGAAAGTCAGCATGATCGCATCATGAAAACAGGGTTTTATGGGGTCCTAAAAGGGTAAAATATAGGTCATTTTTAAGTAGCTTAACTGGTTATATAGAAAATTCTAATCAAGTTTCCCATGTTATTCTTATAAGCAAATCTTTAAAAATTTATATATCGCTTGTTTTCTTAATAAAATTTGTATGAATTTTCATTAGAAGGTGAGTAAATAATACTTGATGAAAAACACGCATGGTAGCAAATCTACATGCTAAATCCCACGGTATTCTCATGGAAAATAAGTGTGTAATAGGAGAAAGAGAGAAGGAGATAATAATTTGCCTGCTCTTAATCAGCTGGACAGCTTTCTTTAGCATTTGTCTAATTTGTCATGTTTTTGTTTTGGGAGTTTAAAACATACTAGGAATACGCTTCGATGTCCGTCCCGTACGAGAATTTTACTCACTTTTTAAGTTATTAGGTGACGCTTTTTATGATTCTTTTTCTTTTTTTTTTTGAGGGAGAGGTGAGAAAAATGCATTACGCACACATTTGGCAAGCCTGTAGTGTGGGGCTCCCCTAAAAACGGGTTTACCCACTAAAAAACCCCTCCTCTACTCTTTAGGATTCTAACCTGGAATTGTTTATCACATTACGTCAGGCTAGGCGTAAATTTGGCTAACGCCGGTGGGGCTCACTCCTTATCCAGCCACTCGATCAAAGGATCTGGGCCACTTCGTGGTCCAGATCGGGTTTCTTTTAAAGGAGGATGCCCCGGACGAACTGTGATAAACAATCCAAGTTGCCCTCATCCTCCAAGATCTTTTGGCAGACCGAGTCCAAAATTAGTGTGGCCTTCAGGCGGGACCCTTCCCAACGGGGACAGCGGAAGAATGTGTGTTCCGCATCGTCGGGAACGCCCGGGCAATAAATGCAGTCCGGTGAACCGGTCTTGCCCATCCGGTTCAGGTACGACCGAAAATAGCCGTGAATTGTCAAGAATTGGCTGCCGTTCCACCCATGATTGGACGTCCTTGATAAGTCGCGCAGTCCATCGTCCTCGGGTGTCGTGCCCCCAGCTGTGTTGCCACTGCTGGAAGGTTCTGGAGCGCTCTTCTGTTCTTGCCGTGTCCTTGCCAATCTCGCCTTGTCTCTGATAAATTGCCTTCCTCTCTCCTGCCAAAAGCTTGACAGGGATAACTCCGGCGACCACCAGGACGGCAGGCTCTTACACTGTCCGGTAGGCGGAACTCACCCCGAGCGCCGCTCGACGTTGAACTCGGGCACTCTTACTACTCTTTATCGAGAGCGTCTGCCCACACCTCTGCTCCCTAAAGAAGCACGAACTGAACCGCGGACATCAACAGACGTCTTCTGCTGAATCGTGGAACCCCGACATTGGCCATCAGCCTCCTAAGGTAAGTGACTACCTAATTAGCGGCCTTGTCCGCCTTACGGAATATCTGATCCCTCCAGCTTAACTTGGTGTCCACCATAATCCCGAAGTACTTAGCAGCACGAGTTGATTGGACCACCTCCCTTCCCACTCGGAACAGAACGACGGTGTCTATTCTCTTCTTCGTAAGGATCACAATCTCCGTCTTACGGAGAGCAAGCGAGAGACCGTGATCGGACATCCATGTGTTGACCACACGCATGACTCGGTTCAACTTTAGTTGGGCCAGCTCAGATTTGCATGCGACAATGAGAGCTGTGACATCATCGGCGTACCCAACCAAAGTGGTTTCCTCAGGCATCTCCGACCTCAGGAGGCTGTCAGAGGCAACGTTCCAGAGATCCTGGCCGAGTATTGAATCTTGCGCGGCACCAGAAGTGACTTACATCGTCCACGTTCTGTCCCTTGTGTAAATAAGGCTTTGAGAGCGTAGATAATCCTCGATGAGTCGCAACAGATATGCAGGAACGCGAAAGGTGTTGCGAAGCGCATCCAACATATCGACCCACCTCGCCGAGTTAAAGGCATTCTTGACATAAGCGTAACAAGAAGCACGACTAAGCGAGGGAAATGGTTGTGGCTCTCGTCTCTCTTCACAGCTCTCCATGGACTTCGGTGATAGCATCAATCGTTGACCGTCCCTTTCTGAAGCCATACTGACGGGGGCATGAGTCCCCGGCAGCTTCCAAGGCAGAGGTCAGGCGGGAACGGATCAGCTTCTTGAACAGCTTCCCAACCGTGTCCAACTTGTAGAAAGGCCTGTAGGACGACGACAGCTCGGGATCACCTTTGCCCTTGCTGATCAGTACAAGTCTTGCGGTTTTCCATAGGGAGCCGGAAACACCCCTTCTACCAAACAGGCGTTGTACATTCTCAACAACAAGTCAGCATTAATTGAAAATACTTTCTTTAAAGCCTCGCTGGGAATCCCGTCCGAGTCAGGAGCCTTGTTGCTCTTTAGGGAGAGAACGGAGGTTTCCTTCTCCTCGAATGTGAAGAGTGGAACGTCATCTAACCGTCCAAAGTCAACCGGCGTACATCCTAGGCCTAGCCTACAAAGAAATACATACAAAGAATGATTTTAGCTGAGACCTCAAAACAAGCAAGTAACTTAATAATAATTATGCTTACAATATTAAAGGTAAATAGATTGTAGAGCAAAAAAAAAAAAAACAAAAAAAAAAAACAATACAATTTAAAATCTATGATTGCAAATTAATAAAAATCAAGTAATGTAAGTATTGTAGAATTACGCTTACTTAACACTTAATGCATATTTTGTTACCTGAGACATAGGCTACAATGGCAAAACACATTCTAATTAGTTGTTCGATTTAAATCTTTCTCCCAAATAGATATTAGTTGTATTCCATAAATTAGTTAATCGTATAATTCCGTACGACAGCAATTCATTCCACATCAACTTCAACAAGTAAACATCAGTGTTGATCTATTTAATTTAACAAATAGGTCTGACAAAATATCAATTAAATCTATCCTTATTTAATACGCTAAGGGGTTTTTTGTCTTGAGAACTCCTCCTACAATTTTCAACAGATTTTCAAGTTTTTGGTGTCGTTGGATAGGGCTTGGTCTGTAGTTATTTCCGCCAAAAACTGATGATAATCGGACTGATAATAAAGGCGCTATTCACCATTGAAATCTCAAAATTTTCCATTTAAATAACATTGGGATTGAATAAAGCATATAAACATCTGTTAATAATCAGCTGTAAGTACGTGTAGTTTTGGTGGTTAAAAATATTCACAATATTGGATTGGTCGGGTGTCGTTGATTTAGAGCTAAAAGTAACTTTTTACGATTTAACGATTTAGAGCAACACGTGTACTAGTTTTATTTAAAAACGTAACATAACAGCAAGCAGATATAAACAAGAAAAGGTTATGTTGTTTTCAGCATACACAGCGACAACTCAGCTGCGATGGGGGAATATAAACTGATCATAGCAACTATATTAGTCAAATCATGTAGCCTAAACAACTAAAGTTCCGTCAAAAATTCCGGAAAATAAGCTTTTTTAATGCTTTAAAATAATTGCTCGATTATAGTTTATTACCTAGTTTAAAATACTTAAAATCTAACCTGAGAATTTCATTGAAATCAAATTAGTAATAAAAAAGCCTTTTGGGGGTCTAAAATTCGCCTAAGTGAAATTTAGAGTAGATTGTAAGAATTTTATACTCTATGATTCATAGAGTAAAAATTCAGTTAGTCCTTTTGCATGGCAGGATTGGATATGAACTTTTATTACACTTTTATACACTTTTATTAAGACAAAATTCGAATAAAGTTTCCAATGTTATTCTTATAAGCAAATGTAAAGAACTTATCTTTAATATATAAATTATTAAACAAAAATAAACAACTGAGAATTAACCCGTTACATTTATTATATTTCCTTGTAAAGATTATTAATTATGTTACCACAAAGTTGTTTGATGATGAAGCAAAAATATCTCTGGAAATTCTCTGAGTACGCAGGTTTGCTGCAACGGCGGTATTCAGTAATATTTTTAAAGAATGTTTATCATAAAGTAAATTTAAGTATTTTAGTGTCCCTGAAGACTCGAAGATTTACTAACTCCGGAATAGCTGACGTCCGTCCAGATATTTATGGTGGTAGTTTGATGTCTTTATGGACGGTTTCCTCCTTCACTGGCACATATCGTTCTGGGCGTGATTTAACACTTCATGGCTATGTAGCCTACTCATACTGATTAGCATCATGTAAACATGTGTTATACACTGTTTTTTTAATTTTTTCAGTGCACCGTTTTACCTACTCCATAAAGTTTCATTAGTTTAAATAACCTCTTTTAGTACCGATTCATTAAGTTCCATAAAAACCTATATTCTGTAAGTCTTGGCTAATGTCCCGTATATTAGTTAGGAAATATGTATTATGAAATAATTTTGTTTAAATATCTTGGTCTTATAGACCACGTATAAAATTAAAACTAAGCAGTGTATAAAAAACAGACTTTCCACAAAAGTTCGAGTTATATAGTTAGCTAGTTACGGATTCAATATATTAAACAAATTATGTTTTATAGGTGTTTCTTTCGAGAAAGAAATGAATTTCGTATAGCGAAAAAATCTTGCTCTAGGATCTAAGTACTTATGGTGAGCCTGTGGCGTATTGTTTAGGGGAGTTTTTCGTGGGTTAAAACCCGTTTTTAAAGGTTCAGTTGTTTTTATCATAGCCATTCTCCTGTACTATAGCAGCTCACACTAATCTCCTGTCTCTACGTTCCACTCACAGATCTTCAGTCGGTGTGACAAAAAAATTAATTTAAACTTATAACTGATTAGATTTTTTTCAACATTAAACAATTTATTTATTTAACATATACAACTTACACAATTTTATAAATGAATTTTCAATTTTCAGGTACAGATCGACATAGCTTAACAGTTTATAACCAAACCACACCAGAGCAATAAATCACATAGTTATCTTATTTGACATTATGTACACTAATAAAAGATATTCTACACCAAAAATAATAAGAAGGAAATACATAGGCCTATACATAATAATAACCTTCAATAATATAGCCTAATAACACAATACAATGCCAATATACATAGCTTATGCTTACAAGAAATACCGGATGAAACTAAAATAACACACAAACAGTAATCACATTAAACGAAGACTACATATTAATAAGCCCAGGTTTAAATTGCTCATCTGTCATTGCAAAAAATCTAGATTATCAGGCAGCCTGTTCCCCCAGCGACGTATGCACGGTATTGTGTTGTGAACAGCATATTGCGTGGAATTGATATTTCCCTTGCCTGACATGAATTTTCTGCTTAGCTAGGTGATGAATATACTTACCCCCCACCCCTAACAGAGGTAGGTGGGGTGCTCCATGTTTGACTGAGTTTTTTATGTTGACGTCTGGAGTTTTTTAATCATGCTCAAAAAATTTTGCGGGCTTTACTTCCTTTCAGAGCACCCGGTTTTAAATTGCACATTCCTGCAAAGACCCTTTTTGAGGTTGTACACAATCTCACAAGGAGATGTGCCCAGTTGCTTTTCCTGTGCCTCCCTAACCTCAAACATACTATCTTTGCAAACATACTATCTTTCTACCATCCTTCCTCTTAAATATATGTTTGTCTTTAAGGTACTAAGGATTTTCTATGTTGTCTGTGGTAATATGATGCCTATTGTACATAATGCTTATAAGGGAAAACTAAGAACTCAGCAAAGAATATTCGTACCTAAGCCTAATCTCGTATTTTTTACTAATTGTTATTGTTCTCTAGGTATGAAAATGATGAATTATACTCCCTCTACAGTAACTGATAGCAAAAATTTATTTATTTTTTTATTAAAAATTTGGTTGTTATCACATGAAAACATAGATTTTCTCATTAAAGTTCTTAAGTAGCCAGTAAAACAATATCAATAGTGTTTATTTCCTTTATATATTTTGTATAGTGGCCAAGTGTGTATGTTTGTTTTTTAAAATATTTTTTATAATAAGAAATACATAATGACATGTACAGCGTTAACTTTAAGAATTCGAGTAATTTTAATTAAGGTACTGCTAAGTTTATATTTTTATTTATATTGAATTGTTCGCTCTCTGCCTGATTTATTAATATTAATTTTGTGTTGGAACCTCAGCACGGGCTATGCCTTTTGAGGCCTTAGATTTCTCATTCTTGCGTTACATTGAACACAGATGAAGGTTAGTAAATAATGTTTATTGGTAATACATAGTGTTAAAAGGTAGGTAGTTTAACATGTATAATGTAAAATACTTTGTGTCATTGTAAAGCATTTTAAGAAATAAATATTCTTTCTTCTTCTTCCTTCTTTTTTTAAAATTCTGTTCAATTGAAATCTTGAATACTTTTCTTTGTGGTGACACTTAAAAAACATACCATTAATCCTAAATTTATCCAAATCATAGTTAACAATATTTAATATAATGGTAAATTATTTATGTGAATATTCTCTATTTATTTTAATAACTGAGAAGTTATGCATCAGAAATCATTAGATTGCTAGTATAAGGTAGGATTGCGAGAAAATTCCTGTGCTTTGTTCGTTACATCCGAGGCTAAACGTAAAGACAAACCAAATTTGGTGGCAATCAGCCCCTCAGCCCCGTAATGAACCTCAGACGTGAGGGCGTCAACTGCTCACAGGCTCAGGCACGATACACCCCTATCTGGCTCGACGCGACGTTGAAGAAATAATTACAAATAAATACTTGTACGTTTCGTTTACTTCTGTATCCTACAGAAATAGGCTAGCGTTTTATCTTAGTATAAAATAAAGGTAGTTTTTATGGCCTCTTTATCTCGTGATATGTAAACATTTTCACTTTAAGTATTGTTATATCAGTGTAGTTTTTTTTTTTTTTTTTTTTTTTTTTTTTTTTTTTTTTTTTTTTTTTTTTTTTTTTTTTTTTGAGGGAGAGGCGGAAAAATGCATTACGCACACAGGTGGCCAGCCTGTAGTGTGGGGCTCCCCTAAAAACGGGTTTACCCACTAAAAAACCTCCTCTACTCTTTAGGAATCTAACCTGGAATTGTTTGTCACATTACGTCAGGCTAGGCCTAAATTTGGCTTATGCCCGTGGGGCTCGCTCCTTATCCAGCCGCTCGATCAAGGGATCTGGGCCACTTCGCGGTCCAGATCGGTTTTCTTTTCCAGGAGGATGCCCCGGACGAACTGTGACAAACAATCCCAGTTGCCCTCATCCTCCAAAATCTTTTGGCAGACCGAGTCCACCGAAAATGCACCAAAGATTTGTGTGGCCTCCAGGCGGGGCCCTTCCCAACGGGGACAGCGGAAGAATGTGTGTTCCGCATCGTCGGGAACACCCGGGCAATAAATGCAGTCCGGTGAACCGGTCTTTCCCATCCGGTTCAGGTACGACCGAAAATAGCCGTGACCTGTCAAAAATTGGGTCAGGTAGTAGTCCACCTCCCCATGCCGCCGTTCCAACCTTGGTTGGACCTGCTTGATAAGTCGCGCAGTCCATCGTCCTCGGGTGTCGTGCTCCCAGCTGTGTTGCCACTGCTGGAAGGTTCGGGAGCGCTCTTCTGTTCTTGCCGTGTCCTTGCCGATCTCGCCTTGTCTCTGATAAATCGCTTTCCTCTCCCCTGCCAAGAGCTTGACAGGGATGACTCCGGCGACCACCAGGACGGCAGGCTCGGACACTGTCCGGTAGGCGGAACACACCCGGAGCGCAGCTTGACGCTGAACCCGGGCGAGTCGCAACCTGTAGCACTCCTTATCTAGAGCGCCTGCCCACACCTCTGCCCCGTAAAGAAGCACGGACTGGAGCGCGGACATCAACAGACGTCTTCTGCTGGATCGGGGACCCCCGACATTGGCCATCAGCCTACTAAGGTAAGTCACTACCTTAGCGGCCTTGTCCGCCGTACGGAAGATCTGATCCCTCCAGCTTAACTTGGTGTCCACCATAACCCCGAGGTATTTGGCGGCACGAGTTGATGTGACCACCTCCCTTCCCACTCGAAACGGGACGACGGTGTCGATCCTCTTCTTCGTAAGAATCACGATCTCCGTCTTACTGAGAGCAAGTGAGAGACCGTGATCGGACATCCAGTTGTTGACCACCCGCATAACTCGGTTCAACTTCAGTTGGGCCAGCTCAACGTTGCGTGCAGCAATGAGAGCTGCGACGTCATCGGCGTACCCAACCAAAGTGGTTTCCTCAGGCATCTCGGACCTCAGGAGGCTGTCATAGGCAACGTTCCAGAGATCCGTGCCGAGTATTGAACCTTGTGCGGCACCAGAAGTGACTTCCATCGTCCGCGTTCCGTCCCTCGTGTCATAAATCAGGCTTCGAGAGCGTAGATAATCCTCGATGAGCCGCAACAGATATGCAGGAATACGAAAGGTGTTGCGAAGCGCATCCAACATATCGACCCACCTCGCCGAGTTGAAGGCATTCTTGACATCAAGCGTAACAAGAAGCACTACTCGGCGGGAGAAATGGTTGTGGCTCTCGGCTCTCTCCACAGCTCTCTGAACTTCGGTGACAGCGTCGATCGTTGACCGTCCCTTTCTGAAGCCGTACTGACGGGGGCATAAGTCCCTGGCAGCTTCCACGGCAGAAGTCAGGCGGGAACGGATCAGCTTCTCGAACAGCTTCCCAGCCGTGTCCAACATGCAGAGAGGCCTGTGGGACGACGGCAGCTCGGGATCACCTTTGCCCTTGCTGATCAGTACAAGCCTGGCTGTTTTCCAGGGAGCCGGAAACACCCCTTCTACCAAACAGGCATTGTACATTCTCAACAACAAGTCAGAGTTGATTGAAAATACTTTCCTTAAAGCCTCACTGGGAATCCCATCCGGGCCAGGAGCCTTGTTGCTCTTCAGGGAGAGAACGGAGGTTTCCAGCTCCTCGAAAGTGAAAAGTGGAACGTCCTCTACCCGTTTGAAGTCAACCGGCGGTCGCTGTGGATGTTCAGGAAACAACGCAGCGACGATCCTCCCCATGGTGGCGCCCTCCATGATGGAAGGTGGAGAGCGGGCGCCGAGTTTCTGTGTTACAAGTTTGTAACCCAGGCCCCACGGGTCGGAATCAACGTCGTCACGAAGTCTCCTCCAGCTATTCGCCTTGCTCCTGTTGATCCCCTGGCGGAGAGATTTTCTCGCAGCTTTATAGGCCTCCGACTTACGAACTCTGTCTGCGGGAATTCTCGCTCTAGTGGCGGCTCGTCTAGTTCTTAAACATGTTCTTCTGAGTTCCGCAATCTCTTCAGTCCACCAGTAAACGGGTTGTTTGTCGCGTCGGGGTTTCCTTATCAGTGTAGTTTGCAACACATATAACTTTGACCATTAAGTAAAGTTATTTCTGTAATTACATTCGTATAGTTTGTGTATGTCGATTACCCATACATATAGGTATATATCGGTTATCTCTTATATTAATACGTGAGGGCTGTTTTTTGTGAAAAAAAAACTCCTCCGTTATTTCTGGACCGATTTTAACGTTTAAGGTGTCAAAAGAATGGTCTCAGTTTGTAGTTTTGCATAAAGGTTTTAGGTTTTTGATATTTTAATCCTGAAGCCCACGGGAAGCCCTTAAAGTTCGTTTTTTATCCATAAGATTAACATGGGGAACAGTTTGTATTGAATTGCAAAATAAAACAGCTGTTGATTGTAAAATAAACAAACACATGTTAAAAAACTAGCTGAATAGAAGTAATTGGACTACTCTGGTACTGAAATATCAAAACAATTTCCTACACGGAGTGTCTATTGTGTGGAACAAATTGTGTGTTTTACCTTTTTCCTCAAAGTGTTAGACTTTATTGCTTGAACATTGTATTTATGTGTATTTGGGTACAAAAAAGAGTTCAGAAACTAAACCCCAGAAAATTCTTTTTCCATACAAAAACAGGTTTGGAAATTTAAATTTTTGAAATTCTTACGGGTTTTCGGATTGGCATTGAAACAACGACGAAAGCTAACAAAAATTAAAATAGAACACTAAATGTTTGCGCATGGGTTTTCAAACTGCTGTGGACTAGGAAAAGGGATAGTTGGTTGTAGGCGTAAATTTAATAACCGGTTTACCGTGATACCATAACAAATTTAATGCAAAATGCTACAGATATTAAAACACCTGTTTAAAAAAGACGATATTTAAATTTTTTTACCTCCAGTTACCAAGCTTATTGCAAAAGTGGTTTGTATAAGGAGAAATTTAAACTAAAATATGAATGCTACATCAAACCAAAATGGGCCAACAAAGATGTAGATTTTCTTAATTTGTAATTTGCTTGTTTAAATTCTGTAATGCCATAGAAATTTAAGTTAAAGAGGATTTAGTCCGTTATAAATAGTATAACATGGTGGCACGTGCCAAGATTGCGCATTTTATGATTCTGTATGAGAGAAACTCACCTAAATGTTGTTATGAAGTGACAGAGATCTATTTTTGTTTACAATATGACTTAAAAATTTCGTTTGAAAGTAATCAGCTGTTAAGTTACAATTCACATTTATAAACATCGTACAATGAAAGTTAGTCAACATTTTAAAGCACCCTCTAGAAATAAATCAAAGGCGAGGGGGACGAAGCCCGAAACGATATGACCTTTTTAATTACGATTAGCCTATGCGCTATATCCTAAGCTTTAAAATGACACATCAATCTTAAAAATCGGTTCAGTAGGTCAAGAGAAAAATTGACGTAACAGACGAATCCCTTATAGAAATAAGAAGATAGATAGTGTAATAGATAATTCACTTTGGCGCCTACTAACTCATACATCACTAGAAAAAATAACAGCAGCAGTGAGAGCTGCGTAGCTCATACAGGACCCCGGAGTTGTAATTAACAATAGATTTTTCTGTTGATTTTTCTTTACGTTTTTTGTTTGATGAACTATCTAGAGCCAACATCTCTGAATTTATTCTAAATTTTATAGGAGTTTTAAGGCAGAGGCTCTAAGACAAATAGGCAAAAGAACCATTACTTAATTCTAGCTACTTTGGACCTAAAAGAACAACCACCAAATCTCAACACTATCACATTGGGATTAGAGTTATTGATGAAGATAGATTGATGAAACACCAATATGGTGTAATCTGATTTTCACAACAATTAAATTTTCATTCAAAGTAACTCGGTAAATTACCATGGAGCAAGGTTTGATCACCAGGTACTCATGACAAATGCAGCGCATTGCGCTGCACGGGCCCCCTAGTAATACTTAAAAGGTGTTAACTTTATAAACTAATCTTCAGTTTACTAAACGAAAGTAATAAAAATGCTTTGTTTAATCTAAATAGAAACAAACTGTTGAGAAACTGAAAAGTGCGTGTAGTGTGTGTGACAGCAAAATTCAAACTCCATAATTTTTAATATAATAGTACGAGTATGTTAAAAATGTTAAGATGAATAAAGTTAATTTTTTGCTGAGTTTTTTATTAGTTAAGGCAAAACCAATATGAGTATGGTCTGCAGGATTAAAACAGCTTTCACACGTAACTACACAGAAATGGAGAGTAAAATACTCGTAAATAACTTCAAATATGAAGTTATTAAGAGAAATATCCCTAAAAATCCCACCTTTAATAATTAACAGCATTGCATTATATAGCCTCCTTTTAAGTTAGTAAAAGCATGTCTCACAACATGGGTCCATTTACTTATATTTCTTTGAAAGCAAAGGAAGGAAACGTTCCAAATCGGACCTCGTTAAGGTGTTGAATTGAACTCAGTAAGAAAGAATACTCTCCAACAGCCCGTATGTGAACTCAGTTTGGCATATCATTATTACACCTGTTTAAATAACGTTCTTAAAAAAAAAAAAAAAAAAAAAAAAAAAAAAAAAAAAAAAAAAAACATATTTTAGGAAACATAAACGAGTATATTAAGTCCGAGTGAATATTTATTTTTAAGTTACCGGTACTTGCAAATTTTATTCTACTTAATTTACTGAAACAATGTAATTACTTTTACTTTTTAATTTCAATTTTAGAGTTTTTATTCAGTAATTAATTTGAATAATTTTAATTTGAATTATATTAAAAATAATAAACTCAATAACACCGATGAATTTTTTACCGAGTTATAACTCTCTCACCTATACATTAAAACAGGGTTAAAACGATGCATTTTCAGTAATTACTTAACCAATATTCATACGTGTCAAATTAAGGTAATTATAAATAAATTTGGAGGATTCTCTTTAAATTCACCATTGTTTTGGGGGCTACTTCTATTAACCATTCAAAAGTTTAAGCCACATATAAAATATTAATTATAATATACCTAATAATATGGCATTTACAAGTAAAATTTTATTTGCATTTAAAAATGCAATTTTAAAATACGCTAGTACAAATTTGATTTATTTTGAAGGCAACATTTGTAACTTGCAACAATGCGACATTAAGATGTCCCCACACGTCCTTACACTATGTCATGTATGTCTTCAGCTCTAGTAAGTGGCAGTTAGAGACGGACACTGGTCATAACAGAGAGAGTGGAGTCATAACGTACGTTTTCACTGAGGTCATAATGCCAGTGGGTCATAAATCTGTTCATTTCGTCTCCTTACTGCCCAGTAAGTTGAACCATAAAGGCCAGTGACTAAATGTATGGGCATGACGTGGGGTAAAAATTTTTTTACACTCTGATCAATAAAATGTTTACTTTTATTATTCGTAATACTTTTGATGTTATTGTTCTATAATACTACATTAATTGGTTTTCCCTCTTGTCTTAGGATTATTTTAATATTGGGGTATAAAGAGCTAGTAATTATATGACAAAATAAATATAAATACTAATAAATCTACCTTTTCATTTTATAAATATCAAAAATTATTAGTGTTCGAATATTTTGTGTTTGATTGTATATTTTATGTTTGTTAGTTTGATATTCTGCCATTTTTACCCAGTTAATTTAGTTAGAGATTTCTGCATTGATCCACTGAAAAGAGATTTAGTTTTATTTACTTTGAGGCAGTCTAACGAGATTTCTCCCTGCTTTTTATGGCCCCTCTTTAAGAAATAACTCACGAAAAGTATGTTTAAAGTATAATTTTATATTCTTAAACAATATTCAACGTCTTATTAGACAATTTTTTAAATAATGAAATATAATTAAAAAACATTAATGAGCAATCGGCATATTGGGAAACGCCACTAATTAAAAAACCATCACTCATCCCAAACCTTTTGAGCTAGGGTCTTGAAAGTTTAAATGTAAGTTTGATAATTTTCGGGCAATATCATCCACTAAGAACGGTTGTGAACTGAATAAATGAATAAATGAATAAATGAATTTATTTCTCATAAATACATACACTTCAATAAATTACATTAATCGATGAGAAATTGACTGGCCACTTTATCCAGTAGTGTGACCAGTTGATATTTAGACAACAAAAATTAAAAAAAAAACAGTGAAATTCAGTCTAGCAATATTTGATTTACAATTATAATCCGCCAACTGCAACATCTGTACAAACTCAATAGACTATAAAATTTAACAAACAAATGAATAAAAACTATGTATAAATTATAACAATATATAAGCAACAATAAATAAATAAATAACAATGAATAATAAATTACTAAACAGAGACACAAACTTTCTTAGATAAGAACATTGTTTAGATAATACACATCTTCTTTTGAGAACAGCCAATTTACAATTACTTTACAAAAATGCTTGACAGAATGTATGGATTTAATATAAAGTGGAAGTTGATTGTAATATTTTGGGCCTAAATATTGTAGAGAATGTCTAAATACTGTTTTATTAACTTTTGGTAATTTAAAAAGATTATTTGTGTTACTTCTAGTATTGTAAAGATGACATGCCCTCCAAATTTCTCTGTTGCCACTTCTGATAAAAAACAATCTTAACACTTTGAAAACAAACAAATGCTGAATGGGTAAGATTTTTAGTTCTTGATACAGTGGAAAAGAACTCGTCCTTCTTGTTTTCTTTAAAATTATGCGTAAAAAGAAATTTTGAGTTGTTCTTAATTTTTCTATTAATGTTTTATAGGCACCCCCCCAGCATGGCAAAGCGTATTGCAGCCTAGAATTTATAAGTGCAAAATAAAGTGTTCTTAAAAGTGAAGAATCGCAAAAATTTCTTAAAAAATAAAACTTTCTTATTTGAGATCTTAGTTTCGAGAGTAAATCTAAAATGTGTGACTCAAAAGTAAGTTTTTCATCAAGCTGTACCCCTAAATATTTAAATGTTTTAACTTTTTCCAATGGTTGACATTTACAGTTCTGAAAATTACAGCAGGTCATTTCATGAAAGGTTAAAGGAAAGGGAAGGTCAAATCCGGTCAAATCAAAATTGATAAATTTGGTTTTATTTAAATTTACTTGCATTTTATTCAGTAAACACCATTTCCTGAGCAAAACAAGGTCCTGATTTATTGATTGCCCAAGAGAAATTAGATCTTCATCGGAGTAGAAGAGTGCAATATCGTCAGCAAAAGCATTTATATTTCCCTTAAAATCAAGATTCAGCAAGTCGTTGATGAAAATGAGGAAAAGTGTTCCTGAGGTCATTGATCCTTGAGGAACTCCTGTTTGTACTATTAGTGGGTCGCTAAAGACATTGTTTATTTTAACTTGCTGTTTTCTCTTCACAATGAAACTTTTAAACCAATTTAGCGCCACTCCTCTAATGCCAGAGTTTTCCAATTTACTAATGAGGATTTCATGGTCGACCATATCAAAAGCTTTTTTAAAATCGATAAAGACACCTGTAGTTTTTAATTTTGAATTTAATCCGTTGAAAATATATTCAGTTACTTTTTCTAATGCACTCTCGGTCGATTTGCCCTTTAAAAAACCAAATTGCTTACTGTTGAAAAAATTATTTACTTTTAAAAATTTGTCTAATCTTAACATCATAATTTTCTCAAATAGTTTAGAAAAAACTGAAAGCAAGCTTATTGGTCTTAGATTATCTAATTTTTTTGAGTTGGATTTTTTCAAAATAGGTACAACTGAACTTAATTTAAGACTCTCAGGAAATATGCCTTTACTGAAACTGCTATTAATAATATACACAAGAACGTCAGCAATGTCATCAATTAAATGTTTCAATAAACTAACATTGAACTTATCAAAACCAGTGGATTTTTTATTCTTTAAACTACGGACAACTGATTTGACTTCTTCGACTGTGGTAGGAGCAATAAAAAAGGAGGTTTGACGGACAGGAATTGGAGGAAGTGTTTCGGTGGTGACTGTACTCAGCTGACCCGACTGTACAGAGATAAGGTGGTTGTTGATTTCTCGGGCGATATCAACTGGCTCGGTTATGACTGTTCCGTTTTCGAGCTCAATGCTATCAATAGAATTGTTTTTAACATTTCCGGTCAACTCATTAATAATTTTCCATTGTTGAGAAGTGTCACCTTTACAATCTTCTAATTTGCGAGAGTAATATGAGTTTTTTGTAAAATCTATTTCTAGTTGTAAATTACTGGAAAACCTTTTAAAATAGTTAATAAAAGCAGTATCATAAGGCCTTCTCTTTGAAATTTTATAAAGCTTCTTTCTTTTTTCAATTTTTTTAGTAATATTTGACGTAATCCACGGGCTTAAAAACTTAGCTCGTTTGAGTTTATTGTTCGTCAATACTACTTTACAACTATTATTAATTACACTGCTTAATAATTCTTGAAATTTATCATAACAAATATTAACATCATCTTCTGATAACACCTCACTCCAATCAACATTTCGAAAATTAGCTCTAAGCAAATCAAAATCAGTTACAGTTTTTTCTGGCTGACACAATACATTATTTTTAAGCTTATTATAATTAACATTTGTTGATTGATCAAACTTGAGCCCCAAAAGACAGTGGTCGGTGATACCTTGATCAAAAACAGCACCTTTAAAAAGATTTACACATCTACTTCTAATAAAAATATGGTCAATCAAGGTTTTAGAGTTATTAGTTATCCTTGTAGGTGTGTTAATGAAAGATAAAAATCCATTGTTACTCATTAGACTATTGTAGCTATGAGTTGTAGCTTTTGCTTCTAATAAATTAATATTTATATCTCCAATGTAAATAATGTTGTTATGCAATTCTGAAATAAATTGTGAGAGCTCATGTATAAAAGAATTTTCTGATGCACAATGTACTATATAAACAAAATAATTTAAAATACGAACTATTCAGTTTGACATCTAATAAAATGGTGTCAGCTGTTGTCATAACAAAGGAAGTATTTATCATTTTACAATCTATGGAGTTCTCGACAAAGCATACTACACCTCCTGCTCGATAAGAATTATTGCAATTTACAAACATCTTATATCCAGGGATAGTATAAAAATTTGTTTCGTCACTATTTATCCAGATTTCACTTAAAATTATAAAATGAATATTTTCTCTTATACTGCTCAGTTCAACAAGAAAACTATTGAAATTTTTTCTTAAGCTTCTAATATTCGCATAAATAAAATTGTAGCTGCACAAATTATTTTCAATACTATGAAAATCATTTAAATTAGATTTCAAGTTTTGCAATGGTTGATTACAATTCATTTGCGATATATACTATATTTTACTGTTTTCAAAATAAAATTTGAAGAAATAACTTTAATAAAAAATTTGAAATAAATAACAATGAATAAAGCTTTAAGAAAATAAACAACAAAATATAAACTAATATTGATTTGAACAACATGCTCGTGGTACTGACCAACAAAAATACAAAACAAATAAATTAATGCGAACTATCACTTACATTATTTTACATTGTTCAGATCCTCGCAGCTGAAGACTCGGCGAGCTCGGTCCCCCTGGCACTTTCGGACAAAGAATTTGCCGTCCCGACACCAAGCAAAGTCGAAGCCGCTTTCTTTGCACTTCTGCTTCAGGGTTTTTAAAAACAGCTTGTTTTCCGGCGACAAATGTTCATTTATGTAAACCCTATCTTCTGGTAGAGCGGGGTTGATCTGCTTCGCTGACATCGTCTTCTTCTCCCTGAACTTACTGAGGAGAGAATCGCGGGCTGTCCTCCTGGAAAACTGGACTATGAGGGGCGGGGGCCGATCTTTCCTGAAGGAAGGGACCCGGTGAGCCGTTGAGATGTCGCTGTCCTGTATCTCCACCGCCAGCACAGCCCCGACATCCTTAACAAGCTTAATTACATCCTCCCTTGGTGTCTCGGGTATGCCGTTGATTTCCACGTTGTTTTTTTTCTAGTGTACTGCTCAAGCGATCTAACTTTATCTTGGAGTACAGTAACCTCTTTTGCAAGGGATGTATTCATTGTTCGCAGGTTCTGATTTTCTTTCTTCACCGCAGCTAGGTCCTCCTTGATTTCTTTCATTAGTTTTGTCGATTCGTCCATCTTGTCTGACGCAAATTGTACAGCCTGAGCCAAGCTATTAATTTCTTCTTTGGCAGATTTAAATTCGCTGTGAATTTGTGTCTTCAATGTAATTAATTTATTTATAGGGAGAGGGTTGAAATTTTAAATCCATGCACTTTAGCCTAAACTGCCCAACTACGGACGTGAACTATGTTAAGGATCGACCAACTGATACGAATCGTAACACGCTTCTACCTCGATTATACAACTGTCAGTGAGCGAAGCGAACTAACAAATCTCATGGTTCCGTGAGCCAATCGAATAAGTTCATGTTTTTAATTAAACATTTATTATACGCTCATTTTCTTGGTGATCTTTTAACACGGTCTTTGAGTTACCGTCATAAGTCTACTGATGTCTTACATATGTAACATAAGCTTATGAGGTTAGATGCTTCAAAATCCCGATAGTGTAGTAAAATTAGTCCTGGGAAATGAAATAATTTTTGGAAAGCCAATTTCTTTTGAAATGTGTTCTATGGCGTCCCCTGACCTTCCTCCGAAAAGTCCCCATAGTTCCCATATGGGGATCACGCTTAAAAATGAGGGGTTGGCCCATAAGGAGTTACATTAAAATTTGATATTAAGCATACTAAATTTAAATACATTCCAGAAGGTTTATATATATTAAATTAAAGGTATTCAAATGTAGAATACAATGCCGTAAACCCGACCTCAATATAACTCTCGGGAGTGAAATGGCAGGCGTTCAAAGTTTAGAATAAAATAATATTATCAAAACTTTGAAATACAATAACTTCCGACATATTTGACCTTTTGAGGTCTGGTTTTCGGCTATGTACTCTCCTTACTAAGACCTTTAAGATCATTTATAGTATGACTATGGTCTAAGAATTTTTTTTTAAACTTCCTCTTTGGGACGTCCATGGGGAGGGTGGTTCAAGGGTAGTATGATAAGCATATGACTAGCTATCCGCATTTTCAAAGTTAATTGTAAAAGCAAACGTTTGCCGCAAACCGCACCTCGAAAGGTCAAGTATTTCGAAAATTATTACATTTTTAAGTGTTTAGGTAAAAATTTGATTTTTATTAAAAGTTTGACACGCTGCCGTTTTCGACTCAGGCAACCTTTTGAGATGGGGTTTGCGGCATTAAATTCTACTACTTAAGAGCTTTAATTTGATGTCCATAAACCCATTGGTCGAAGAAAGATTTATTTCTGACTCCACGTGGGCCATCCCCTCAATTTTAGGCATGTTGCCCACTGGGGATTTCAGAGGACTCTTCTGAGGGAGGTCAGGGGATGGCATAGAACACATTTTAGCAAAAATTAGCTGTCCAAAAATTATTTCATTTTCCAGCCATATTTTGCCTTAATTTTACTACACTACGAGGGGACAAGATCTATCCCAGGTTTGTTTATTTCACTAATAGTTTCTGTTATCATTACGCTTGCTATTAATTATGGCATCTAACACTTACTTTATTTAGCTAGTAACTAATAAAGTGTTTGATACGTCCTCAAACCAGAAGTTGAAAAATATTACTTTCTTAAAAGTAACTATTAATAAATAAATCAAATCGTTTGGTTTAGAAAATCACCAAAAATTATGTGCAAATTATTACTGCAAATAAAATTTATGTTCCAGCAATCCTAGCTCAGGCCTAAGCTTTAATTATAATATTTATTTGTAAATGTACTATCACAAATGTACTTTAAATCAATAAGTTTACCAGTACTACACGTTGACACGTAAAATAGTTTAAACCACACACTAAAATCTTATATAAAACTGCTACTAAGCCAAAAACTCCAGTTTAAACAGATCCTGGCCATAAAGCCGGAAACTTGAATCATAAAACATCGCAACTGGGACGGTCAGCTGTTTTTATGTCGTTAAAGAAATGCCGCCTCAAGGAAAATACAGCTTTGATGTTTTACAAACCAGTAATTCCTAATATAAAAGGTCTTTTCATATTGTCTGCATGTATAGTAAATGTTTGTTAGAACATTTTATTAATTAAGTTATCATTTTTATATTTTGTATACTTTGAATTATACTGTATTACTGATATAATAAGCCATGATTTAACCCTATCATCATTATAAAATACATCTTGGATTATTAGTGGATAAATATTTTTTATGTCACTCCACACCGAATAAACCCTTTTCTGGTTTGTGTTCGCAGAGTTAGTGTTTTCTGTAGCCTCTAAAAAATGCGCCGAAAAATATCTGTTAAATGTTTCCGTTTATGAGCTAGCCTCAAAATTGTGTTTTTCTTAAACAATAATCAAACTAAAAAAAAATCAATGTAAGCAATCACTTGAAACATTTCCTAGGATACATTTATAATACAAGATTTTACATAATTTCACTTACATATCAATCGTTTTTAGGAAGACTGAAGTTGAGATGGAAGTCGACGATCAACCGTAAACAGATAATAGAATTTGAACTGATTTATTTTTAGATAGATTGTTACTTTAATTTTTTTGCAGTATGATAAAAGCCTTTGTCCCTCGCTCGATTGAAAGTACTTTTTCTGTACTTAATCGCAATTTTAACTGTAAAACGTGATTGCGCACGGAAAAAATTAAAGTCTGTCCTAGTGGTGAAAAGTACTAATACCCTATGTATTCAGTTAGTAATGACAGAAAAGTTAAATAAGACAACTAATTTACAGGTAATTAAAAACATGATTTTCATATTTTAAAAAGAGGTGCATTGACAAAAAACACATGTACAATTGAGAATTGTTGTTAATAAGGATTAGAAAATTATTGAGTGGAGACGTCGGCTGAGTAAAAATGTTGACATGAATGTTGAGCATGAACGGTCAATGAGCGGAGCATAACTGGATGAAAGTGTATCAATGAGAGTTTATCCTTATTTTTTACGTTTATATAAATTAAGAAGTAAAAAAAAACATGATTTATAATTATAATCAAGGTATTGATTTTTAATTTTTTTATTATGTTTCTTGAAAAATCCTTTTAAATTGTTATAGGCACCATGAAGTCTTTAATTTTCTATGTTGACAAAGATAAATTAAATTTTCTTTTATAATTGTATCCATGGGAACTAAATATGTTAGTAACAAATAACTTCTTCTCTAATCCTACAACAAAATCCAAACCAAACACATTTCAAAATTTTCTGTGTTCTATTTCAACACGATATCGGACTGACGATGGATCTCAATTTCTGGGATGTACTCTCATACATACTATTTTACGGGATCTTTTACATTTACTTCGCATTTATATACAGAATGGTGAAAAGAGCGTCCAAAAAGAGGGGCCCCTGCCCCGGGCAATGTCCCCCCACTCCGCCCAGAGTTTCGAGGAGGCGCCGAGAGAGACGGGATGACGAAGACGTGGATGTCGAGGACGAGGATGAAGTAGTGAGTCAAACATGAGACTGTGAATCATCAGAAAGCAGCTAACAATGATCTACTTGACAATATATTTATATTTCTTCCAGCAATTACCTTCTGCGTTTATAATTCATATAGTAATTAATGTCCACAATGCATACTAATTTGTCTTTGCAATGTATTAAACAGTTTAGTTGTATTAAATTTTTGATAGGTTGGACCTTTTTTAAGATATTGTTCCAATGGGCTAGTTTAATAATGCTTTTGACTAAATTGAGGTTGATAACATAGTATACAATAGAAATTAATACTTATGAATAGTATTGATTTGTACAATTGGGTAATTCATTGCTGAAACTAACGAGAACGAATTAAAAATTCGTGAAGTAATATAAAATTATCTAACCATCCTGTGACTATGCACAGGATCGTTGTGACTAGGACAACATGTTATGACAGGTTGACTAGGCATTAACACATATATTGGGTGTAATAGTGTTATGAATACTTGGTAAATAGTAGTTTTCATCACTAGGAGCAAAAGTGGGTCTTTTTGGTGCGCAATCGTGTTTTAAAAACGAGGCGCAGCCGAGTTTTTAAAAACGATTAAGCATCAAAAAGACACTTTTGCTCCGAGTGATGAACAACGTTTTTTATCATAATGCAAAATTAGACTTTTTATCGTTAAAAATATTACCTATTAAGATTTTGAGGTTATATTTACAAAGTAAGTAATATGCAGTGTTTACATTTCTGTTATTTACAAACAATGCTCTTTATAACGTTTGAATTTCAAAATTCTGCTCCTCAACATTAATAAATTAATAATAATATACTTAGCAAACAGCTGACTTTTCAGTACTAGGACCTAAAAAATTCTCCAGATGATTTTTCAGTACTAGGACAAGAAAGAATCGGTTTTGGTACTATTGAGAGAACAAAAAACAGGCTGATTTCGTGCAGAATGATAAAAACTTATTTTTTTTTCACAACCTTAATTTTAATTGATAAGATTAAGTTTTTTGTGGATTAAACTATCAATTAATAAATGTTCTGAAAATTTGACGGTTTTGGATTAGTTTTTAATAGTCATAATAGTAAAATTTGCAAGAGAGCCTATTCTGTTAATACCTTTTATTATCAACATTGAACCTCATTTATGTCGCTTACTAAATGATTACATTGCTTACTGAATAAACTCCTGTGTATTGTATTGAAATTAAGTTAAAAAATTATTAAATTAAATTAAAATTATTAAATTAAAATTGTATTAAAAATAAAAACGTTCTTAAACAGAGAATGTGCTTATATTCGGAACTCCAACGAGCTCTCCAATCATACGACTTGGAATTTTTTAATGATACAAAAGATTCTCAGAAGGATGCGCCAGGGTAGACTTTTTTAACTGTTTAAAAAACACCAAAGACAGTTGTGTGCCTTGAAGTATTAAAATCTCAATATATAACATGTAGATAGAGATGCCTAACAATTTATTAAACATTAGGCATCTCATGATTTATTCAACTTTGGGAAAGTTTAAATGGTATACTCTTAAACATTTTCAAAAACGTATCAAAGCTTTAATGAGCAAAAAAGTGGTACAAAAATGGTTGACGAAGGAAATTGATACAATTAATTTGTTTATAAAAAAAGCAATTGCCAAAAAAATTGAATTTGATTTAAAAATATAAAATTAAAAACTGTTAGCTATATTCTATTTGTTCACAGTGGTTTCATGTTTACTAATAATGAATATGTTTCTACAAAGTCTCTCGATTATGTATACCTAAATAGTTATGAAATCCAAAACTAAGTTTTTACAGCTAGAACAGTGTGTTTGTCAGTGTTAAAATGTTTAAGAGTTTAATATGCATGCAAAATGAAACAAAAAAAATTCAACTCAGCCATTTGAAAGAATCAGTCATTTTTATTATTTTTGCTAACTCCTTTTACATTACGTATAAAAATAATTTTTCCACTTTTACCATACTTATTGTCAACTTTGATGGCTTAAAAACAAAATGGTCTATCAGGGTAAGTATATTTTTTCATAGGAAGTCTTGTAAGTCTTGTAAAGGCTTCTTAAAATATATTAGGGATATTAACAAAAAAGGCGTGCCAACTTACTTAAGGAAAGTTGTCATACTGTCAACAGTCAAATGTCACAAAACAAATTTTCGCTCATCATATCCTAATAAACAATGTTGTGTTGTCTCAGACAATGTCATAAACATTAGCAATAAGTAGGGTACAGTAACATTTGAGAAAAAGAGTCTGAATTTCATGGTCAACCTTGAAAAAAAATTTCTATCTAAAAAATTACTATTTTGTAATATGAAGTGATATATAATTGCATGAATTAAGTAATCGTATTTTCGTTACATTTTGCATGTATGGTATTCACTTAAATTTTGTGATACTGACTACCAAACACCCTGTACTTGATTTAATAGCTCAATAATAACAGATATTAAACCGTGTTCAATTGGTACCAGTGTCATTTACAAACGAACCACTTAAATGGAGCCCAATACTCAGCAAACTGTGTATAGCGCATTCCGGTTATTATTATTGTAAAGGAGAGAATTGCTCTGCTTACTAATCGTAACATTTCTGATTTATCGTTGTAAAAATAAATAAATAAATAAATAAATAAAGTACAACATAGACAAGGATAGGTAGTCTTGTATACTGTATTTCCATGTTTAAGAATAACAAATATGAAATTAAGACACTTAAATTAAAATCTACTAACAATTAAAATATCCTAGTGCAGCAACTTGATATTATTTAGGATGTAAATTATATTTTATAATTTTCGTTCTGTCCTTAAATACATTTAATAATCTTGTAAATAAAAAATACGCTGAAGGAAAATTGATGGGTGTTCCTCGTATATAAATTACTTAGAACAAAATAGAAAGTATAATGACATATACATATTATACTGACCATCATGGGCCTGATATATCGGGGAGTGTATACATATCGCATAACCAACATTCGTCAAACTGTCAACTTCAAACTTACAGTTTTATGGTAATTTGGTTTTAATTTTCTTACCATAAGAATAAAACTGTGTATACTGAAAATGATTGTTTTTATATTCTTTTACAACATTGTTGAAGTAATATTCTTAAACAAAAAAAATTAGAACCTCCAAAACGAATATACTTGAAAACCCCTCTATTCGAGGAATATTTTGAACTACAATCTTTTGGGGGGAAATACAGAGTGCTGCAGATAAACCTGACGATTTTGAAATCATTATAACTCCGGCATTTGTAAACACATATTCACTTATATTACAATTTACAACTAACAACAACAATCAATTTAATACAGAAACTGTCATTGTAACATTTTGCAGACACAAAACACTTACAAAGTTACATTAAAAATATGACGTAATTCATGTAGGAATAATTTTTTAGAATACATATCTATTAAACACTTATTAAAGGGAATAACGCGTATATTTGTAGAACTCCCATAAAATGGTCCTTAGGGTTAAGTCCTGTAAATAATTAAAGTTACAATCTAATGAAACTCTTATGGTAGAGGAAAATCTTGTTAAATTAATTTTTTTAATAATCAGATATAAGAAGTTTGTTTCGTTTTTAGTCACTCATGCATTAATAATTTACTGAAGCGAAGCTAGTTTGTACTGTTCCTGTTAATTTCAATCAGTGTTCATAACCAAATGCGACTCTTATAAATTCTAAACTCAATTCAAATATCATAGAAAATATTATTATTAAATATTAATTTAACTCAATTCAATAAAAATAATCTGGGAAATTTCTTAATTTCCCTTTGAAATTAATATTAAAAATATAGTACATCCATCTAGCATTTAACTTTGACATGTCAGATAGTGTGTTTCCTTCTTAAACACTTTTAAAATGGTATTAAAAATTTTAAAACGTTGATAACTAATAGAAACTCACATTTTTTATCCTGGTTGTTTTATTCATGTTATTATTATTACTATTTTTCGCTATAAAAGTGACAAACGAAATGTAACACTGGTTTCATTATTCATAATCCACAGGGATTTTACGCTTATGTAGTGGTTAAGCATGAATCCGTTTTTATGAGAGGGTTTATTGTAGGGATGAGTCGGGCCACAGAACTGTCGTAAAACAGCGCTGAGCAAGTGACTTTGAAAACTTACACTCCATAATTCACATCGCATCCGAAGTAACTCATGTAAAACGTTCAACAATAATGGGAAAGACATCACCAAATGAAATAATATTATTATTATAAAAATCAATCTTGATTCTTTTTTATAATCATGGCTATTTTAGTTAGTAAAATAACGAAACTTTTTAGGATTTTATTCTTGGTTAACTTAAATTTCACTCTTTAACATACAATTACTAATTATTTAGTGCTTTTCTTAGAGTATATTTTTAGAAAATATTTTATTTGTTGATATTCCGTTTTATTAGATTTTTAAGGGATAGAATAAAACATATTAATAATTCCAAAATTTCCAAATGAAGCACTATTAAAAACGTTTTCTATTATGACATTTAATAGGTATCAGATTGGATATTTTTTATAACAAAACTATTTCATGAAAACCTGATTCTACCTCTGCCAGGCTGACAGATTTTTTACCAATATTGTTTTGTAGAACTTATAACGAATGTGATTGTTTCTTGAATTGTATAAAACATTTTTTAGTTTATTTTATAAATAGTAGAAATTATAAAAATTTGACGTAATTTGATTACATATTGAATTTAGAGATAAAATTCATCTAAGTGTTTAGTTTTCAGAATATTTTTAGAATCCTTTTTAATATTATAATAATATTAGAAATAAAAATTGATTGAAATGTAAAAAATGTAAACCGAGACACTTCTTGACACTGTCTTTGGTAGTTTCGCCATAGAGAGGAACAATTATGAGCAGAGTTATGTTCTACTGCCATTACGACCCCAGTGAAAACGTACGATATATGTCCACCCCTTATTTCATGATCAGTGTTCATCTCTAACTGCCATTCACAAGAACTATGAGCTTATATGACGAAGTGTTAAGACGGATAAAAACTTTAAAATGGTCATTGTTAGATTGGATGTAATTTTACACATGTTGTCGTAAGAAAATGTCAACTAAAATAACGAGTCATACTTCATAAAAACAACTAATTAAATCATTAATTTGTTAGCCTTCGACGTTAACAGGGTATATTTTGGGGTTAATATCAATAAAGGATGAGTGTATAAAGGTGTGATTCTTTTTTAACTTTTTTATTGTCCATGATTGAAGACTGCATAGAAACATTAATAAAATATAGTATCATTCTGTGGTTCAGTAGCTAGCTACAATGAAAAAAAAACCACAGGTTTATGCTGAAGCCCATGGTTCGTTGATTCATAGTTGAGTCAGCTGTTTCCAACAACTCATTGGTCTGTCTCATTGGTCAATTCCACGAGACTATAGTAGGATGCACGAAAATAGTCCGATGGAAATTTTAACAGCTGTGTTCCCCCTCACCCCCTCTCGCCCTGCAATGTTGTCATTTGTGGTTGTGTTTACCATGTGTAATATAGTATAAAAATGTATTTCAGGATAAATTTGGCATCAATGTATAGACTCTCATCGGACTATTTTCGTGAATCCTACTATCTATCTTCTTATTTCTATAAGGGTTTCGTCTGTTACGTCCCTTTTTCTCTCGACCTGCTGAACCAATTTTTAAGATCGAGGTGTCATTTTAAAGCTTAGGATATACCGCAGTGACGAATCGTAATTAAAACGGTCATATTGTTTCGGGCTTCGCCCCCCTCGCCTTTCATTAATTTCTAGAGGGCGCTTTAAAATTTTGACCAACTTTTATTGCAAGTTCTTTAATGTGAATTGTAAATATAACAACAGCTGATTACCTTCAGATGAATTTTAAAAGCCAGATAGTAAACAAAAATAAATCTCTGTCACTTCATAATCAACATTCACGTACTGTATGTAAGTTTCACTCATACAGAATCATAAAATGCGCAATTTGCGCACGGGCCACCTCGTAATAATTATTTTTGTATATTAATACAAGATTATACCAAAATATTTTTTTTCTTATAATGTAACCTATATAAGTATAATACCTATCCCAGAACTAGGTTTTGTAAAGTTCAAACCAATCTGTAAAGTAGAAATAAAATCTTTAGAGCCGTTATCGAGATCTGTAGAATACATAAAAAAGTTTGTTTAAATACATATAAACAATTTAAAACAAATAAAAATGTTGAAGATAATCAATAAAAAACTTACTAGTTCTAAATCACACTCACTATCTGGCTTTAACTGTTCCAAAGATGTGAGGTAACCATTATTGTGGTACATGTGAAATGTGAAACACCTGCTAACCGATTATGAATCCAACAATTAGTGGCTTTATGCTCTGTTTTATATAAGGTTACCAAGCAAAACAATTGAATAATAAACATGAGCGATATAATATTTAAGTACAAAACACAACACTTTGTGTTGGTTTTTACACCTCCCTACAGATATTAGTGAAAAAAAACAAACCCCATATGTATGATGTATCATGCAATATACATCATGCTTGTGGTCATATTTTACACCTAACTTTTGATATTAGTATATAAAACCATTCTCAGATGTTATGTGAGATACAATGAACTACAAAAGGCATTACTTGCAATATTTTTTGTACTCCTCTCAACTGCTAGTCGTGTTAATAACCTACCCAGATGTGTGTTATGTCATGAAATGATGTGTGTTTGTCACTTCAGTAAATTTTATACAGCAATTTACTGTATAAAATTACAGTAAATTGCTTACTGTAATTTTATACAGTAAGCATAAAATTACTGTATGTTTGTCAGTAATTTTATACTTTCCTCCCACTAGCAAAGTGAAACTCCAAGACCGTATGTGTGATATCTCATACAATGAACTACATAGCTCAATTTTAGGCGTCAGTTCTTATATCATTATTTTCTTTTAACCAATTAGTTAAAAACAAATTTTTCGTTTTGGTTCTTGCTTTTTAGCCTCATTAAACTATAACATGTATTACACGGCTCAATAATTTATCACAAGTATTGATGCTAAAAATTAACATATAGCAAACAACAAAGCTTAATTTCATTGCTATTGTTGGCTGATTGGGTACAGTAATTGACTGTGTTAATTGAAACCAACGGTGAGTCAACGGCCTCTGTAATCAAGCTCTTAAAATGCAATAACTGTTATCTTGGGTATTTCAGGGATTTTAAGGTAGAATGGGTTCCCCTATTTGCTCAAGGTGTCACAACAAAACATTAAGGAAAAGGAAATAAAACTATGTATTGGTGCTGAAAACAATATATTACAGGCTCTTTATGGTTTAGCTTCTTATAATACTGTTCTTATTGCAATATAACAAAACTAATTTTAAAGAAAAATATAACTTAGATCTAAGCTTAGAATTGTAAAATTAAAACATGTACGAGTAAAAAGGCAAAAATGAAAGTGCAATC
Organism: Neoaliturus tenellus; assembly: GCA_030545055.2. Lineage (NCBI taxonomy): Eukaryota > Metazoa > Arthropoda > Insecta > Hemiptera > Cicadellidae > Neoaliturus > Neoaliturus tenellus. Next base: position 265,982,127 of record CM061532.1, read on the forward strand.
AATTTCGCCATACCTTCACTGTAACCATTAATAAAGTGTTATTAATGTTTTAGTTGTGTAATACACATATGCCGAGTATAAATATTAAGCTAATAAGTTTAAATGTTGAGTATGGGACGTGATTGTTTTCCTAAAATACGTTCATTTAAAATTAGAGGAAAATTTCGAGAAATTAGTCCAGTTTTTGGTTATTTAAATTGTGAATTTAGATAAATAAATAAGTACAGTTTACTTGCCAAAATTTATCTGACGATTAAAAGCATTAAGAGTGAGTATTAAAACTACAACTGTATAGGTATTTTGTCTTATCATGATTATTAGATAAAACAATTATGTACAGACCTTAAAACTTATGCAAGAAATGTCTAGCGAACGAACGTCTTTAATCTAAGGTTTTTGTAATTGAATAGCTTTAAAAACAATCTAACCATTAAGTGATTAGATCTCAGTAATAGGAAAGTCATTAGTTTGGATTGTCAGATTCAATCAGTCCCTAATCCGTCAGTCTAAATTCATGACATGTTTTTCAATTTGCAAAAAATTTTTGATATAAAATTTTAAAAAGTTTGAAATTACAGACTGTTGAATGGGTAAATATTAAATAATTACACCCTTCAGTATATCAAATAATTACAACATTTAACAAATATTCTTGTGTCAAATATCAAGGTCTTTTTAATTTGGAAAAGTTAATTTTAGAGAAATAAAAGTTGGTTTTAATAACTTTACTAAGCTCTCAAGCTTTGACCCAATCTCTTTCTTTCTGAACAAATCAGGAAAATCCGCTTTTATATTGTAAAGATTAAGTTAGTTGATGGAATTTATTATATGTTTAAAAATTAGATTTTTAATTTTAATTAGTTGACGAATTTGGGTTAGAGTACACTATGTTATAATTATTTCTCTGACAGTTTTTTTTTTTTTTTTTAGAAAATACACAGGTAAATATATAAATTATCTATAATAATATTAAAAATTTTAATGTTCATTGAAATAGAGAGATAATCTACATATAGTTTTAAAACTAGAAAGTTCTGTCTTTACTTATGTATGACTTTAAATGTATTAAATAGATATAGCCTGCATATAGTTTATATTTAAAAGAAATAAATGTTTAAGTCAAATTGCACAATGGTATGAATTTGTATAATGGCTTTGTTCCCGTATATAAAAAATATTAATTTTGCTATGCAGCCTACTTTAAGTTATTTGTTATATGTTACATTTCTAATATTACTAAAATTCCAAGTCGTTGCCTGTCGATACTCAGCGGATACAGTTCCAGTCATGGTGAGTGGAGCGCTAGGCAAATGGTGTGAAATTAAAAAAAAACCTTTCCTCCACCTACTATCTGAAGTCGTATTTTACTCCATGGAATAGAGTACTAAAGTACAGTAGTTTTTATCCCACGTTACTTGAATACTTGATTTTTCTACCTAGGGAAAACTCAACTTTTTTTGAGTCTTGACTTCGTCTCGAACTTGAAACACGATCTCGAGGCCGGCAAACCCTTATTTTTGGCCCTTGTAACGAAATATACTATTTCGTAATTGTAATGGACTATTTCCTACAATCCTTGCCTTAAAAAGTCATATATGTCAGAAGTAAAAGAATTTAAAAATTTAGGCAACATGTTTCCAATACAAAGCTTGATCACCTTTTAACACGAAGTTTGCGGTATTGTTTTCTACTAATAGACACCTTTTTTATATTAATTTCAAAATATGTTTGAATTCAAAATTATCAAGACTTGTCTGGTGGGTGATCCCCTACAAGCGTGAAATAACAAATGTTACCCACCAAAAATAATTGTATCAAGTCTAAAATGCAATGTTAAAATTGCAAAATTTTAGCTTGACAAAAATGTTAAATTAAATTGATTACTTTAAAACGTTTTGCACAACGGTTATTTCAAAGCTACCAGCAGGTGATATCAGGTGCTACAAATTCAACATCTGAGTAAATAAGTTTTTAAAGTGTTTTGAACATGTGCTTGGCTATTACATGGATCGCCGTTTTAGTAGTGACATGTGTGAACTGGCTGAAGAAAGCTGCCGTTTCTGACATGAACGTCCTCCTTCTATCTACGATTGTCAGTTCGGTAACTATATACTATTTAAATTACATATTGATTTATCAATACATTTCGTCACAACTAGTATAAGTGTTGCTCGAAATTAAGCAATTTAATTACAGTACAAATGTTACTTTAGCTCTAAATCAATGACATCCAACGAATCCAATATTGTGAATATATTTAATCGCCAATAACTACACGTATTTACAGCTGATTACTAACAGATGTTTAAAATGCTTTATTCAGTCCCAATTTTATTTAAATGGGAAATTTTGAGATTTCAATTATGGTAGTGCCTTTATTTTCCGTCAGATTCTCATCAGTTTTTGGCGGAAACAACTACAGACCAAGCCCTATCCAACGTCACCAAAAACTTGAAAATCGGTTGAAAATAGTAGGAGGAGTTCTCAAGACAAAAAAACCTTAGCGTATTAAATAAGTATAGATGTATACAAAGTTTGTGTCTAAGTCTCAAATGTAAAAACACACAAACAAATGTCACATATGATAATATATGCATATTTATTTATATGTCCACATTTATTTATTTTTTTATATGTTGATATTTTTCTTTTTTATATCATTAAAAAGTTATAGTTTTTAAAGTTGAGTTTGGAAAAATAATAATAAACTTCTAACAACTGACTTAAAATCGGGCAAATTACTTTAATCTTACGTAAGAATTATATTGGACCAAGCTGGATGGAGAATATATATGATTAACTCTGAGGTCAATAATAGATTTAAAGAAAAATCTTCCAATAATCATAATTCACCTTACACATTAATTTCGAAGATTGGTGCAGTAGTTCCTGACCACTTTGTGTTTCAACCATGTATTATATAATTCATAGTATTTAAACCCACTGATTGGAAAACACTTACCCCTAAGGTTATTCTCTCATATGTATAAAGTCGCTTTATATCTTAGTGTCCTTGGTTTTGATTTGGTATAAACAGTATTTAATACTTTATTAAATTAAAAGTCAAATAATTATGGTTTCACCGATGCTCAATATGTTTAGATAAAAATGCCCTATGGTTAAATGTAGTCTTTGTTTTCTGTTTTCTACCTTAGATGCTCAAAATGGAGGTTGATAGTGGTTTTATGAAGGAGAGCAGCGAATCCTTAAAGAGGATGATAAGCCACAAAAGCAGTTCATCGACAGTCGGTTAGTCTGTGCTCGTATTTCGGTAGGAAAATATTTATATAAAAATTAATTTATAATATAAATATACTATTATATCAAAAAACATTAAACTTATTTATGTTCAATTAAAGAGGGTATTTATGCTTTATATTTAATAAATTGTTCCTTTGAATCCTTACATCTCCTGGTATGCTCAACTTTTTTTGTATTTTTACATACTTGAGTAGTATGTGAGACAAACTTGAAATTATTTTAGAAAATATGTTGGTTTAATTGATGTCTGTTTATTCCTTTTTGTGATGTACAAAATTGTACATGACTACCAAATCTGGGTTATAAAGATCTTTGCTTTGTCTAATGTTAAACCAGAAAGCTTTATTTTATATATTCTTGTGTTTTAATTAAATGATAATTTTTCTGTTTAATTACTTATCTTTTAGTAAGTCTCTTCAAAAGGGTTACGCTCTCTGTACAGTATTATTCTTTTTCTGTATAATATTATTGTATATTAATCTTAACTACTCTACGAATTCAATTTATTTTATGTTTTTAGTCCAAAAATATAGATTAATTATGTTTACTGTTACCGGCTATTATTAAGTATAAAATTCAAAGCAGGGATGCATCCTAGTTCCCTCTCTATATGTAGACCTTCACAACTAATAATAAGTCCATAAAGAATAAGTCCAGTCAGACCACTTGAAATTCACCTTTCCTCTTCATTAAAAAACGTTTTATTTTAAATACTAAAATTTGCTATCTTTTAACAATCCAATAAGTAGCATCCTTAAAAATAATCACTGTTCCACAACAACCACTATTTTATGAACTTCATAAAAACTGAAGTGAGAAAATAAAACAATGTTTCACACTTCCTCTCACTAATCACTAAACAATCCAATAAAAAATCTCTGGACTACTGGTAGGCTATACTGTATAGGGAAATTATATAATTAATTTCCCTCCAAAAATTATATGAGAATGTTTTCTACAAACACTGAATTTGAATTATTTATTTATTTCCTAAGTAGCTCCAGTTGGTTAACTATGTAAGCAATATCATTTTCCTACCACTGCATGGAAATAATCGCATTGCCACACCTGAAACCCCTATGCAAAACAGTTCATTCCCGGTTTCCGTTTCTTTCCCGCTCTAGAGCGGCAATCATTCTTTACCGCAAGCTAGATCAAACAGCAATTTTAAATCAGTTGTTATTACAAACCATGCTACAGCTGTTATTCATTGTTGTCGTTTAGTAATTGCTTCTTTTTTAGTTTGAGGTTATGTTTGATAGTTAACATTGTTTTCCAACAGAAACAAATAAACAATAATTTAAATTACATTTTGTATTTAATAAAACATGTAATATGTAACAATTATGTTGGTAGGAAAAATCTTGTGTGTATTACAAGCGCAAATAGTCATTGCCGCTCTCGAATTGTTTGGAGATCTACATCTACAATTCTCGAGTGGCAATGACGTACTTTACGCTCTTATTACACAAATAGCTATTTAACATCGGGTGTAATATTCCAGTATTGGATGTGCACACGAAATCATTTTTATTGCCACATAATTATGTGCGAAACGAAAAACAATGGAAGACGACAGCTATATGGAGTTCAAAACAAGACTACAAAATGAAATTAAAGGGGAGTCTGCGTCAAATAACCTACAAAATGTACTGCTTTAGGTCGCAGAACGTTGCATACACAAAGAGTTTGTTTAAACTCGGAGTTTACAACGGTGATGACAAGTTACTTTTAGAGATCGACATTGATACTCCAAACTGCAACACGTACGACATTACAAGCTTCGTCAGTTTGAGAGAACCAGAAGGAGAGTCCCACAGAGTGCTGGTGTTGTTGAAGAACAAATGTATACAGTATAAATGGAGCGACAAGGTCGTCAAGACGGACTCCTGTCCCCCGACCGTCAATCGAAATGTTTGGAGGAAGGTAAGTTTTGGAATACAATACTCTAAAAAATACACTCAATTTATAATATGAAATGGAAATAAAAACTTAAAAATGTTTGAGTGAAAATACAGAAAATAAAATTAAACACATTCAAGAGGTAGGGCCTCTTATACTTAAAACTAAAAAGTTCCAAAGAATTTCAAAGAAGAAAATCTATTTGGGGAAAGTAGGGTAATCGTGCGTGGTGGGTGATGGTGCGCATCGTTGTTTTTAATGAATGAAATAAGTTACAAAGCTCCAGTATATGCTGCAGCCTAGCGGGGGACTCAAAAACTAATATGCGACCTTGTGGTTTTCGCCACTGAAACCTTTGAGGTTATGTGACACATAAGTTTAAAAGTCATTTGTGTCATGTTATTTTTGCTCCTGAAGAAACAGTAAGGTTAGTCTTTGCTTTATCGTTTGAACCAATTCATTTATGATTTCATCCCTTCTTAAGGTAGTGAGAAAATATAATTATGTCCTTTGAATGTGACAATGGTGATAATGGTGCGCGGCGGTGCGCACGATTCCCCTCCAATTAATTATAGGTAACAAAAAAATACTTCCCATTTTTACATTCTTGTTTACAGATGCTCATAAACTGTTCGTCCTGGAGTCATGCAGACAGCTCAGGTGCACCCACAGCAGAAAATTAGCCTACGTATGCAAATTTTTCATTAAATCTTGAACAATTTTGTAATTTTTAATCAAAGACTTTTGTTAAGTGTATTGTAAAGCTCAAAGAAAGTATTTTTAGCTTTAGGATATTCCATATGTTAAAATAATATTGAATTTTTATTAATGAAACACAATTATTCTAATTATTTTAACCCAAACGTCCCTGCGCACCATTACCCAACCACATGAGAACAATTACTTTATGGGAAGGGAAATCGTTCGCAAATGCATATTGTTATATGTTTTATATTTTATTAATGTTAATACTTATTAAAATGATAATTTTTAATAATTATCACCATTAATTACCAAAAGGTTTGACACGTATATTAGTAATTTTTGATCAGGGAATTCCCGGGATTTTGTTTTTAAGTGTGCACCATTGCCCTACTTTTCCTATATTTTACCAGCGAAATATTTGGAACAGGAATTCATTTTATTTGTTGTTGAGATGACATAAAAATACACAACACAAACACACTTAGAAATTAATTTGTCGAAAAAATTGTTTTATTACATTGTTGGTTTTTGAGATTGTGTTGTTAAAAAGAAAAAAAAAACTAATAAAAAAATATATTATGCAAATTTATAAAAAATATAATGATTATTGTTTTGATGGTTTTAAAAAATTATAACAAAATATATAAAATTTTTCAATAATGTTGTAATTTATTATAAATCATAAATATCAAAAGAATATTTGTTATACAAACTATTAAAAAATATTGAAATTCAATGTGTATTTAAAGGAATTTGTTCCAGGAATGGCCTGACAGCATCACTCACAATCATGAACCTTATATGTCATAGAAAAACTGGTTGCTATGATTTTGTGATTTTCAATAAAAATTCATTGCCCTAAATCCAAAATAGAAGTTTAATAGCATTTCCAACATATTCTTGTTTGTAAAAGGTATAGTAGGTTTAGTAAGTATAGTAAAGTTAAGTAGATAATGTATTGAAGTGTCCTAGTAGTCTGGAACTTGATATTGTCCTTCCCTAGATGTTTGGTAAGTCCACAGGGTGTCACCAGTTTGCTTGTGATGTGGATGAACCTGTAAAGTATGTTTTCAAAGTCACTTGCCCAGCGCTGTTTTATGACAGTTCTGCTGAGTCGGGGCTCACCCCTGCAATAAACCCTCTCGCAAACATGCATCTAAACTTAACGGCCAAAAAACTGCATCAATTCGTTGTGGATTATGAAACTACGAACTTTTTAAGTGTCTTTCTTGTGTTTAAACTGATTTTCTGTGGAATCAGACAAACGGAAAAATTTCTAGTAGGCCTACTTAACGGGTAAGGTGATGTGAGCCAAGCTTCACCACAAAAAAGCTGCAAGTAAGGTTTAAAAAAACTAGGTTTTAGGAGTCGAAATATAAAACTACTATTTAAAGGATATGAAACAAAACCATTGTTTTAACTTTTTTATTCTTGGGGTATAATAATTTAAATTGTATTTTAATTAACTTTTTTTATGAAATCTTTGGTGATAGTGAATGTGATTTCATCACGTTGTTCAAGTTTATATTAAGCCAATTTGTGAATGAGTGACTAAAATGAAGTAAAGTAATATTAATACCTTTAATCCTCCATTTTTCCAAGCGTGTTTAAAATTTTTTCATAATTCAGCTTTCAAATTTTTTTTCCATTAATGCAAACACTGTATCATTTCTTGATAAATAAAATATCTGAAGATTCTTTTTATGAAACAAAGTTAAAAAGCTTTCAGTGAATGTCTAACCGTCTGTCACTCATTGCCTTGTGTTGTTTATCACTAGCCCATTGTGTCTACTAAGTGCAAGGAGATAGCACAAGAGAATTACAACTTAGCCCTATTCTTTTTCATAAAAATAAGTTCGAAACGAATTTGATTCTACATTATATAAAATTATGTTCAGTTAATAGTTTGTCTTATTAATTAAATAGAGAAAAATTTTAAATATGTACATTTTGAGAAGCTAAATATTCATGGATTTCAAACCATACGAAGCGTACATTAAATAACTAACAATATCATATTAATCAAATAATAAACTCGCTAGTACAAGATTGGTACTAAAAAATGGTTTATTTAAAAATTATTACATGTTGCGTTTTAGTTCAAATTAAAATATTTTGTTAAAATAGTTTGTAAAAATTATAAATTAGAATGTTTCTTTTTATTTTTTATTTTTTATAAATGCACTTAACACACTTTATACTTTAAATAACTTGGTCATACGTTTCTTTGGAAACTCACTTGACAACAGAGAATGGCTCTACAAAGTTGCTACCAAGCCAAAAACGTCAGTTAAGGCAGATACTGGCCATAAAGCCGGAAACTTCACGTGATAAAACATCGTACTGTGATGGTCAGCTGTTTACTGTCGTTAAAAGGACTTGATGCCTACATTGACATTAGACCCTATTATTCGTATAGTTTATTTATAGTTTCACAACGCGTGATAGTGACTGTTATAATGTTGTTATTATTATTCTATGTCAAATAAGAAATATTTTGTAACTTCTTGATTACCTTTATAAGTTTTGGTACTGTTATTCAGGTTGAAGCAATAAAACGTCTTCCAACACCACACGATATATTTACACTTACTGTAACTTTTTAAAAGACGGTAAATATATATGGAAGATCTTGAAACCTTTATTTGATCTAATGGCGATCGATTTAGACCAGTCACACCGGTCATCTACAGGCCCATTCCGAGACTAAAATATTAGGTGAATATTTTGTAGCCTAAGTTACAGATTTTTAAATTCCTATTGAAATGAAGAAATATAGAACCGAAATGTTAACTGTATTTTCCTGTTTGTTCCAATTTTAGCTCAATGGCTATAAATAATAAAAAATTGTGAATTTAACTAAGTTTGTAAAGCACTAATAGCTCGCCCACAGTTACAAGAGTTCAACATAGTTTATTGGTTTGTGTGCCAAAATAGAAACTTCTAGTTTTTGATTCGTTTACAGATCATTGAGATCTTGGTATTTGACAAAAGTAATATTATTATATAAATCACTCAGTTTGCACATCAATTAATTTTATCATTATAATTCATGGTTTATTAATACATATCAAAAGAGTGAAATCTATTATGCCTGTGAACTTCTATTACTTCAACCGACATCGGTTGGTTGGGATGCGTTTTGGGTGGGTGACCCACCCAGCCTTTAAGTCAATCGACATCTTTATAGCTACTTCTTTTGTACAGTGCTCTACCATTTTAAGTAGGTATCAAAGCTAAGTATTCAATAATTGTATTCAGCCTTTAAGTCACATATGGGATATTTAGTGCAAACTCGTAGTTTAAAAGTTCACTTAATACAATAGTTGAATAAACTACTGTTATAAACAGGCATTTGTGAAAAATATGGTTTCTACATTGTTCTGAACATTTTAATCCAGCACTGTATAATGGAAGTTTTTTATCAAATTTTCCTCACAATAATTAAATGTCTAACAAAATATGGTTGCCTCAACATATTAAAAAGTTAGTCAACAACACTGCTTAATTTAAAAGCTTTTGTTGGCTCTTTTGGTGCTGTAATTAACGTGTGTTAATTGAACCCAAGCAGGTCAACGGCCTCTGTAATCAAACACATAAAAATACAATAACTGTTATCTAGAGGATGTATAACTAAAATAGCTCTTGTGAGTTTAGTAATTAAGGACAAGGAGAAGGAGAATTCTTCTCAGTCTTGGATTGGGCCTAATGATGACCGGTGTGACTGGTCGAAATCGATCGCCATTGTAAGATCTTTTATTCAAATTCAAATTCTATATTTGTAGTTGACAATATATACAATTGTATTACAAACGTCTTTTTTTACATACATACATTCTATTATATTCTACATTGTTCCTGAAAATAACAAAAAAATACAAAACTAAATCTTTTTTAATAAAATAAAACGAGCTTTATTACAAAACAATTTTTTTTAGATTGCAAAAAACTCATTAACTGAGTAAACAACCCTCTCCAATAGGTATTTTTTACATTATTATTAAATGATTTTGCATTTTGGGGTTCTTTTAACGTCAAAGGCAGTTTATTATACAGCCTTGGACCAAGATTTTGTGGTAGTGTGGCTGAAATTTCTAATCTATGATCGGTCTGTATATGTTGATTTTGATGTCTGGTATTATAAGAATGGACATCCTCACCGGTTTGAATTAATCCGTATTTACATTTATAAAAAATTATAATTTCATATATATTTATATTTTATATTCATATATATTCATATATATTTTATATATATATTTACCGTCTTGTAAACAGTTACACTATGAGTGTAAGTATATCGAGTAGTGTTGTTTTATTATTTCAACCTGATATAAGTTTTTTTTTTTTTTTTTAATTCTATATATTGATGCATTGTAATATCAACCACTTATTAATAAATAACTTGATAATACAAAAACTTATATTACAACTTATATTGTATTAACTTATATTACAAGTTAATAATAATATTATTGGGTGTTTAGAACTTTTGTCTACTACCTTGTTTTTCAAATTTTTATTTTTGTTATTTAATAATATAGGTTAATTTATTTTAATTTATATTTCAGTTAACTACCTTTTTATGATCTTTTGGCAGTTTCCATTTAATTTGTAGGCAAGATGAATTCATATTATAAATTGCAAATTTCACTACTTTTAAAGCTTTGTTGAGGAAAATCATAAAATATTGGACACCTGATCATATTTAAAATATTTAGGTTAACGTCCTCCTAAGAAGACAAAGTGCTGGATTTAAAGGGAAGAAAGGATAATTCAGTTTACTTTACTAATTCATTCCCTTAACTTTTATTTATACAGATTTTATTAAATCTGAGAGAAAATTATTCTATAATTAAGGTAAGAAGTATTCTATGAAGTCTAACATTTAGTAACTAAACAGGGCAATTTTGCACTTTTTGTCTGTGATGTTGTAATAATGCTAAATAAAAAAATAAAAACTGGGCGTTATTTTTCATTTTGCGTTTGAAACCTAATTAGTAATAAGGCATATTATTGTAAATAAGGTATATTATTGACAAAAAAAATGCTAATATAATAATTTTCCTGGCTATTGTGTTTTAGGGGAGATCTTAATATTCAGTTTTTTTATCAGCTTATTGCAGTTTTACAAAATACATTTATTTAAAAACTATTGAACGACTTGAAAAACGTGACCTCTTGTAAGAGGAATAAAAAAAATATAAGAGGATACTTAAAATGACGTTTTTTCTCTTTGTTGATGCGATTTTCAAATGTTGATTTTAACCACAATTTCCCTAACATTGCGTCCAACTTAAATTTTTTAAACACAAACCCTCCTTTAATATGTAGTTGGTATGCATAAGTTTTAGACATTTTATAATTTGACATATTTCTTTAAACATGACTGTTTGGCTAGGCACAATTAAAATTACTTACTTTGGTAGCAGCAGAAAAAAAATCATTTATATAAATGATGATTGGGAGATTCGGCTTTAGTTATAAAGTGCATGCATCTTACAAATGAAAATCTGCCAGCTAAAAATATCTCGATTTAGGATAAAATTAAGGTTGGAATATACCTGCAAACTTCTAAATGCATAGTCTACTAAAGTTAAACTAAAATATTTTCTAAGCATCATCGGTTCGCCATATCAGTTAAGAGAAAGTTATAGGTAAAAGACTTGGGTTAAAGAATTGGAGTTTCGCCGGATAAAAGTTGAACATGACGGTAAACAGCAGCGGAAGCTTTTAACTCCGCTGACACTAAACACAACTGAGGACCAGAAAAACAAAGCAAGACCGGTAACGACATCCGCCCTGCTGCGTTTATTCTTATCAAATGCTTCCAACTGTTAACACTCGAATGTAAAATATGGTCACAGTTTGCTAAAGTGGATATAGTAAGTGGTTTTTACATAGGGGGTCAAAATGACACACATTGGTCTCTTTTATGCTATTTTTTTTATTTTTTCTTGGCATTGTTTATTCTTACTAAATAGTTTTCCAAATCTTGTTTCTGTAGACTAAATCACGTAAAAATTGTTCAAATTTTAACTTAAAGACATTGCCAGTCATCACTTCGTTACGTTGAGTTACGATCATATTCTTAAAACATGGTTTAAAATAAAATTAGAATGATTTTAATGTTAAATATTTAAGTAACTTCGTCTTTAAAAACTGAACATAGGTTTAACTTTAAACGGAGGTAGAGAAAGTAATAAATGAATAAACATAGAACCTAAAATTGAAGGGGAATATGAATGACAAAAAAAACACTAAGTTTTCATAGTAAGAAAATTTTTTATAATAGTCAATCATATATAAAAGACATCTTTTGTTTCCATACTTAGGCATATGTTATAATAAATTTAAATAACCAAATAGAACAGGCTACAGGCTATACATTTAAGTATTTTTACCATAATTAACTTAATTTCAAGCTGTATCCAATACTATTTAATCTCTAGGTCGTTTTATAATTTCAAACAAAATGAATAATTTTTTTATTCAACTAACTCTTAATTTTCATAAATTTGTTAAAAAGGTTTATTTAAATTATAAATATAAAGTTTATTTAAAAGTGTACTGCAGTAATAATATTCAATGCAGAGTTTAATAGTATTCTAGTTTTAAAATTAGGTAAAGTTTAACAAGCAAATGTTAAATCAAGGAAGCAAGTGATTTAGCTACAAACTTATATCATAAAACCTATTTCACTTAATAGCCTAAAAAGATTTATGGATTGTTTGACCTAGGTAATTCTACCAACGTTTAATTTCTTGCTTAAAAGTATTTGGTATTTTAAACTGAATTAGAATGTTTTGTTACTTTAGTTGCCTTGCGTAACGTCATTCAAGATTGTTCTAATTGTATAAGTGAAAAACAAGTTAACTGTTCATTGATTGGATTTAAGTAATGGGGCGAGTCATTAGTTTGGATTGTCCCATTCAATCAGTTCCCAATCGGCCAATTTAAATGCATTACGTCGCTACAGTTGGCAACACTGGGCGAATATGTTTGGTGAATCTCAACTATTACAGTTACCTTCAAATGTGGCTAATGTTCACAAAACCTATTTGAAGTCATAACTAATTCTAATTTTTATAAACGACGTTTTTATATCTCTTGTGAAAGAATTTTGATATGATAAATTAAATTAATTTATGATTATAAAAAGCATAATTGAGATCTCTTTGATAATACTGTATCGATAAAAACGTGTTTGACCCCCCCCCCCCCAATATTTAACTGAAAACAATTATGTTTCTTTTGCATTGACCTTAACTTGTAATATGTTCTATATACACATTTCCTATACGAATACGTTCATAAGCGTAAGCGTAATAACCATAATTTAGAAAACAAGCACCCATAATAAAAATAAAAATAATTATTTATAGCATGTTATCTCAAATATGGCGACTTGTTCACGTTTGTTAATATTTTATGGTTCACTAAATAACTAAAATCCAAAATTGGTTTTACTATCTTAGAATTGTACAACAAAAGAAAGTCGAATATTATAAAAATAATTTAAAAGTATCATTAAAACCTTTCCATTCTTCAGTGGCTGAGTGTTTAAAAGTTCATTTCTAGAGAAATCAAAACTTTGCTTTAATAACTTTACTAAGCTCTCCAGCGTGGAAACAATCCCTCTCGGAGGGAGCCAGCGAGATCTCCTTTTTATTTGAAAGAATAAGATTACTTTTTTATGCTTAAGTACAAACTACATAATATTTTTCATAGTATTTTAGACAAAACTGATCGCAATCTATACTTATTAAATACGCTAAGGGTTTTTTTGTTTTGAGAACTCCTCCTACAATTTTTAACCGATTTTTAAGTTTTTGGTGTCGTTGAATAGGGCTTGGTCTGTAGTTGTTTCCACCAAAAACTGATGAGAATCGGACTGAAAATAAAGGCCCTATCCACCATTGAAATCTCAAAATTTTCCATTTAAATAACATTTGGATTGAATAAAGCATTTTAAACATCTGTTAGTAATCGGCTGTAAATACCATCGAAGTATATAATAAACTGGAACGCGCACTGGGTGAGCAGCAAACGGTCCGCCGGCCGGCCAGGCCGCCATCTTTGAAGTTGGCAAGAAACAGCAGCCGCACTGCACCAGCATAGCGTTTCGCGCTGTTTGTCGTTCAGAACCTCAATTAATTAATGTTAAATGTTGATGTTGGAATTAATTTATTAATTTATCAGAGTTTTACTAACATAAACTTAATGGTTGTTACTGTATATTGTCCCATTTATATTAATACTAAAAATTAATGAACAAACCAAAATGCTTGTAATTTTAATTGTTCCAAAAGTTGGTTTTAGCATTGACTCTAAATTATGTGCGGTATATAAAATCAATGGTGTTAGTGTTACTATTGGGTGTGAAATATATATTATTTAATCGTATTTTCTGCGAAATATACAGTGACTTGGTGTTCAAAAATGTTCATGATGAAAACCATTATTTTCAGTTCTAATATTTTGTGTTATATGAAACTGTAATGAACGTAGACGTTATTATAAAATATTTTGTATCGATAGTGGAATACTGTTCCCTGTATACGATAATGTAAGATATGAAGAAGGAACACAAATAAAAACGATGTAATTGCCTTTTAATGTTTTTTTTGTTTTTTATTTTTTTATTACAGGAACACATTAACACAATATAAACTAAAGATTACTGAATAAAACTATCTTGTTCAGTTTTTGTCTAACTTCTAGCTTACCTTTCGTGGTTGAACTAGTTTTTTGCCTAACCATACTGTGACACATTATGTTAAAAAAGCTTCCCCTACTAACTTAATAAAACTTAATTCATTTGTGTCCTCACCAAAACCATTATTACTGATATGGTTTTTGAACACTTCCGCCAGCCAAAAAAATATTAATATCTTTCGTATTTTACTTGTTACTTAAGTGTTCTTAAATAAATACAAATTAAAATTAACGGTCTTCGCATTGTTCATGGTGATTAAAGGGTGCTAGCTGTTTTTTCGAGAACCCTAAGAGTAATTGAAACATGTTTATTAGCAATTAAAATTTATTTTTATTTGATTTATTACGGTAATTGTAGATTGATATTTTTGACGCTATTTTTCCAATACAGCAGAAAACTTAAAATTTTTAAAGCGTAATGAACCCTCCCCCAAAGTAACTGTTGGTTAAATTTGAACTGTGCAAGTAACGGTAATTCAAAGAAATTGTTATTCGTTGTTTTTTTTTTTTTTTTATGAAACTAACAATTAGGTAGCTAGGGGCATTTGAAGTTAATTTTTAATCTAGTAAGATAAACACGCGGGGGAAAACTTTTACTGTCTGAATCTAAGAAACCATTCAGTAAAATAGTGCTAAAGAAAAAAAAAATATATATAATACTTGAAATTACGTTTTGAAAACATTTGGCTCGTAATAGTTATCTATTACGCATAAATAAACTTATTTTACAATATGGTGGACAAGAAAATCTATGGAATTTTATGCCATTATAAAAAAAACGTTCTTTAAGTGTAATTTAAGATATTTTTTAGTCTTTAAAATTTGTATGTTACGAAATTGTTTCGGAGATACATGATATGAAAGTTGAACGAATGTTAGTCTTAGAAGCTAAAGATAAACTTCAATTGGCCTTAGGAAAAATTTTTTACGGCAACTTTGATTAATTTTCAAATAGTTTTGAGACCTTTCAATCTGTATCTGTATAAATAAATATAAGATTTCATAGTAAAAAACCATTCATTCTCTAGATTAACATAGAATACACATTCAATTGAATAGTACAGATGACACCCGTCAATCTTTTTAAGACTGCAGAACAGATATAAATTTATCATTTAATAATTTAGTGATAATGATGTCATTTAATATAATTTATAAAAAATATATTGTCCATTCAATGTAAATCAATAAAAGAAGAAATTTAAAACTAATGAAAAATATTCAACCAAATTTTAAACTGACTCTATTGTGCCTTACAGTACTATAGAAAAATTTAGTCAAACTATGAGTAGGCCAACCTTGCGTTTAATACAGTAACGCAACTCTAACTTACAGTACTTTAACTACTTTAACTTTAACTACAGTACAATAACTCTAACTTATGTTCACTCAAGTTGACAGTACGAAGGTCTATCAGTTAATAGGATACCTTATGAACGCTAGTTAATAAAGTATAAAAATGGGCTAGTTGTTTATAGTAAAAAAAGTAATTTTTTGTAGTTTATAGTACAATTATTGCAATTGTATAAAATTATACCATAAACAATAGGTAGGTACTGTATGTAAATTGATTTAATAAACCATATTACTTCACCAAAAGAGATATCAATAGTCATATCTTTGTAACAGTTAGTAAAAAAACGAAACTATTCACTCCTCGCTGGAAGTGTATCAGGCCATCGCATCGGCAGCGTTATGCCGGACGCCCGACGCTTTTGCCTATTAGTAAAAACGCTCATTAAAAATAAGATTGTAAAAAAACGGGTTGCCCTACAGAAGATATTTTTAATGGAAAATAAAATTCGGAATGTCCTCTACATTTCATTTGCTGTAAGTCTTTGCCTGACCAAATAATAAAAAATTTCGTCGCTTACTACTTTTTTCACTACATTATCAAATTAAATCAAAGTAATCTTTAAAAATATGTTATTATAACTTCAAATATTTTTTCTTAGCGGAAACCATTACTGATCTGTTCGAAATTTAAAGCAGTAAAACGTCATATAAATTTAAATTACGTTTCGTTGCGTTTAATGCTGTAAACATTGATCTAAGTGAAACGCTGCATCGTCGTCGGTGCTGGTTACCGCCAACTTCAAAGATGGCGGCTGGACCGATTCGGTGCCGGGTAAGGCACCTGAGAGCGCGTTCCAGTTTATTATATACTTCGATGGTAAATACGAGTAGATTTTGGCCTTTAAAGATATTCACAATATTGGATTGGTTGAATGTCATTGGTTTAGAGCTAAAAGTAAAATGTGTATGGTATTAAAATAAATTGCTCGATTTCGAGCAACACGTATACTGTTAATTGTTACTAAGCAAGTTTGTTTTAAAAATATCAAAATTTATTGAACGGCCTTATGATGCTTTCCATAAAAATACAATTAACATATTCACTGTTATAATACCACAAACTAAACATACTCCTCAAGAGGTAAGTTTAATCTATGATAATGTCTTCCAATATTAGCAGCCAAGCAAATCTTAACGATTGTAAAATTAGAGATAAACTAGCTTGAGAGTATCTTTCAAAGTGAGCAGAGTGATAGATTTAAAGTTTTCATTCATGTTTGACACGTGTATTTAATTGAACTAGAGATCGCCTCCTGATCGAAATTCGATCAAAATTTCAGTTGATCTGGACCAAAGAAACTTAAAACCATTTTAGAAGTAAAACATCTGTTCTTCCTAATTTTCTAGCAATTGTTTTTACAACAGCTGTCTAATGATTATTAATTCAATTCTCCTTTCTCCATAAGATTAACATTGGAACTTTGAAAGCCTGTGGGGCGTAGCCCTGGGGTCCGATGTGAATTAGAATATGATTCTGCTCATCTACAGGACTATACCTTTCTAACGGTATGCTCGGATTCCTCCTACCATGTACACGAGCTGAGAAAAAAGGAGGAAATGAAACATGCTTGCGTATTAATATATAGATCCTTTGTATCAAACCAACTAAACTAAAACAAAATAACCTTTCAAATTTTCTATCAATAATAAACTAGGCAAAAATGTTTTTATTAAAATCTATATCAGTAAAAAAGTTAATTCTTTCTTTATTTCTTGAATTATTATAGTTAAGGACTTTGTTTAGTAATTTGTGTGCGCTCTTTGGTCGCAGTTTAGTTCCTAAACCTTTTAAGCAATGTAAATACACTTATGAGATCACTCCCGGAGTCTGATCCAAATTACTTTTCTGATGACAAATATTTCAAGACAGTTTTTTTAGAGCTGAAACTTATTTCCGAGCAACGAACTGTAAACTACATAAGACAAGGCATGGTGTAGCTACTGACGATAGCAGAAGCTTCAGAGTTTGTTTGTCGTCTGTCCAAGTGACCGTGAGGTCAATGGTGACGTACAATGACCATTCCGATGCTGAGACTATCCGTTGTTATCGGCCTTCGCACACTTGCTCTGTATTCAGCGTCACGACGTCAAATATTCCCTCGATAAATTTATGATATAAAACTTTATGTTGCGATTAAGTTTTGAAACTTCTATAAATATTAAAATTTTTATACAAATTATAATTTTGCATTGTTTAAAGTTTTTCGTGTACAAGTTTTCATTTGATCAGAATTTTTTTTTACTCCATTGAATATGATATTTTAATATCTTGTGTGGTTAGTGCTTCTTTGATTTTAAGGAGTTTAAGAATATTTTGTACCAATATTCATATCTAATTTAACAAGGAACTCCAAACTGGGTTATGTATATGTTTGTGGGTGAGTGTTAAAAGTTTGTACGACTGCTCTTAGAAGAATGCACTGAAATTTCAATCTGTAATAAATTTACAATTCAAAAATATGCATAGAGAATATATTGAAAAATTGGAGTGTTTTGCAAATTGTTTAACGGTACTGTGTCAAATTTCGTCTTACTCATTAGGGAAATATAAATAACCATGATGCATGCAGATCCTAATTAATTAAAATAAATATTATGTTAGTTTGTGTAAACGCCGACACCCAACTCTAGTTTGTCTGATTATATTTTAAAACATATGATTTGTAACCTTTTGTATTTTTTTTTACCTTTTCGTTAATGCGAAAATGTTGTAATATAAAAGTAAAATATTATCTATTTGAATATGAGTTATTAATTATTAGATTTGGTAAGTAAAGTCTAACTTTAGAGATTTTCCCCAATTTGTTTTGAGAATTTAAAATTTAAAATTTCATGTGTAAAATTACTGATGACTCCTAAGGCACAGACAAGAATAATAAATTCTTAGTGCCTTAGTACTTTATTCCTCGCAGATATGATTTTCACTTTTATTTGTATTGTTGGATATATTTCATTTTGTGGGCAAAAGAAGTGTTTTGTTTTAGTTAATTTCTAGTACTATCTTACTTTAAAGATGATAAGTTTAGTTTACTTATTTTATTGGTTAAAAATTAATTTAATTATTTAATTATTTAATTTATTTAATTATTTTCCATTTGGAGATCTCGTTAAGTGGTTAAAATATTAAGTCAGAAAAAGCCAAGGCAAAAACTCAGTGATAAGAAGCAAAGTAAAAAACACTTTATTCGACATTCAAGAACATTTCCAAAGAGAGAAAGTTCAAAGTTGTGAAATAAAAATAAATAACAAACTTACTGTTGACATGGTTGTTGAAATAATTAAAAAAGGAAAAACAAACACGTTAAATTTAGACATTGCTTTGGACTCACAACGCCTTAGTTGAGTGAGGGGAAGTGTTCGTTTTTGTAAACACCTACACTCAACTCTACTTGTCAGATTATATTTAAAAACACACAATCAGTAAAATTTTGTATTTTGTTGTTGTATAAAAGCAAAATGTCATATATATTTAAATATGAGTTCTTAACGATTACACTTGTTTAATCCAAAGTATAAAGGTAAACGTAGAAGGGAAAATATGGAAAAACGTTCAAAGACGAATTTGTTTGTTAGGTTTTTGTTTTTTTTTGTGTTTTTATTTTTATTTTTGCTAGAACATGTTTTGAAGCAACAAACTGTAAAACTACGTAAGGCAAGGCGTGGTGTAGCTACTGACGATAGCAGAAGCTTCAGAGTTTGTTTGTCGTCCGTACAAGTGACCATGACGTCGATGGTAGTATACGATGACCATTCCGATCCTGCCACTATCAGCTGTTATCGGTCCTCGTACACTCGCTCTGTATTCAGCGTCACGGGTTGAGCAAGACACAAAGTCAGATATCACTTTGGTGGAAGCATTATTTTAAAAGAAATCTATTTTACAATCAGAATTTCCACCTCGAAAAATATTTTAAACTAGTAAGTAATTGCACATATTATAATATTGCTGTGTTTAAAAATTTTATATTTAATGCATTGAATATAAATTCCACTAGTGGTATTTATTGTTGAATCGAACACCCATGAATGTATGAATGTCTGTAATCGTATGAATATCGTTATTATAAGATCGAAGCAAACCACTGCTCCAACAACGGAAAAATCCCACTATCAACGGAGATACCTCAATTTAGGTAGGTACTAAATCAATGAGGTGATTTAAATTACCTCATTTGTCATGTTTATTTATTTTTTTACACACTATTAACTATCAAACAATAAATTAAATACAAAAAATGCAATTTAAAACGACAACAATAATCAATAGCTGTTCTTTGTGACAAAAGCTGACCTCAAATTGCTATCTGATTTAGCGAGCGAGATGAACATTGTTACTCTAGAAACCGGACATTAACTGTTTTGTGTATTTACAGTTGTGCCTTTCCTTAAAGCAAATACCAATAATTAAAAAAAAAAAATAACAACGCATTCCATATACCTTGCTTCCGCTAACCTATTCATCTTGATTTTTAAGTTCCATAGGCCTTAATGTTCTGTTTAAATTTGTGGAATGGGAACAAGGAATGCAAGATGACATTCGAATAGAGATATGTGTGGATGCAAAATAAGATGACATGCTCTCTCCGTCCAACCTCTTGGGACAGAAACAAGTCAGAGCCTGGCACCCACTCACTCGAAAGTAGAAAAGCTTCTTAACATTTATTTCGAAATTGAGTCAAATATTTCGGTAAATTTTGTAATAATATTATATTAATAACATATATAAAACAGTTATAAGGTGTCTCTGTTTTCATCATGTTATTTCATCAAACATATTTTAACTTTAAAACTACTAAGAAGTATATTACAAAATTCTTTTTCATTGGCAGCACATTTCTATTAACGTTATAATTATTTGCATGCACCTTCTTTAAAAGTAAAAGAAACAATTCCAAGAAGGATAAAACTACGCAGATTAGAGATAGTTGTGTAATATATTTATTCAATTAAATAACAATGCTACATACACTATACATAAAACAGCCATGATATCACACGGAAATGATTACAAATGGAGTGAATACATGAGAGCATGGAAGTCAGTGTTCGTGTCATAACATGTTGAGCAATATGTGTGTGATGAGGGCCACCTGGGGAAGAACCAGTGAGCTCTGTACGCCTACCACCGACCCTGTTAACAAAAAATTTAATGATCAATGCAACAATATGTACCATGTTTGTTTATTTAATTTCATTTATTTTCTTTCAAAAAGATAAGACGTATTGAATTTTATGATTATTTTGTGTACCAAACATATATTTAATGTGCTTTGACTTTAGGGTCAAGTATTAAATTAAAAAATCTAATGTGTTTTCGGTTATTCAACACCTTAGAAAATGTTATTAATATTACGGTTCTATGTGGTTAATTAATAGGTATTCTTCACTCAATAATATTCTGGTTATTGTTTTAAATTGACACCAAAACCGTAATAAAACAAACTTTACAATTTAGACAAAAAGACGTGTTACGAATCCCTAATCTATTATCATAAAAATCTAAAAAAGTTAAATCTTTATTTAGGCTAAAGGAGATAATGTAGGCCTATATGTAATATTAAGACAAAATGTTTCTTTTGATGAAATTGTGTTTCATCAATAAGAGTAACAAGATCACTCAAAAGAAGGATTAACCCTTAGTTTACTACCGGTAGTTAAAGTTTTTTTTTTATTTATACTACGTTATGATCAGATTCTTAATGCTAAGTATATCACTTTATAACTTATAAAATAAAAAAGTATTAATAAACATTTAACACCTTGTCTAATGATTATGGGACAGGTACAGATTATTCAATGTTTTTCAAGTATTAGGAATGTTTAACTGTCTTTTTGTTATGAACGATCATTTTAAATGAATAACTAAATTTCACATATTATTTATCATTTTATTTTATTGATAATTTTATATAGAATCCTTAAACGCTATTAAATTCTCAAAACAAAGCAATGTTATCTTAGAGAATTAAGATTTTAAGTGAAATGTATCGAATCATACAAAATGGAAAACATACCTCTGTACCCAAATATTTAACTCTGTAAACAATAGAAACTTAAATAATTGTTGTTTAAAATAATTGTCTTTTAGTAAGTACTAGGGGGCCCGTGCAGCGCAATGCGCTGCATTTATAAGAGTACCAGGTGATCAAACCTTGATCCATAGTAATACTTTGAAAAAAAAATGTCGCTATAGTGAAAATCAGATCGATCTTCATTACCAATTCTCCAACTTCCCAATGTGATAGTGCTGAGATGTGGTGCTCGTTCTTTTAGGTCTAAATTAGCTGAGATTACGTAGTTGTTCTTTTGCCGATATGTCTTAGGGCCTTTGTCTAAACCCTCCTATAAAGTTTAGAATAAATTCACAGATGTTGGATCCACATAGTTCATAAAAAATAAAACGTAAATGACAAAAGAATAAAAATCAACATTTCATTACTCCCCGGTCCTGTATGAGTTATGCAGCACTCACTGCGGCTGTTTTTGTAGTACGACTGTATGAGGTAGTCAATGACATAGTTTATGAGTCCACATTACTATTTATGCCTATATCCTCTTTAACTTAACTTTTCATGACATTACAAAATTTAAATAAAGAAATCAAATAAATTAAGAGAATCTACATCTTTGTTGGTGTGGTCCATTTTGTTTTTAGTGGCATTTTTATTTTGGTTAACATTTTTTTTAAATGAAAACCATTTTTGTAATAAGCTTGTTTTCTATACTGGAGGTAAAAAACTTTTAAATGTTGTCTTTTACACAGGTTTTTTTTTAATATGTGTAGCATTGTGCATAAAACATGTTTATACTATAATAGTAAATAAAAAGGTTATTACACTTACAAACAACTATCCCTTTTCCTTATAGTTTACAGCAGTTTGAAAACCCATGCACACAAATTTAGTGTTCTATTTTAGTATTTGTAACCTTTCATTATTGTTTCAATACCAGTCGGACAACCAATAAGACCCATGTCAAAAATTTCAATTTCCAAAATTGTTTTCGGAAAAAAATGATTTTTTCCAGGTTTAAATTACAAAAATTATTTTTGTGAACCAAATACGCGTGAATAAAACTTTCAAGCAAAATATACCTGCTACATTTTGAGAAAAGGTTAAATCACCAGATTAGACACTCCTCGTATTAAAGTATGAAATTGTGTTGATATTTCCGTACCAGTTTCATTTGCTTCTATTTAAGGAATCGAAAATAAATCCTATACTATAATACGAGGAATGTCTGAAGGGATGTGTGTTCCACGATCTCGAAATCTAGCTGTCAGATTTTGCTTAAACTTTGCAATTAAAAGTGTATTGGCCCAAAAATAAGTTTAGAAAAGGCCTCCATCCCAGGAAAAATCGAATTTTGTCAGAATTTAAGTTTAAAAATCGTAATTTTTAACATTGGTCTTATGGGTTGCTATTTTGGTAACGAAATAACAACGAAAGGTATACAAAAATAAAGGAACATTATAATATTAAGCAGACTTTTTGAAACAGCTGTTAACTGTGAAGAGGTATAGTTGGTTGTTGGGGGAAATTTAATAGCTCTAATGACACTATATCAAAACTGAATTAAAACCAACGAGCAAGGCTCGGTTAACCTGGTACTAAAGAGATTATTTGTCTTCATTTGTTTTAGATTCCTTGCTTCTATTCAGCTTTTAACATATGTGTTTGTTTGTTCAACTATCAACAGCTGTTTTATTTGGCAATTCAAAATAAATTGTCCCCCATGTTAATCTTATGGACAAAAAATGAACTTTGAGAGCTTCCAGTGAGCTTCAGAATTAAAATATAAAAAAATCTAAAACCTTATTGCAAAACTACGAACTGAGACCATTCTTTTGACACCTCAAACTTTAAAATTGGTCCAGAAATAAGGGAGGAGAAGCGTTAACAAAAAAGGGGCATCACGTATTATATATATAGATAGATACTATTTTTCGCTTTATACAAGGTTTTTGTTTTGAAGTTAAAAAAGTGCTGCATCCTTTGAATAAGTTATATTACAATTTAGTCCAACAAACTGTCACACACTTGCTTTGTTAAACCACGACAATAGAGTGTCGGCCCTGTAATTATTGGACGGACGGCCAGTCACTGTGAGCGAGAGTGAGCGAAAATGAGCGAGTGTAAGCGAGTGAGCGTGTGAGCGAGAGAGGGGAGTTGTGGAGTTGCTCGCTAATGGATTTCAAACCCCGTTTCTCGGAGCGGTAATTGCCAAATGTTTCCTCTCAGATCGTTAGCGGCCAGTGAAAAAATACCATCAGAAGTATCGCGTGATCCATTAAATGTTTTTATTGCAGGATTTATGACTAATAACCACCGTGGCGTTCGTTACGAAATTCTGTTTTTTGGGAGATTTGAGCAGTGTTTTTATGGTTAGAATCTCAAACTGAGATTGATAAATGGGAAATTCAAAGACGGATTTGTATTAGTACAATATATTACTTTTATGATTAAATTCATCTAATATATCTAAACAATAATAAGTTAATTCGAAAAATTTTAATAATTTGATGCAATTCAATTATATATGATAAAATTCTATTTGCCATTTTTATATGCAATTTTGTATTAGTTTATATATTTATTATGTATTTTTGTTCAAACATTGTTTAATATTACATTAATGTTAGTTTCTTTGAAACCAAAGCAAACGATGTATTTTCAAAGTAAATTTCAAATGACTCAAATCTTATGATGACGTAATACTTACTACTTACTTTAGAATTACTCTGAAGAACTAATGCAAGAATTGTCGAGGATTGGACCAGAATATCAAATGTTTAGTTTGTTTAGTTAACGTCTAACTATTGCCATCATTCTCATCACCATAAATGGGGTTTCTGTTAGAAGTACCAACTACTAAAGTGAAAAAGCGCTTGGACTATTAATTTTAATCCTTTTACTTTTTATTTTATGTAGTATTGTTACATTAAGGAAAGTTTATGACTTTTCAAACTAAATGTATCAACGATTATGTTAACACTCTTATGTTATCCCCGTATCACTACCCGCCTGAGTGCACCAGACGTCACACTGAGGTACGCACCGGCGCTGGCGTGTATCTCCTGGGCGAGCTTCTCGTTGGTCAGGTGGGAGCTGAGGTGCGGGTGGAAGTCGGCGACCTCGAGCGGCAGGTCGGCCACCCTGGAGGTGCAGCGTAGGTGCAGGGTCGCGTCCATGCTCTGGAAGTAACGCTTGTGCGCCTGGAACCGGATGCCGAGAGAGCGCGTGTAGAGCGGCTCCCGCGGTGACGTCACGACGGGCGATGACTTCTCCACGATCCAGGAGTCAGCCTAGGCGGAGAATACGGGGGTGAGAATATTGTATACAACTATAATGTAAGGTACTATTGAGTATTTATCTTTGACTTTTTAAGCATTTGGTTTATTGGCCCCCGTAAGATTACAATCCTATACAAGCAATGTCTGAATAATACGATAAGCAATAATGAATAATACGATAATAATACAATGTCCTATATTAGAAATGAATATTTACCTTTTCAATATCCTTGTTTTCACATGTTTCGTGGCAACAGCCACATCCTCAGGTTTCTCCAAAAAGGGTCGTCAAACATTTAAAATTGATATCACACAAACACGAATAATAAATAAATGCACATTTAACATTAAAACCTCGGTAACTTGGAAACACAAACTTACCGAGTGAAAAAGTTATAAGAGTTACCGAGGTTTTGATGTTAAATTTATTTTTATTTATTATTCGTGTTTGTGTGTTATATCAATTTTAAATGTTTGACGACAGTTTTTGGAGATAACCTGAGGATGTGGCTGTCGCCACGAAACATGTAGTTTCCCTCCGAAAACAGGATATTGAAAAGGTAAATATTAATTTCTAATAATTGAAATCAATATCCAGAAGTAGGAATCATGAATCTAAATGTCCTATAATACGAGCAATGTTTGAAGGGATGTGTGTTTCACGATCTCGGAATCTAGCTGGTAGATTTTGCTTAAAATTTGAATTTAACAGTGTTTTGGCCCAAAAAAAGTTTAGAAACAGCCTCAACCCCAGGAAAAATCGAATTTGGTATAAAATTTAGTTTTAAAATCATAATTTTTAACATTAGTCTTATGGGTTGCTATTTTGGTAAAGAAATAACAACGAAATGTCAACATAGAAAGAAACATTAATGTTAAGCAGACTTTTTGAAACAGCTGTTAACTGTGAAGAGGTATAGTTGGTTGTTGGTGGAAATTTAATTGCTTTTTTACCATAAGGCTATAACAAAAGTGAATTAAAACCAACGAGCAAGGCTCGTTTAACCTGGTACTTTTGTTAAATATGAGGAACTTCAAGATCTAACTACCGTATCGTTAAATTCTTTTCAATAGGTGTAAGTACAGGCATTTCAAGAGTTTAAAACAATCTCTCAGAATTGCTTTAATGGGCCCATTGTCAATTCTTATCAATTCAGAATAATTAAGATACATTTGCAAAAGCGGACTTTCTTAAAAGCACATGGCGAATAATTTAACTTGCCGTTTTTTCTTTAAAACTATATATAATTTTAAATATTAATTCAAATACTAATTTATGTATAGGCCTACACTTATTGTATTTCTAAAGAAAACTCCAAACACATTTGAGTATTTATCATATAGTGTTTGCAAATAAATTAATCTGTATCTAACTTTATAAAAATACATATGGAATAACAACGTAAATATTGTCGTTAACATTTATTCCTCTTTGAATCCATTTATTTCAATTTCGCATTGTAGATGCTATAGTAATACATAAGGTTTTTTTGTGAAAAACAACCAGTTTGACACTAATAAAGCCAGCTGTAATACTGTCTCATGAAAGGAGCTTTGCAAACAGTTATATTTGCATTTTCTCTGATAAACATTTTGAACGGCTCTGTTATACCAGAACAAGCATTACTTTCTTTATTGTATTCTTTTGTTTTCGTTAAACCCAACTTAAAGTTTTAAAGAGTAGGTTCTTTGCAAATCAAATAACAATCACCAATATGTATATAATTTATATGAATGTTTAATAGGAAAAAATTTGTTCTAAGTTGTTCTGTTTACATTGAACTTTATTTACGAAAAATATATACGTATTAATGAAAAACTTCATAAAAATAATAAGTATCATCAGTTTGTTTTTTACTGGAAACCTGAATATGGGATTAAAAAATAAAACATGAAATAAAATTACTAAACTTTGGGTCAAACACGACAAGTTTATGTGTAGTAAGAAATGTGTATACTAATATCTTTCATTTATTAATACTTTATAGCAAATAATGAGTTTAATTTTAAAGTTAAGTTGTCATAATGGCAAAATAAATATTTTTTAAACCCCGTTGTATGCATAAACATGCAAACGTTTCCGAGCAATGTTTTGATGAGAAGACAACGTCAATACTGCAGTGAAATGACTGCAAAATGAGATGGAAGTTTTATTGTTCAAACCGTCTGAAATAACATTCAAAAGCTTCACTAAACAATCGCAATAACAGCAATGATTATTAAAATGTTATTTATTCACTTATATTACTTTTCCCTACTTTTGATATCGTATTTTCAATATAAGTTACAACACAATAATGAATGTTTAATTTTTATGGACGTGATTACACTTATACTCCTGTTACTTTTATATGGTTCAATCTATCATTCTTCAGTGTGTGAATAGATATACATTTACTATGAAAATAATGTTACTGACCCATAAAAGTCTTTACATTGAATTCTAATAAACTATCCTTACACCCTTGACATGTGAGTTATGATTTTAAGATCTCATCGTAAGATTTTAAATTTATGTTTAAGTTTTAAATGAGTCCCCCTTAATTTTTCCACACTGCATAACAGACTGATGAAACTCTACACATCCATTATTGTCTTTAATGATTTATTTAAGGATAAATTTATGGCTTTTAATTAACAGTGAGAGATGGCTTATCAGGAGTTCAAATAAAATATACAATTATCTAGGTAATGCTTACCATGTACAAGAAACTAAAGACCTCGATCTACAGACACCAATTCAGTAAAACCTCCTTTAAATGTTACTCAGCAGGAAATTGAAGGTATACTTTTCATTAAAATTAAGGACGTCTTGAACGAAACTTCATTGGCCTAAGCCATTTTATTCATTTTACATCGTACATTTCAGGACTTTTCATCACACACAGCAAACTCAACCTAATGTCAAATTATTGTGTTTTGTAAAGTCAATACTGGCTATTTAGGATTGTTTTTTACTCAATTAACGATTTTTTTTGTGCAATATGAGTGCATATCTATAAGCCACCAAAATTGTGTTACCCAAGTGTAAATTTTAGATTTATTGATTACTTCCAAGTTAGATGCATCACTGCAGCACTGCTAGTCAGAGACGAGGAAATCAAGTATCAAGTATTTGATATGCGTAAAGTATCCCCGCGAGGTGCAGCTATTTTTTGTCTTCCTTCGTGGCCTTGACCTACATAGCGTCAGTGAAGTCATCGATTGTGACGTCATCATTCTGGTCGTAGCAATGTCATGGGTGACTTCACGCTTTTGGTTGTTATGGCGTCATAGGTGTGACGTCATGATGGCACAGGTGATGACGTCATGTCGTTGATGACTTCATGTGACGTCATGAACTAATTACAAATGTCCCAGAACCGGCCTTTCTGCTCTACTTCTCACTCCCTCAACCCTCACCTTGGCCCCGTTGATGAGCCACTCTAGCTCGGCGGGCGGGTTGCTCTGGCCAGAGGTACAGTTGGCCGTGATGTAGTCACCCGGCAGGTAGTGCTCCTGGGTTCCGGAGATCACCGGTCCTCTGTCCGGGTACGCTGCAACAACACACGTTACAATTTATACCTCCATGATTCTAAACATTAGATAAGTTTCCAGAAGGTCTTTTTTTTCTTTTGCGTAGAGGAAATTCTTTACATTGAGGGACTCCCTTTGGTTAATCTCGTTAAAGGTTTAAACACTAAAACCCCTGTGGAACTACCAATTCCTAGTCGGTGCTGCTTAGTATAAGCGTTGCTTCGCCTTGGAGTGCTGGCTGTTTACTCTAATCTTCTAAGGGTCTAGACATCCCTCTTGGTTCTTAGCGTGTAGTACACGACCACCACTGGCCACTTTTCCTCCGACTCAAGTATATAGCTCCAATAATCATTTTAGGACTGAAGTGACCCGTAATAAAGGCTAGGGCCCTCCTCTCCACTGTAAAACCAGCTGTAGTCAAAGAAAGTGTGATGTACATCATCACTTTCCGGAGGGCAGTACAGATGTTCGAGAAGGTCTTAGAAGCCTTGAAATAGCTTCCAAGTTTTTTAGTTACTTTAGCTATTTTTTATGGATTATCATATCCTGCAGACAGACCCTTTCTAGTATCGAAGTTCATTTTTGTATATTTCAGATGGTATTTCATAATAAAATGGTAGGGCCTATACTAAAATTAATGGATAGGGATCACTCACCATAAAATTGCTCAACAAATAATAGAAGAAGTATATTGTAAAGAGTGATATAAATAGATTTTCAAATATATTATGACCATAAAAAAGATGCCTCTTATGGATTTTTTAAGACTAAAAAAACGAATCTTTTTACATCTTTTTCAGTTTTTGTTCATTGTGGTGCATGTTCAATATTAAGTATTAATTTAGAAACATTTATATCATTTTTATCATCTTAACTCTTCCTAACATAAAATGAACTATTAAAACCAAAGAACTAACCAACCATAATTTCATAAGTACAATCAGAAATATTGTCTTATCTATTAATTAACTTAAAACTTCAAAAGCGGAAAGAGTCTTACAATTTTGTAAGTATTTGAGGTTAAATTTGTTAGCTTTTCATTTAAAGAAAATATGAATACGAATCGCTCTAGTGTCTGGAGGTGTCGGCACTGACCTAGCACCGTCATGTTGCTGCTGTTGAAGATGCTCTCGAACCTCGGTGCCTCGGTGGAAACCTCGCAGCGGTAGTTTCCGCTGCTGTTGAAGTTCAGCTCCGACAGGCTCACCTTGTTCACGTCCGACCGGGACTCCTGGCAAACAAAATAACTGGCTGTAGGAGGAACCTTTTTTAAGATTAAATGACGTTGAATAAAGTGCAGAAAAGGCATTCGATTTTTATCTGAACTTTTTTGGTCAGGCTAGGTTTCGTTGTGATGAAGATGGAAGTTTTGCTCTCACAATATCAATGTAAATGATTATCTGCTTTATATATCATCCAATAAGAAGCTGGACAAAATTCGAACTACGATTTACAATATTTCTAAACGTACCAGTAGTCAAAACATATTAAATGCAAAATGAAAAAAGTTTTTTTAAACTATTCTTTTAATTGTATTACCGTTAGAGATACTCATTCGTTTGTTTAAAAATACGTTTTTGAATTATGGCTACACTTGTAAATAAGATATTCACAATAAAAAATTTGATTAATAAAAAAATTTATTCAACATCATTAAATACAGTTTATTCAGAGTAGTACAAAAATTATTCATTATTATTTTAAATTTTCTTTTCCACCTGTCTAATGTAACATTCTTTGTGTGTATCTACTTTTAGTTATTAAATGTTTTGCTACTTAATGGTAGTAAATCTTGCCCTGTTGCTACTCAGTGGTAACTTGTTGTTAGATATCATTGTTAATTTAGCCAAATGACAAATGGCAACTATGTTCATCATCAGCCCTAACAGGTTTTAAACAAACAACTTCAAGTTTTGTGGTCGTTTGAACACTTCTAACCTCATCAAAAAAAAAATCTAAAATTAGTTTTTTTTGTATGTTCATTTATAAACTGGACCGTTTTGGTTTAAGCTCGGTAGTCTGGTCTGAGATAAATATATAAACCATTAAATCAGGCCAAAAGGCCTGATCTTTGAGTCATCTTTATTTTAAAGATGACTCAAAATAGCATGAAAACTCTAACTATAGCCACTTACATCAAGTATGATCCCAGATAGCGGGAAGACCTACATCTGAGGCTTGTTACTCTAACTATAGCCACTTACATCAAGTATGATCCCAGATAGCGGAAAGACCTACATCTGAGGCTTGTTACTCTAACTATAGCCACTTACATCAAGTATGATCCCAGATAGCGGGAAGACCTGCATCTGAGGCTTGTTGTCCGGCATGAACCTGAAGAACTCGAACTCGTCCTTGTACCACTTGACAGAGTAGAGCCTGGCACCGTCCAGGTTGAACGAGCAGTTGAGTGTGATGGACTGACCGAGGTTGGCATGGGAGGGAACTGTGAGCTCGGTCAACCGTAGGCCCAGGAGTCCTAGGGAGAAACAAATATTTATTTTGACTCTAGAATGTTAGTTTATTAAAATGCAATGTAATTATTTATGTTCAAAACACATTTAATACCATATAAACAAAGTCAGAAGATATATGGTTAGGAGAGTACAATAGTTAAATTAATTTGTTTGCAATTAAAAAATACGCAATGAATCTTTTGACCTCTGTGGCTGCACCTTCCGACTTCAGTACACTGCAGACTAAGCAGTGATCCAGTTTGCAACAATTTTTATGGCCATGATGTCTCTTCACATTCGTAGCAAAGAGCGAGTCGATCCTCTTCCGTGCATTTGAAACACCTAAGAACTATCTCCCTTGAATGCACCATGCAGCTAAGAGATCCCAGTAGAAGATGGCCAAGCTTAAGAAGCTTGTTGGCCTCTTCATCAAAAAGCTCGAGGACCCCCATCCTTAACTTCCGCTTGTTTGGTCGGCTAATGTAAACTTACTGGGCATCCGAAAACGTTGTCCCCTATCTCACAAGAGACTTTAAATATATAAATGAAGCTTCCTTCGTAGTCAAACGTAAAATGCTGTTCAGTTTTGAAAGTTCAACATTATAGACAAATAATTTCTTTTCTAGTAATGGTAGACAATCAAACACGAATATGAAAATCAAATCCATTTTGACAAATAACGCGAAGTTGGAAAAATTAAAAATTATTTATGTTTGAAATATCTTTGATTTGATGTTTTTGCGATGTTTACTCCTAAATTTAGATCCCTCGTATCGCTGATATAACTCACCTGGCAGCAAGCAGAGCAGAGCGAAGCAGTGTGCGATGCAGTCTATCATGTTGGTATCACTGTGTCTTGTAACCAGCATTTTGGCAGCTTAGCCTCATTGTGTAAGCTTATCAGACAAGCTCGTCAGCGGCGGCGAGATGTCGGGGGCTCAGCATGTCACGTGGACACACTGCAACAAGGATGGATACAATGCCATTGTGTTCCGGTGGCTTTTTGTTCGGTTTCGTGTTCAGCTTTTGGCAATCGGTTCAGTTTGGTTTTAATCTTAAAACTTAAATAGCAATATTATTTTTTAATTTGAAATGAGTAGACTCCATCATACTGTAAAGAAATGTCATAACCCCAACCAATCTCCTTTAACACCTTTACTGAAATGGCGACCTAACTCAATTGGTAGTTTAGCGAAGTATGAATGAGAGATGAGTGTAGGATGATTGTGGGGGGATCTTGTAGTCTTTTTACTGGCTGACATTCTCCATAGACAGGACTGTTAATTCATAGCCCAACAGCCAATGGTATCCAGAGACCTACAGTTTAACGTGGGGTCCGAACTACAATTTTGACCTCATGTATACGAATTGGTCTAATGACAAGGATGGTCTTTATCGATGATCTAGTATCCACTAGTGCGGATGCTAATCCCCACTAGGGAATATCGCTTCCACAAGCTATCGCTTATAACTATTCACAATTCATGACCTCGAAGTAGCTGGATTACAGGACGTCGCCACCGTCTCAGTCTAGTAATGAGAATATGGATTTCAGTTTTGATAGGGTGCTAACTTCATGTTTGCTGATTTTGTTAGTTTAAATAACTATGGTTGTTAAATTTGGTTGGTTTTCCTATCTTCATTTTATTTTATTTTATAATAATATCTTGTCATCTTATTATCCACTGTGTCCTGTACAAATACAAATTCAAATATCAACTCGTTTGTCTACAGGAATGCTGATATATAGTTGAACAATGCAATTGCATCATCAGCTGACTGTTATGGTGTCGCGATTAAAACAGCTGATTGCTGTGTGTATTGTTTAACCTAGTACCTTCATAACTGTTATAGAGATAGTTTAATTTTTTTTATTTTTTAGTCAAACGTTGCTAATGAATCAGCGATTGTGAAACTTTGTCATATTCTTTATACGTCATACAATATATTTCTCTTTAGGAACTTTTACTTGGATTTTGATTTACTCTATTGCTTTAGTTTTGAAATCCATTTGGATTATATAACTTAAGTTTTGTAACATCATAAGTACTAACAAATATTATAAAATTAACTTCTTTCAAAGAATGTTTGAACTATTAAAATTATGTCGGAACCAAACAAACATTTTATTTAAAAAATATCACTTTATTCACGTCACAATGAAACAAAATTGGAACTCATAGTGACAATATTGTGACTGCAAAGTCAGCAATTCCATTGCACATCGAACAATAAAATTCCCTTGGAAGTTAATTGGCCGTATTGAATTAGAGGATTCATACAGAGACATGCACTATGAATACCAATAGGGGCATTCAATTACGGCATAAACAGCTGATTTAAATGCATTGCCTGGTTCACAGCTGTTACTTCCGTGTGGGACGTGTGTTTGTAGTTCACTGGCTTCTCAAAACACTCGTAAATTACAATTTCTTACAATGAGGAAAGTACGAGCAAAAGCTTTGAAGCTGCTTAAAGGTCAGAGGTGAAAACTGTGTTTATGCACTTGTTATTGTGGGTTTTTTACCCGTTGGATTTGGCCACAAACGATTTAAATGTTTTGAAAGGATATAGAATTTATTTTTATTTAAAACAATAAAGATCGCATTCTTAAAAAATGCACAGGGAAAACAAACCGATTGACATAGAGGACTAACTGTTAATTTTAAATAATTCCGTATTTAATTTTTTTTTTAAGTTGATTAAGCGACAAAAAGTGCATTTCAAAAAGTGTAATAAGAATTTGATCCTTTTGTGGTTGTTACAAGGGAGTGATTATGTAAATTAAATATATAAAGTAGGTGTGTATATAAAATAATAGATATAATAATATTCCAGTTAAATAAATGATGTTAGACGATTTATTGGAATTAAATTCTCACTAATATTATAAATGTGAAAGCGTGGATGTTTGTTACGCTTTCACGCATAACTATAGTCGAGTATACTCGACCAATCATCATGAAACTTTGTACAATATTCTGGGAAGTAAAAGAAGTAACATAGGATACTTATTATTTTAAAGAGAATTATTTTTTACGAAAGGTACAAAAATCGTTGTATAAAAACCTGAAAATTGATTTTATTATCTTTTTATGCGTTGTTAAAAAACAAATTCGATGAAAATTTTCAATAATGAGCTAAAATTGATGGTAGGTAAGCATGACGGAGAGTGAGCGAAGCGAACGAGCTAGACCTGATGGCGAGCGAGCGCGACGGCGAGTGAGCGTAGGGAATGAGCTAAACCTCACAGCGAGTATCGCTTGTGAAGCCCGGAAAAAAGCTTGTAGTCTATATAATTTGTATAAAATTACCCCGTAAAACAAATAACAAAAACAAATGACATAATAAGTAGGATAAACATCGGAATGGGCATAGCCTTAAAGTTTAATAGTAAAATGATAAATGAATTTTTAATACATTATACACTATATTTTTACTCACACATCAAAACCCCGTAGGCTACCTACTTTTAAATACGTTTAACACTGAATATAGCATTTTTCGAGAACCTGCAAAAACGAATCTAATAACTCGATTTCACTTTTATTAAATACAAAAGCCTTAAAGAAAACTTTTGTTTTAAAAGATTAAATCGAGAGATCTGAGAGGGTAGTCAAAATATAAACAATAAAACGCAAAGTAGTTAATGTAGATTGAAGCGCGTACGGGCTTTAGCGATATCGGCTTTAGGACTCAAGCTGAACGAATTCCCTAGTATATTAGAATTCTATTGGTTTACATCCAAGTACAATGATCCGATTTATAAGCGATATTCGATATTTAAAACGATATTTAAAATAACTTAACAAAAATTTTTTCTTCATCAAACTTTATAAAAATATTATTTATGAAAAACTTTTCACTTATAACGGACAACAAAAATAATTTTTATTTTTCAAAACAATATCATTATCACATTGGATTTTTTATTATTTTACAAATAAATCTTTATCATTTTGCCATTGATGATCTCATACTTGCTTAACCATAGTCTCATTTTAATAAGTTTAAAACTATACATAAGATTAATAATGGTTTATAGCTAATACTTGAACAAAAATGCAACTTGAATATTTTCAGTGTCAACTTTGCTTAGTGTACTTCAAGAAAAAATCACAGATTTTTATTTTACATTCATACAAAATTTATTGTATTGACCTACTGAATACATTATATATTCATTATCTAACAATTTACATGGAGCCCTAAATCTTCTTCATGGTGTTGCAGGGCATCTTAACATTTTCAAAGTAAAGTGTATGACTAACTATTTATAAATGGTAATCCTTTAAGCTTGGATGTACTTAAGATATAGCCCTACGATAAACAGTTAATTCAAATTTGTTATTACCTTAAATCACTAGACAACTCCTACGCATTTGACAGGAATTGAAAAGCATTCAATGTAAAGCTATGTTTTGAGCTTATTTTTAAATTTTCACTAACAAACCATTATTTAATCGACATATACTTAAATTTAATCCCCAGTTGTACAAATACAAAAAAAAAAAAAAAAAATGATATGTGAATTACATCCCGCATTTGGAACCACATTTAGAGCTCGCTAATTTTCAACGTTTGATCTTTCTTTTGGTTATATATTTTTAAATAGTTTAAATTACGCATTTTAGTGAACTTTGTTGATTTGTACAGCATTTTAGCTTTTTAAAACTGGGCGAGCTGCTTATTAAATTTTTACTTACCATAAAAGGAATGGTGTACGTATTTAACAAGAAAGAATCAGGGTCAGAGGTCACTGTCAGTTAATCTGAACCAAGGAATCTAAAATAAAATAAAGAGAAGGTAGGGGTCGAGACATGCAACACCCTCTATGCACCAGGTGTTCTTTTGCACCTATGACATCACCATTTATTTATACTGGTAATGATAATGATGATGTCATAGATGCAAAAGAACATCTGGTGCATAGAGGGTGTTGCATGTCTTGACCCCTACCTTCTCTTTATTTTTTTAGATTCTTTGATCTGAACTAGGATCGCCTCCTGGTTGAAATTCAACCAAACATTTTTCTAGTTTATGTTGACCATCTAGATACAATTTATTAAAACAATATGTTATAACTAAAGCATCTGTTCTTCCTTATTTGTTAGCATGTGTTATGTCAACAGCTGTCTAATGATTAATTAAATTATCCTTCTCTCATAAGAATAACATTGACACTTTGAAAGCCTGTAGGGCTTAACCATTTAATCCTTGAGTACAAAAATAGTACAAAAAACATCATCGTTGAGAACAAAAACGTAAGCTTTTTCACGCCTTCCCTGTGGGCCTATGCAAATTTAAACATGATCCATCTCATCTACAGCATAATACCTTCCTAACGGTAAGTCAGGGGTTTTCCTACAATGCACACAAGCTGAGAAAAAAGGAGGAAATGAAACATGCTTGCCTATTAATTTATAGATTGGCCAATTTTCCTTCTTTAATGAACATATCTTAAGTCTATGTTTATATTTATTCCAAGAAAAGCATTGGTAATAAGATAACTCTAACATTGAAAATAAAAATCATTAATTTTATTAATACATGTTAACAGATGTTTAATTGTCTATACTTAAGTAGGGTAAAAGAATATATTCCGATGAGAGTTGATGCATTGTCACCAAATCTGTTATAAAATATATTTTTATTATATTTAACATGTGGTAAACATAACCAAAATGACAAAATTGTAGGGCAAGAGTTGGGTTGAGGGGGTCACAGCTGTTAAGATTTTCATTGGACTACTTTATTGACTTTACTACAGCGAGTGGTATATAATGATGTGCTTCAACAAAAGAAAAACTAAAACTTTTGTCAACGCCAACAAAATATCAACTCAAATACACACTTACGAAATAGACTTGTGGTTTCATAATTTATGGATCATGCAGAACCGTTTTTTAACAATCCTCCAACTATATTCCCTATACATTTGTCATTTATCATGAAACTCAATATATAAACTACATCCACGTGAGTGTACATTATTTCAACCTGTACATAATAAGCATATTTTTAAGTACCTATCACCACAAATTATTTTTGTAACTTTTAAACTAAATAATATCTGTTATGGTAGTTAACAACCTATTTTGTAAATATGTGAAATTCTAATCTGTTCTGTTATACTTTTTTACAATAATTTGTTTGTACACTTGTTACATCATTAATCATTGTTATTTACTATTTGTTTGTCTAATCAAAACTTGCTAAAGCTCTCAGTATTGCCAGTATTGGAATTGGACATTGCTACATAGATGAGTATCACAATGTTGAGATAGACCAAACATATATGCTATGAAACACAGTACATAAGATTTTTATATTAATAGCAATTGTGTAAGGCATTATTGATGTTTAGTTTTTTACTATAACTGATAGAAAGCAATCATATCTCCCTAGAAATCATTCTATTTACTTTTAAAATATTAAGTATTTTTCTGACTCCATGTTATAAAATATTAACAAACAGCTTTTATATGGTGAAATTTAATCATAAATATCTGGCTGTGTTGTATAACTTTTACAAGTTTGTAAATTTAATTAAAAATTTTCAAGTTATATTATTTTTAAAGTAAACGTTACAAAATGTAAACAACCCAATGCTTATTATCAAACACTACTTATATAAACACAATTTATTCGACTATAGCAGTTTATTATGGAAACCCATTTATATGTCTCATTAAAAATAATAATTTTTAAGATTTTTTAAATTATTATAACTTATAAAAAACTGTGTAAGTGTAATCACAAAACTTCTCTCAGGTTATTATTTTTTATGTTATTATCAAACCCACTATTTGTTTAGTGGGTCGTCCCACCCAAGGGTTCAAGTTGGGATCATCTTTTTTGGGTGAAAATGTAAATTTAGATATCGAAGAAGACATCAGCCGGGTTGAGGGGGGGTTGGGAGGACTCGTTGAAGATTAGGGACAAGGGATCAGTATTCAATTTAAGATAACCCCTTTCATTTTTTTATATATAAAACCATGGTGGATAGGCGGAGTGAATATATAACGTTTAAATTGGATTAAATGATCCTATTTATGCCTAGATTGGTAAACTTTGAATTTATTTTAAACTTTTAAAAGAATAGTGACTTTTATTAATTTAATGTAAATCTTAAGTGGATACACCCGAAAAATCCATTTATGTAAATAACTAGCCCTTCAAATTAATTTAAAAATTTTATAAATGAAAGTGAAGGGGAGGGAAGGAGGTATTCAATGTTACAATCAGAGCCGAGATTTCCTTGTAATGCTAGTATGAATGGAGAGTTTTGTTATTATCAAACGACTAGATGTTGCTCGTCACGGCTTCGCCTGTGATTGAATTCATTTTATAAGTAATAACAAGATTTAAAGAGTAACGAAATCTACTTCCTTAAGAATGAAATTAAAACATTGAAGTGGTGTGAGTGGAGCTGTGAAAGAATTTTGCAAAACCTGTTCTTAGTGACAAAAGGTTTCTTAAATAAAAAAGGCCTTGAGATCCTATACACAAATAGCAACGACCATGTCAGATTTCAACCCTGTAGGTCCTACAGTTATGTTGAAGTCATGTGGGGTGTAGCCCTAAAGAACATAAAAAACTATATTTTCAAGCTGTTTCTTAGTGAGCCCCTATTAGCAAAAGAAACGTTTACGTTAAATTTCTAAAAAGGAAATTCACAAAATTGTTTCTTATTGATGGACGTTAACTATGAGCTAAAAGGAACGTCCATGTCAAGTTTTAAACTAGTTGGCCCTGCATTAATTTTGAAGTCATGTGGGGAGGAGCCCTAGAGAACTTAAAAAAACTATTCAAACCCCTTTCCTAGTGAGCATCTGTTAGCAAAACGGGACATCCACTTTAAATTTACAACCCCTAGGTTTTATGGTAATTTTGAGGTTCTATGTGGCGGAGCCGTTAAGGAAATATTATTATTATAAAAAAATTAACGATGAAATTATTTTTCTACGAGTAATTGGAGGGTTAAAAGTTAACATGTTAGAAATTCCATTTTCGAAATTGTAGATAAATATCTTATTAAAATATAGTTTTTGTTATTTAAGTAAAAGTATAATGGATAACTAGAAATTTTGTTTTGAGACTCTTCTGATTGGTAATATACTTACTTAATATATATCCTTGTAAAAACACTAATATTAACTGTAACCCATTAAAATAGTTAAATTTTAATCGATATTAAAAGATATTAAAATAGAGAAAATCTATCTTTTTAAATTTTTTATTCATAATGTCAAGGATTGTTTGGATGTCCAAAACATATTTTGAAAAGAAAAAAAACATTCACATAAAAATTGCAAAACAATCAGTTTTTATGGTTTATTTTTTTATTTTTTTTCTACAAATGATCATCCTTATTTTGGCAAGCTTCTTTACAATAGCTGTGTTTATATCATTTTATTTTATTTTGTGTGTATTTACGCCAGATTCATTTTTTATGTTTATATGGGGAACGGGTCAAAACCCAGTCTTGTTACTATCCAACATCGATCAGATGTTAGAAAGCATAATTAATTAATAGCCCAATGAAAAATGACAATTGAGTCCTAATACATAAGCTGTTTCAATGTTCTGTGATCGACCAAAAAAAATCTTTTGTTAAGGCTAATTTTACTGTCACTATCTTCACTATACTATGCTACATTTATAATGATTTGTTGGAAAAAATCAATTCTATTTAACCTAACATTATTAAAAGTAAATTCCACCGTTAAAGTAACGTTAGTAAATCGTTGTAAATCTTTGATATAAATTCTAATTTGAATTATTGTTAAAAGTATTGAAATGTTTGTGCAAACAAGAAAAACTATTTGAATTAAATTGTCTTATTTCACAATACGTTATATTTTAAGGGGAAGTATTGTACACATGGCAAAGAAATTTTATTTTATTTCGTTGAATTACTACTTTCAGATTTTGCTGACCTATTATAAAGCTAACGAACAAGCAAGAGCTATATCAACCGACATTATTATTATTTTTTACTTATTGTTTCACTTTCTAAATGAAAATTCTTCTGCTGTACTCATTACAAATGGAAGAAAAACATTTAGTATATTTGTCCCGCTAACGGATACATATATTTTTTACTTTTCAGAATCACATTTTTGCTTTACAGTAAAACGGCTTATCGAAAAATCATTTACATGCTTGAAAATAAAATAGCCTAAAACCAGATAACGACAAAAATTGGAACGTTTCCGTTTTCCAGTAAAAAATCAATCACGACCAATCTGTTTCATCAGTTGGAACAGAAATGATGTTGTCAGTTTTATGGCCATATAAAAGCAATATTCATCACCAGTGATCGCTTATGGGATGAGTTCGTTTGAAATCTAACAAATAGAACCATTTAGTAATACTTTTAAGATTAAAATACCAAGTAACTTGTTGGGAGGGTTTTCTATGAAAAAGGGGGAAGTTAGTTAAAAGATAAGCCTTATTATTTAAATAATGTCAACAATCTTTCCCGCTGTTATTTTCTTCCAATCGACATAGTAGTTTCGGAACTTGAAGTTACGATAGAACGTTCTATTAAATGTTGCAAAAGTAAATGGAAAATGGAATATTTTATTTAGATCTAAAATCATTGAGTTTTAATGAGATAATTATATGAAATTGGAAACATTATTCATGTTCCAACTATTGTTAGATATTTCATCCCTAGAAAATAAAGGTTCTAAAGCTATAAACACAACTGTAGTTTCATGAATTTTATACTTAATGTCTATATCGCAGTATAGATTATTATATAACTATAGATTACAATGACAAGTAAAAATATTCATTCGGCTTTAATTTTACAACTATTAAAAATTCATTAACTCGTCTTTATCAGTAATAAAGCTACACAAAACATCACAAACGTTCTACACACATTCTTTATTCATAGTTGGCTTTTAATACACCATTAAAAATACATAATTTTAAGTAATGAATATAAAATTTAAAAAATGAAAATACTATTAAATAATTTATTTAACATTAAAAATAATATCATTAATCTTTTTTTTTCTTTTTTTTCAATTAATAATATAAACTTATTAAAAAAAAAAATGGATAAAACTGAGAAATTAGACTGACCACTTTAACAAGTTGTGTGGCCAGCTATACAAAAACAGAATAAATTACATACAATAGTCAAATCTAATCTAAGTCTAGCATTATTTGAATTACATTTTAACTGCTGCCTGCTGTAACATCTGTTGGTAAATCTTACATGAACATTTTTATACTAAACAGTTTGTGAGAAAGCTAATATCCGGATTACTAAAAAGCCAAGTGATTGTATTTTTGCAAAAGTATTTGAGATTTGTAATATTCTTTATTTGGAGCGGAAGTTGATTGAAAAGCTTTGGGCCTAAGTATTGAAAAGAATGTCTGAAAATAGTTTTATTTACTTTGGGAAGTTTAAAATATTTATTCTCAAAGCTTCTTCTTTAAGGACGTAAACTGATGTAACTGCCTTCTACAGGAGAACGGAACCGGACTTCGGACTAAACCAACCAGCAAGGAAACGGATCCTTACCCATCTGGGCATTGTGTCATAAACAGAATTGTTAAATCGAAACAAAATCACATAATTATTATAAAACTTAATTTATTATATTATACTTTGGTATAGCAATAGTAATAATCTTTTTACTACTTTATTTAACACTTATTTTTAACAGCATAAAGTCACAAAAAGTTATTTGAGTAAAGTAAAGCTGAACATTGAGCAGAAGGAAAATTTTATACATAGTTTGACCTGGAAACTCTAAATGGAACTGAACAAGAGAGAACAGTCAGTAATGCGGGATTTATCAGTACCTGCACTAATTTAAACTTTAGGTGATTGTTGTGGATGGAAACTTGTACTATATTTGAAAACAAATCATTGTGGGGGTTCTATTAAATTTCATATGAATGATATGGAATATTTTATACAAATTAAGTAACATTTCCATCTTTCAAACAATTACAAAAACATGTTTCTTTATGTTTTACCCAATGCACTATATTAAACCATATGTTTTATGAGTTTCCAACTAATATTAGGTAGCGCATACATTGTTTTGGTATTTTATACCGGATGTACAAGACAGGGGCAGTTCCATAGCTATTTTGAACCAAAAAATATGGACACACCATTTAACAGACAATTGTAGATAAAAGAGTTTTTTTTCTGATTGTGTACTTTACAATGGTTTCCAGTCAAATAG
Organism: Neoaliturus tenellus; assembly: GCA_030545055.2. Taxonomy (NCBI): domain Eukaryota; kingdom Metazoa; phylum Arthropoda; class Insecta; order Hemiptera; family Cicadellidae; genus Neoaliturus; species Neoaliturus tenellus. The sequence continues at coordinate 266,024,555 of CM061532.1, forward strand.
TTGGATTTAATTAATTTCATTTCAGGCACCACCACAACTAACCACTAGAACCAACTATTGAATGTCGCATAATGGCATCCCTAACATTACAGAATCCTTCTACATTATATCTTTCTTTAAATATTTCCTAGGAAAAAACTAGAAGCTATGTAAATAAAAAAATAATAAAAAAACTGAAATAATATATGATATGTTTTAATAAAGTTTCTTCTACAAATTCTTTATTTGAACTTATGATAAAATTAGTAGCCTTTAGACAGTTCTATATGACCTAGAACCCACTTCACCGTTTCCAATGAAGGTACTCCTGTGAAGACCAACGTCCCATAAATTCGTTTGAGGCCTTTAACAAATCATCTGTAGCCGTTCGGACGGGCGAGCAGTGCTCATAACAACCCACTTGTAGAATATTCGCTCGCCTTTGATGATGAAGGTAAAACTTACATTTATGATTTAAGTTCCAAGTCTGAATCACTGAATTGGAAAATATATAAAATAAAATGTAAAACCCTTATGTAAAAATATTGACTTAATTATTATTGCCAGCATATTAATTAGCAACTAAGAACAAAGACTTTAAAGAACTTAAGATCATTGCATACCTTATAATAACCAAATAGAGATAAAAGTTATCAGAAGATTTTCCTTGTCTCAATTTGCCTTACATCACATCATATTGATAAAAATCGCAAAATTAGACAGTCCGCTAATACTCGGTAATTTATAACACCTATGTAGAGGGTAGACCTAACACGTACGATGTTGTTCAATATATTTTAAAATAAACTTATACAACGAATTGAATAATGTAATAAAAATGTACGTGTAATAAACAACTAAAATTTGTTAACTTACAATATCGATTATCTCCGCTAAGTTTCAAAATTATCATAGAAATATTATCAATTAAAAGGATATTTTTTATATTTAAATCATACCAAAGCAAACCTCATAAGGTTAGGAATTGTTTTTCACAAACGAAATTACCTGTCATTTAAGAAATGAACTCAGGAAATATTAGAATATTAAGTTTTCTTTTCGATATCTATATATTTCTTAGTTCTCTTTTCTTTTGGTTCTGAAGTATAGGGACTTTGACTTTTATTTATTACCCATTTCAAACATTAATCACATAATTCACATTTGATCCATTGTATTTTTCCTTAGCACAATACAATTGACATTAACAGTTGAGAAGTATTAATAAAGCTTGAAGTGCAATCTATTAATCTTACTTCCTTTCGCTTCGAAGGACCATATTTCAAAGAGAGAAAGAGAGCAAGTCGCCTGAAAATATTAAAGCAAACCCTCCACTTCCAATAGCTCTAATTGTTATGCATTTTATTTTTACTTGCATACAAATAAAAAAAAAGAATTGATCAGTTTAAGAATTGATCAGAAATAATATTTATTCTTCAATAAGTTTCCGTTTATTCTTTATCATAATTGAAACCAAATACATTATAAAACATTGAAGTTATAAATTTCAAAGAAGAATAAAAATAAACGTTTTGTTTTAAATCAATCTCTTTTAAACATAAAATAATCTCTTAGTACAAGAAAAATCAATAATTTGTTTAAACTTTACTAGGCAAACAATTAACCAACAAATTATTTGTTATAAATTTTATTTTTCTTATTTTTTCATCGTCTGGTCTGTTATAACGACCACAAAATATTGAACTGCTTTGTGAATTTTTGTTTAGTAAAATTACAGTTTAAATATATTTTAAAAACATAGTATCTTTTATTGAATTATTAAATTTAATGTGACATTTTTAGATTTTCATTGACTTGAGGATCCTTGTAGCTTTCTAATTGGTATACATTTGTTGTTTTGATTTCAACTCTTTATTCAGTGTTTCGTGTCACAGCTTCCTTTAAAATTTATTTTTGAATGATGTACACGAGTTAAATCCTTGAGGTTATTCATTTTAGTAGTTTTTCCACACATTCCTCCTGCTTTGGTACCACTAACTTTAGCATTCCCCCAACCAAGCTTTTAGGAAATCCCACGTATAAAATTGTATCAAAATGTACCGTAAAATCGAGAAAAACTGTAAAATACCTCTTCTGTAACAAGTTACTTTCTTTCTTTCTTAATTTTTTATTTCATATCCTTAAAGTAACAAATAAAAGTGGCAAAATCAGTGTTGATTAGTCTCAATATATAAAAAAACTTATCATCAGTATATTTACACCACATTCAAATATCTATTTTATGGTTAGAATTTAGTTTTGAATAAAGCATTCAATATCAACATTATTTAATAACAAGAAAGAGGAACCATTTTAATCTATAGTCTTAATATAATTATAAAAGCTTGGTTTTTGTAATTATCAATTTAAATTAATGGAGATGATAGAGTATGCGAAGAGGCCCTTATTCCTTAATCCTCCCACAATTGAGCCCCCGTTCGCTTCATTTTACACCAGGCTGTAATGAAATTTTCTATCCATTGCATAAGACAATAATAAAAACTAGGTAAGTATTTTACTGATCAACAAAGGTTATAAGCGTACTCTTGGCTAACAGAATTGTTATATTTTATTCAAAGTAGGAAGTTTTATTTGAATTTTCTCACTGGATTTTTAACAATGTTAAAAAATCTTATTGAATCGGTCCCTAAAGTTTTAGTTTTTTAATATGAATTTGGAATACTCTGTAAAGTGTTTTTTACTGTCTTCTAGGAATACAATCGTTTTTTTAACATACAGGGAATAAGTCTGGAAACGACTTAATATTTTAGAAGTATTTAAGTAACAAAACTAAAACGTTGCAAATTGATTTTGATTGACTACTTCCTTAAGTACTTATTGTCCTTGGACCACCAAGGAGGGGCGGTCTACAAGGAGTCAGAAGAAAATCTTAAATGTAAGCGTACGTCAATATGTACATCAAAATAAAGGTAGGCCTATTTAATAGAAAACAATACCACAAACCCACCTCACAAGAATGACCGAGTCCAAAATGGCTGGCGACCGAAATTTAAATTAAAATCATATTGCTGAAAACAAAAAATGCAATAACTCCCAATCCACTCGACCTTTTGAGATCGGGTTTGAGGCAAATTGCTCAGAATTCCCACTCCCTTTAAAATAATGTATCATATGACATAGGCTAAGAAAGTTTTCCCAATACTTTGTTTAGGGACGTCCCTAGTGGAGATCGCCAAGGAAATTGTATTGGGCTAATGTACGTCTTATGATACATTATTTAAAGGACATTACATTTTGAGCAATTTGCCACAAACTCGACCTCAAAAGTTCCAGTGGATCAGGAGTTATTGCATTTTGGTTTTCAGCAATATGATTTTAATGCAAAGTTTGATCGCCTGCCATATTTGACTTTATCATCCTTTTAAGGCCGGGTTTGCGGCATTATTCTCTATTCTTAGAGAACTTTAATTTTATGTACATATTGACCTATGCTCACTCTTAAGATATTCTTCTGACTCCCTGTAGACAACCACCATTTGTAGGTCTTAGAACAATACTTTGTCACTCAATACATACTCTTAAAGTTATTACATCGTTTCCAGACTTTTTTCCACCCAATATATTAAAATTGATGTTATTAAATCGTTAAATCAGTGTTAATGCATGACTTATGTTTAGTTTTCAAATCCCAATAGTTTTAAAATATTTTGGTCATTCGCATTATTTTGTGACTTTGTATTTTTTATTAATCTCTAAGTCTAGTTTTTTCTGTATGTCCTTTTTCTCCTCTCTCCCCAATTAATCATTATTAAAACTATTTATCCATAAACATGGATTTACCATTTTTCATTAAGGCGTCACTTTCATTTTTATTTCCATTTTGTAAAAAATAATTATCGTTCGTGCATGTAATATCCACAATATGTGTAATAAATAAATCAATAAATTAATTAACTGATACCAAAACTTTAAATACCACAGAGTGAAATTAAAATTAATGAATAAATAAAACAGTTTGTTTTTGTTTATACATTATGTTGTTTATATTCATTCATGTACATTCCATGGTCTTTATCCATGGAATGTATAAATTCTATTTCCTTCAATATAATATTTTGTTAATGTTGATATTTGTTGAATATTTGTTGTTAATTAAAAGGTCCGTTTTCTCAACATAAATTGAGAAATTCAATACAGATTGTGTATTATATAAATATTTTTTCTTCCACTGTAAAAATCATTTTACGTACAAAATTTTAAATTAGTTAAATTCACTATTTTAAATATATACATCGTCAATCCATAAAATTCAGCGTTTCAAATAAAAATTATTATCATGACATACAGTTAATATTTATGCTGCAATGTACATATTATGCACTTATAATAATTAAATTTTAGCATAACATTTTAAACAACCAAAAATAAAGAAACTAAAATAAAATATAATTTCAAGCATCAATATTTTTTATATTTTTTATTTTTTAAGGAAGGGAAGTGTTACTTTGCACGCAATTTATTGTGGTTAAGCCGGTACGCCAAGATGTAATCACTAGGAAAGTAGCGGTGAGGACAGAGCACTATGGCCCTGGATGGGGGAGGGGTGTCAGCACTATGGGGGGGGTGGGTGGGGGTGGAGGGAGGGTATTCTGTGGTATTCACTACCAGGAGATGAGGGGATAAGCCACTAGTTAATTGGATGTATTCAATTATAGATATTCGCACAATAGGAGACCTTGAATACCAGCTGTGTAATTTACCGCAGTTGGATATAGGCTATCTCTTGCATTAAAATAAATATTTTCCTATAAGACTTAATACATCACATTTTTTTTTTAATAAAAACAAATGTTAAAATATATTAAATTTCCTAAACTTTCCACCTTAATTATTAAAAGTTATGCATACAAAAGATCACTATATTACTGGTATTTAATATGTTATCATTCTAAGAAAACAAATTTGATGTTCCTAATCTGGAATACTTTTCATTAATTACATTATACTATGATTAATAAACACTCGTCGTTAATTTTATTTAAATAAATTACTTAATATAAATACATATTGATAATGAATATAAGTGTCAGAATAGTTTGTGACTATGACACTATTGTTTTAATTCTATGAAAATTCATCTTCAGTCACTTGATTATTAATTTCATATTAGCATAAAACAGGCACTTATAACACATATCAGGAGTTATCGTAACACCTTACATATTTTTTCTGATACATTTGTCGGAGAATTGGCGGGAATTCTGTTGCAGTAAAGACTTTGGTTGCAACATCCAGGGTATCCTACAATAACTAATCCAACATAATACTGATAAGGTTTATGCACAGATTAAAACAAACCAGATCAGTTAAAGTCATTTCTTTTTTATTTTCTTGGGCAATTTTTTACAGGTATGATTTTTTTTCTAAGTAGAGAGTTGCTATATAAAAATAAATTCGTTAATAACAGTGGTGTTATCATTTCGTATTTCATGGAATTGAAAGTGATTTCTTTCATTAAAATTAAAGATTTAAAAATAATAATGGGTTCAACTTTTTAAAATAATAAAATTTTATAAAAGTTATTATCAGTTGTAGCACTTTCAAACTTAAAAAAAATTTCAAATTCCAAATGTTCAACATCACGGAAATAAATACAAATTTTCACAAAAGAAAGTATTAATGTATTCAACTCCTGCACATTTGCTTTCGTTACTTTTTATAATGTTTTCTTTAATATTCGAGTTCCTCATATAAATTTTGATTCTTTTAAAATGTGTTGATTATATATTTACGACCCAAAATAAATGTTTTGTTGAATTAAACTTATTAACCATATAATACTATTGAAAGATTTCATTTTATATCTCAACTCAAAACTTGGATGAAAAATCCAAACAAGACAAACGAATTTGTGTCCGGTTAACTAATTAAGGAGGGAATGTTCGCTTTGTTGCTGCATGTATGTTACGAACTAAAGAAACAACTGTTATGTTTACCTAAGTATCTTTGGGAATTTGTGCAAATACAACAAATGGTAAAATAAATAATAGATTATAGTTTTAAGTTTTAGAATTATATACACCTTTTCACATATTTTTTTTTAAGTAAAACAACTTAAACAAATCTTATTACCGTAATCAATTTACAATGTGGTTTAATAATTTGTACATATTAATGAATTACACTTATTTTGTTTGATTTTTAAAATTAATTTATGAAAGACTTAAACTGATGATTGCTTTAAAATAAAAGAATTTATATAATATTTTAATTTCTTTTAAACATAATTCATTACATTTTGAGTGTTTTAAAGACGGCCTTAAAGGGTTTTATATTTTAAGGGTCATAGTAACTAATAGAAATTTAAATAATTTAAACCTATTTGGTATAAATAAAGAATGGTTTGTACAGATCTACAATAAACCTTAAGATATCAATACTATTTTGTCAATTTAGAAAATAAACACTGTTAATTTCATCTTACCACGATACAAATAATTATTTGTTATTTGTTTATTTGCTAAATTGAAAATCTGCCAAAACCGAACCATTGCGAAATGTTTAAGTAAACATATCCACTTCGTTTAAGACCCTAAAACACAATGAATAATTTTATTCTATTAATTTTTACACTCTATAAAAATGGACAGAAAACTAATTGTTTCAATATATTTTTCCAATTAGTAAATATTTGAAAAACTTACTAATCAAAAATATAATTCAAATTCGGGAATAGTTTCGCACGTGTTATATCAAGTTGGTGTCATATTTTCATAATACACTACAATTAATTAGTAAATATTGCAAAATGAAACAGTATAAAATTTCTTTACTGAATAAAAAAGTCCAAGGACTGAGTTTATTTGTTAAACTTTTTATAATAAAAACACATCCTAACAGACATTATACTGTTTTGAAACATTTAATTTCAGTTAAATATTGTAAATAAATTATTATAAGAACGTATTAGGTGTAACGTGCATGGTAAGGATGACAACTCACATGCCGTCATAGCTGGTATCCACCACCCGGCGTCGACGGAGCCACTGTGTTGTGTTGATCCGCCGTCAGATTGCGCTAGTGGAGCGCGTCTCCCCCCACCACCCTACGCTACCCCCACCACCCTCCTCCCAACATCGTACGCCACCCCCACCACCCACCACCCTCCACCCGCCGCACATTGTCTACGCTAACTGCCAACTTCTCGCGGCGAAACCACCATTGTTCCTCAAACCGACACAAGAACAAATTAAACCGAACTTGTTGAGTTAATAATTCACGGCAAAACTGTTGCTTTGTCTTGTACCGGTATTTCATCCCCACTTAATGTGAAAACTTCATCGACTATTGTTGCTTATTGTTTTGCCGCGGCGAAGTTTTTGCCGAATATTTGCTCTGTCGAGTGGTTTCCAAACAACGCGGATTCCAAGATGAGGAAACTCGAGTGGGGAGGTGTTTATGTGAAGTCGTGGTTGTGTGTTTCTGCTGATGTAAACAACGATTCGTCGATTGTTTATATAATTTGTTACGGAACGCTAAAACAATGTTTTAACGAACATATTGTCTTTAATTTAAACAATATGTTTGTTGTCATCGTGGAATTATAAGTGTTGTATTCCTTTAATTTTCTAGTAGTATATAATACTTATGAATACTCTTTAAAACTATTAACACACTATGAAAAAAATTATTTGCGATCTTTGACATCTATATGTAAAATATATCTTTTTATTTTTCATTACATTGGTAAAAATGTAATATGTGCGATAAAATCGTTTAGAAAAAATTGCTGACAATTTAGGTTTATAGTAAGAAACCATACTGTCAAAAGAGTAACTTACTTACCTTAAAATGAGTATTTCTAACTCGATGTATTTAGTTATAAACATGTTATTTCACACATCACATGATGTTATTATTTACATTTACAGCCAAACTATACCTGTGATGCCGAATTTCATTGAAACTTATTGAAACTTTGTTTTCTATTTCCTGCAGCATGTTATCTTCATTTATCCTCTACATGCTCACTTCTGGTCAAATAACCAAGCAATCTGCACATTTAACATGTCCCCTCTCTGACGTCACGTGGATCGTCTTGTCTAGCGGCAGAGCACTTCGATCCACTTAATAATGCAGCAGCTCATGCTGCAGCGTCGCAGAGCGGTAAGCGCTACGCCAAGAGACTCTTGGGGTTCATGTTGTATATATATATATATATATATATATATATATACATATATATATATATAGTATATAATATATATATATATATATATATATATATATATGTATGCATATAAAAAGAAAACACATTTTGGAACAGTTGTTCTTGTTTAAAGTGATGGTTCTTAAACCTTGCAAAATGACATGGTAATAGAACTTAATTTTTTTATGATAATTAGCAATGAAAGGTGAAACGGAGTCAGAAAATAAGTCAAAAGAATAATATAGTCGAAAATATTGAGCTATCAACATTTATGTTCAAATCATATTTTACAAATTGTAATCAATGATATAATAAAATTTATATGTCAACCTTGAGACCAATATCTTGTATTACTCTGACCTTTAACTATAAAAAAGCTAATATATTGATTGTTGTTGACCTCTTTATCGTTAAAAAGTATAAATTAAAAGCTGAATATATTCATTACTTCAGCATACTGAATAATTTTTTTATACTATGTACATTCATCGGAGGTTTTAATAGCAATAATTAAAATTAGAGAACTTTATTGAGCAAGAGAGGAAGCCCTAATCCCTTAATCCGTTCCCAATTTATTTTCCTGATCACTTTATTTTATACTAGCCAGAAATAAAATTTTATAGCTTTATTTACGGTTATAAAACATTTTAGTTTTGAAGATAGAAAAAAAAACTCATAATATTTTCCCTTGCTACAAAAAAAATATTAAAAATAAAAAAAATGCTTGCAATTTTTTATTTTACGTAAAATAATATTTATGAATATTTTATTAGAAAAGGTGTACTACATTTTAATTTTAGTTCCCCGCAAAGTTAATTATATATATATATATATATATATATATATATATATATATATATATATATATATATATATATATAATATTTATATACATCAATATTAAGAAATAATATGAAAAATCATAAGAGATTATATTGGTATATTATAAAAACCTTTTTAAATTAAATTTGGTATTTTTTTATGAAACAAACATAAATAGTAAACGTACTCAATATGTGCTGATTTTTTAAAAATCTCTTACTAGGAATATCATTTTTGTATGAATTCAAATAAAATTTTACATATATAAAATAAACAAAAAAGGATAACTTAAAATTAACGCTATCATTTGTATGAGAAATTCTCCTTCAATGGAGGTACACCCTGCTTTCACCGTATTGTACACACACAAAGTTGGAACCATGTATATATTATAGCTTCGTTCCGTATTCTATTGTGGAGATTGATTCCGCCCTGCATGATATTACAAAGTCTAATGTCATCCAGTGATGTTTGTCACTCCAATTATTTAACTACTTTTATTACAACTGATAAAACTAATATTAACCATATAGAATCACATGTTAAAACATGAATATTGTATATATTTTTCACATTGAAAATTTTATTTAAGTTTAACAAACAACTAAGTTAAAAATTTGTTCATTTAGTTCAAATTAAAGATTCTTATTTTAGCCTATTTCTATTTAGATATTTTGTTATTTTTCAGTACGTTCATTTTGATCCTCCATTGGTAAAGTTTTGGCCAAAAGCAGTGAACATGGAAGTCATGTGACTATTACGCCATTTGCCCCTTGTATTATTGTCCACAATGCTGGTTTTGTCATTCTCTTTTTGTGGATGATGAAGATCGGTGTGTCCGGTTGAAATCGATTGCCATTTTCCATCTTTTCATTATTTACCTTCTGCATTCTTTGCAGTATAAGTATTTTATATTTTTGAGTGTTATAGACGGTGGTTCTTCATTTCTATTATTAACTTAAAATTAGATTTGTTGTAACTTACTGTGAGAGATTTTATTTTCTAACTTAAAAGTATAAATATTTTTTATTTACGTTCGACTAACTTATTTCGTGAAGTATTTATAGTATTTTTGTTCCACTAGTATAATCCCATACTTGGCTGAGGCATCAAAAGTCTCCGTCTGTTAGGCTTAAAATTCTAGCTGGTGTAATTAGAATATTTGTAATTAGAATTTAGTTATTAATAAAATAAGAGAACAAAATCATAGTTTTAAGTCCTTAAGACCCACTGTTTTCTAAATATTCCATCAATAATTATAAAAAAATTAATTAAAGCTTTCATAAGACTCTTTTAATCCAGTCACTGTTTTCAAGTAGTTAGAGTTAATAAAGCTATAAAACAAAGTCTATAGAATGAGTAAACAACTATAATATAGATACTAACTTAATAGTTCGGCAGATACAAAAAAATCCGTGGAGATGGAGTTGATCATACTTCTTACTTGTCCTACTTATCCTACTTGATTTTGTTACTGAGTAGTTATATCAAAATGTACTAGGGAGTTCATAAACTATATATGTTGTTCAGAGACCATTTTATGTTGCAGACTATTTTTCATCAGTTTTCTCAAACAACTTTTGCCCTCCGCCAGACTACGATTATGATAATTCCGTCAATCTCTCTGAGTGTGTTTTGAAGGAGCGTGATGTTGAGATAAAATTGTCCTCACTCGATCCCTACAAGAGCGCTGGTCCTGATTTAATACCACCAAATGTACTGAAGCACTGCAGTGTACTTCTCGCACCTCATCTCACAGCCATCTTCAATAATCTTCTGAAACTCGGAATATTTCCAGATAGCCTCAAGACGAGTTATGTTGTTCCTATTCATAAGTCGAATGATATTTCCGATGTGAAGAACTATAGGCCAATAGTCATTCAACCTGCAATTGGTAAGGTCTTTGAGTCCCTGGTATTGGATTATGTAAGCTTCAGCTTCAAGAGCACCCTGAACATGAAACAGCATGGTTTTACACGAGGAAGATCTACTACTACAAATCTTGTGTGTATGAGCACTACTTTCAATCATCATTCTGTCTAGGCAACCAGGTTGACAGTATCTTTATCGACTTCACTAAAGCATTCGAAAAAGTGAGTCATCAGCACCTCCTTGCCAAGATGAGGGCCTATGGGATATTGGGGAGTCTTCTCCGGTGGTTTGATTCCTATCTCTCGGATCGTTTCCTGATAGTGAAGACGGCTGGAGCTATTTTTTAACCCTTCCCGGCATCGTCAGGTGTGCCCTAGGGGTCCCACTTACGACCATTCTTATTGTCCTTGTTTGTGAACGATATAGTTGATTACATATCTGTGGGCTGCCTGTTATTCGCCGATGACATCAAAGTTTTTACTTCTGTTGCCTCTACTAGTGACTGTCACCGTCTTCAGGATACTCTGATTAAAATTGAAGATTGGTGTCATCTGAACTGCATGAAAATGAACGCCAGCAAATGTCGAGTCTTGTCATTCAGCCGATCTATAGATATCATTGTCTTTGACTACTTCCTGGATGGTTCCCCTCTGGAGCGTGTGGAATTACTATGCGGGATTCGGGCATTGTCCTATCCTCAAACTTGAACTCTGAAGACTACATCAACTATATCATTAGTAAAGCCACCCGCACTTTAGGATTTCTTATCAGAAAATCTAAAAAAGGATTGGATATCAATGCGATGACTGCTGTCTACAAGTCTCTGGTGAGGTCTGTGCTTGAATTTGGATGTCTCATCTAGTCCCCTTATCAACTTGGACTAATTCGGCGGTTGCAGAAGCTCCAGGACAGATTTGTACGAGTCATTGGTGTCAGGTTGGGCTTTGAGTACCAGGAGGTGCCACTGAACCAAATCGAGAAGATGCTTGACCTTTGTCCACAAATTATGTACTGAACGGTGTTATCCCAAGATTGCACAGACTGGGTAACCTGCTTTCTCCACACTTTGATTTTTTTCAATGACATTAGTTACCGCCTGAAGTCTATTTTTCTATCTTTGTGAATACCTAATTTATTGTTGCTTGTATTTTGATTATTATCGTTGTTATTGTTACTATATAAGCCTGTTATTATTGTGATATATATTTTGTTGTTGCTTTTTGATAATATTTATTACTATTGCATTTTTTCAATATATTTTTCTCTCTTTGTCTCTAGTCAAGCATGTTCAGTTTAAATTCTGCCCTCACTAATGCCAAAGTCTTGCATGTCTCTCTGACAATTTTGACATGTTAAAATTCTTGATGCTTTTAATTATTATCTTTGTATTTTTGCTGTTATTATTGTATTGTAATGTTAGGAATAATTTCACTCAAGCAATATGTCTTCACTTTTCATAATAATATTCTGCAAGTAATTTCTTTGAAAGTAAAATTGCTTCTTAATACGTCATCTTGAATGCTGAAATGTATTGATGTATTGTTCAAATGTGTTATTGATGAATTTTATTTTATCATTTCAGTGTATTTTTTTTGTATACTGGTGTATGCCGATCATTGCCAATAAATAAATAAAAGTTACATAATATTTGACAATAAATCTTTATGATTAAATATTAATGGAGGGTGGAAACGTCGGGTCGCCTACATTATATTCCAAGAGATGGAGGAGGAGATGCATTTGTTAATTGACTTTTCAGACTCTTTATAAACCTTTTCATAATCTATCCCTTTTTGGTTTTGTAAATTATTAAAAAATATAACCAACAATTACATTGTATACAATCTTACAAGGGTTCATTGTGTTCCGTGCGCTGGTGTGTAAGTTCATCCGACGGCTAACTAACTCTCCTAGATGTTGTATTCAAATAGATTCAAACAAGTTTCCAATGTTTAGCAAAACTCTAATAATCTTGAAATATAGTAATGTTCATCCCTCTCACATTCAATACATCTCATTTGTTGAAACAGTAAATAAAATAATGCCAATTGTAGATTCCACAACGTTGGATTTTATAGTTTTGATTACACATAAACTGCAAGGAAGAGATCGTGATCTGTTAGATGTCAAAACTTTTTTACAAAACTCAGATAGAACATAGCCGCTGGTGATAAATTTATTTTAGATTATTAAAATCTTAGAAGCATTAATTGTCAGTTAAATATTTTCATATAATTATAACGCTAATTTTAACTTATTAAAAAAAATCTTAAATCAAATTAGTCAATTTGTATTGTGCATTATTAAGTATATAAATCATATTTTCTTCTAAAAAATACACAAAGGTGACGTTTATGTACAAGAATAACAACAATAATCATCGCGATAGTGTTTACTATCTCATTTATTACTAGTTTGATTACCATTTACTAATAAAAAATAATCTCTTCTCCATCATGCCTTATGTCATTTGAGAAAATGATTAATGAAAACAAAAAAAAATATTTGTAAATGAAACAACGCGCGGGTGATGAAGTTGGTTCTCGACCACCCTGTTATCGTGTAGCACATGCAACACCCAGTACATATGTACAATGCATCACGGTACATGACTATTCACAATCTCCACAGCGCTGAATTTCAACAATAACTCTGCCCCAGTTTCTGTCTCTGCTTGTTGAATTCAATTGGCTCTCAAATCGTTTTGGAAACCAAAATTATGCGATATGAATTAAAATTTAACTAATACAGCACACTTTAGGTTTTCGGAAAGTATGTTTATATATAGTTTTAAATTGTTATTTACAATGTCATCTTTTAAATTTGTATTGCTTGGGTAGTTAA
>CM061532.1:266038341-266251341 GCA_030545055.2 Neoaliturus tenellus
TACGCTATTACGGTAGTAGCCATGGTAAGACCTAAGCCCGGGACCATGTTACTTTTTCATTTTGAGGTCCCCAGAGGGCAAAAATACCGTTCGTTCATTTTCATATATGTATATATCTATATATCTATATATATGTGTCCGTGGTACTGATAACTTTTGACAGCGACCTCCGATTTTGATGAAATTTGGTATGAAGGTGTAAGACTAGATCTATTTTCATGAGTTCGCAAACCAGCATGATCGGGTTATGGAAACGAGGTTTTATGGGGTTTCAAAGGGGTCAAAAATGGGTTTTTTGGCATTTTTGAACCCTAATTTTTAAAATTCAACAATTTTAACTAAAACTATTTAAAAGAGCTTAAAAAAACAAATAATTTAGTATTTTAAATTTTTAACTTAATTTAACAGGTTACGGAGAAAAGCTAAAAATAAGTTTCCAATGTTAATCTTATGGGAAATCAACAAAACACTGTATCTCGCTTATTTATCGGAATAACTTGATAAAATTTGGTACGTACATTCACTAGGTAGGGTTTAACTAATATTTTCTAACAACATCCATATGACGGCAAACCTACATACTCACCCCCATGGGGTTTATGGGGAAAATTTAAAAGTGTTGAATATTGATACAATGATATTTACCTTACCTAACTATTACATTTTCTAACAAAACTAACATTTTCTAACAACATCCAATGGTAGCCAACCTACATACTCATTCCTATGGTGTTTAGGGGGAAAATACAAAATCTCAAGATCCTTTGGAAATTCGCTGAGTACGCAGGTCTGCTGCGACGGGGGTATTTTTATTTTTTATTTTTACCTAAGCATCTAAAGACAGTGCATTAATTCTGAAGCTTCAATTTTAATCTTATGCAAAATAAGAATGTGTTAATGTTTCAATTTTTATCCAATATTTTAGGATTAGGTTTTGGTAGGCATCATTTTACTTAAAATTTAGCCATTCACGGTGACAAGAATATTGGTTTTTATTTTTATCATGGCAACAGACTTGCATAATCTTGCCCTATGTTAATTAAGATAAACAAACTCATTTAGCAATGGGTTATTTGGGCATTTGGTTTTCAGGTGTATTTGGTTGAAATTAATATAACGTGTTAAAAAATTTGCTAAGTGTGCAGGTCTGCTGCAACGGGGTGTATTTTTATACCTTATTTTATTTTGATTATGATTTACGTTATTCATGTATAGGCCTAGTAGAGTACATGTAATTATATTATCATTATTTATAAGGTGTTTGCATCATAAAACTTTGTAGGTTTTTTCTAGGTGTAACTCGTGCAAGGGTAAAGTTTTCTCACGTATGCTATATGTTATGTTAAATTTTGTTTTTTGCAATTTAAAAGTGTGTTACAAGTCAATACATTACAAAATCATACAATCTTTTAATACGTTTTTAAAACCATTTAAGTTATTTTACCAAGGTTTTTATCAGTTTGGGGCCAAATTTCAACTTTTTTAAGTCTCCTAAGTATAAGTCCCCCTAACCCTGTATAATCCTATTAAAAAACCTTACTAGCCTTTAACCTCATCCGACTTCTTTCCCCTTGTTGTCTGTGTTGCCTTGAATTATTGTTCCACAGCGCAAGGCAACTGTGGGGGAAACATAGTTGAAAATACCAAAAAGCAAGTTCGAAAATAAAAGTTTAGAATTAATTAAAATATAAATCCAATAATTTTTGACACACCATAGTTAAAGGCAATAAATTTAGTTCTCGCATACATTTTATATATCCATAGTATGGTTAAGTTGAGCAAAATGCAGCAGCGGCAGGAGCGAGCGCTACACGAACAAGGAACGGGTAGTGGACAGCGGTAAAAAACGGCCGGCCGGCAGCGGCGACGCGATCAAACAGGCACAAGCGATGATTGGTAGAAGTGGATAGTGGACAGGTAGCGAAGCATATGCATAGATACTGTCCCGAGATAACAAACATTCCGCTCCAAAATAAGGAATGTCGATCAGGTGACCCTTTTTTACCTGCCACTGCCATGTAAATCGCTCGGTTTTTATAACCAAATTAATTCTCTCTCTCGCTGTCATATGGCCAGCTAATCTGGTCACTCTTTTCAAAAACATTATAAATTTAATATCTAGAAATTTATAAACTGTTACATTTGTGAGTGTTTTATTTCCTGCAAATCAATCCTCGGCTGGTCCCAGCGGCTGTTGTAATGGTTAGCGCTGGCATCGATGGCAGAAGGCTGGTCACAGTCGTGATTACAGCCAGCGCTTGCCGCAGGACCGAGTACTGCGTCGTAGTGGTCCCAGACGAAGAAGGCGGAGTAGAAGCAGGAGGATAGTTTTTCAATTTAAGAGGCATTTTTTAAGATGTAGAGTAAAGAATTGAAATAGAAATTAAGTAAATAATACTATTTGGTGAGAGCAACAGTTGGTGTGAGCGGTGTGAGTGCTGAAGCTCGAGTGAGAGGTGCGTGCAACCCGGCCGCCTTATATCCCCACCGACCACGGGTGAGCCCCACCCAAGGGTATAGGGTAGGGGTAGGGGTGGGGGCGGGGGTGTAGGGGTGGAGGTGTAGGGAAGGGGGGGGCGGAGGTGTATGGGGTGGAGGTGTAGGGGGTGGAGGTGGAGAAGGAGAGAGGGGGGGCGGGGCGGGGCGGGGGCGGGGGCGGGGGCGGGGGCGGGGGCGGAGGTGCAGTGTCAGTCTTTACTATATTTAGGTCGAGGTCACGTAAAACTTTAAAAAAATAAAGCCCCACCTGGGGCATTTAGGTTGCCATCGCTATAGTCTCTAAAGAGACCCAACTATGGACAACTACAGACTTGTGTGTTAGTAATGCCTACCCATTAAAGTTTAAAAGACAAAGTACTTTAATATATTTACTGTGTTAATAAAAACCTTACTGTTAAAGATTTTGAAAACTTTCATATATTTAGGTCAAGGTCACAGAAAACTTTTAAAAAAATTAAGCCCCACACCACCATAGGGGTGTGGGGCACTTGGGTTGTCATCACTGTAGCCTCCGAAGAGACCCAACTATGACAACAGGGCAACATCCAATGTCGTGTTCCCTTCGCCACGCGAGACTTGTAAACATTTACTGCATTGCCTTTTCAATAGCTAACAAAAATTCATTTACATAATTTTGAGTTTCCAGGAGGAAACAAACTGAGGACACCCTAATGGCTTACGTCCTCGGTCCGAGTGCAGAGGCCGCCGCAACCTTTTGCATGCCAGCGTACAAACGGACATACTCCCACAACCCCAGCCGCAACCTGTTGCATGCCTGAGAGGAGCCTAACAATACTTCAAAGTAACTTTACTCCCGTAATCTTTAATATTTTTAATTTAGCAATGCAGTAAATTTTTTACAAGTCCTTTGTGGGTCAAGGCCACACGGACATTAAAAAATTTCGGCCCCCGTACATCCATGGCGAACCACGAATGTTCGGGGGCCTTGGGGACTAAAAAACACAAATAGCTAACAAAGATTTATTTACATAATTTTGAGTTTCCAGAAGGGAAACTAACTGAGGACACCCTAGTGGCTTACGTCCTCGTCCGAGTGCAGAGGCCGCCGCAACCTTTTGCATGCCAGCGTACAAACGGACATGCTCCCAAATGCCATCCGCAACCTTTTGCATGCCTGGCAGGAGCCTAACAATTATGAAAAGTGGCTTTACACGGGGGCCTACTCCCGTTCCCTGTCGTTACAATTTAATTTGAGCTGTGAAAAACGCTCAAGGGGAAATGCTAAAACAAGCGTATACACTTTAGTTAAATATAACACACTTACGAGCTCAACATGGTTAATGCTGGAACAAGCACATACACATTAAACACATATGACAAACAAGACAAACAAGACAGACAGGAGACATAGGGTACAAGTAAAACAATCTCATATAAAACACTTCCCAATACCCAAACGCAAGCGCAATATCTTAGAAATAATACAAGTCTTAAAGTTAGAGTAGACTTCGCTAAACAGTGAAGGCGCCTTTCAGTGTTTAGTGAGGCCTATGGCGGTCCGTCCCGATCGTTCACGTTCAACGCTCGGGAGCGGACTGCGAGCCGGCTGTGGCCGGGCCGCCTTATATCCCCACCGGTCTCCCCCGGCATGGGGCGGGGGTCCACCCCGGGGGCGGAGGTCCACCCCGGGGGGGGGGGGTCCGCCCCCCAAAAAACGGAGACGGGGGCGGAGGGGGCGGGGGGGGTCCGCCCCCCAAAAAACGGAGACGGGGGCGGAGGGAGGGGGGGGGGGTCCGCCCCCCAAAAAACGGAGACGGGGGCGGAGGGGGCGGGGGGGGTCCGCCCCCCAAAAAACGGAGACGGGGGCGGAGGGGGGGGGGTCCGCCCCCCAAAAAACGGAGACGGGGGTGGAGGGGGGGGGGTCCGCCCTCAGGGGTGGTTCAAGGTCACCGACTACACTTTTACTTCAAGTGTCTGGTTCAAGGTCACCCACTACACTTCTACTCTAAGTGTTCGCAATACCCCCACCCTAATCGAGTCCCTAAGCTACGTGACGGCGTTCAGCCAGTATGTCTCAGGCTTGCATGCGGTAAGCATCGCTGCTCTTCGACTCTGTTCATGTAAGTGTTTTACAAGTTTTTGCCTCAAGGTCGTTACACTTTAACTCTGGACTAACATGGCTTGGATTTTCTCTGATTTTACTCAAGGTCACTACACTTTAACTCTGGGATGATATCGACTTGTAGTATTTCAGTGTTTTGACTCAAGGTCATCACACTTTAACTCTAGCACGTCGGTTATCGTACCAGAGGTGCTCAATAACCTAACTTGTAATGTTTAGGGTGGCGTTTGCACGCCACGTGGTATCGCCATGAGTGTCCAGTCCAAATTTTAAGTTAGATTAATTTTACTGTGATCTTTTCCATTTCCAATTCGTTTTGCCAAAGAATAAGGTGTCGCTTTATAAAGTGGTATTTCTCTAAAGTTATAGGGGATTGCAGGGATACAATTAGTTTATTTAGGAGACTCTTAATCTTGGAGTTTAACACAATTTCCACTTTGACTTTGCTTCCTCGGCTCTCACAGCCTAAGCTGTACAGAAATGTTTCTTCTAGTGCCAACTCGAGCCAAGAGAACAGTGTGTTGACTGTAGGACAGCTCATGGTGAAGTGATGCGATACTCCAGCGTACAACCTCACCTTCCCCCACCACTGTGACCTTCCCCACTCCTGCTGTTTTCCCCACCTCTTTTCCCTTGACTCACGCGTTACAAGCGGTCTCTCAGTATTGTGCGGACTTTTGTGAGGGGAAGCCATGTCGCGGGACGTTTTAGGTAAGAAACTTAGCCGTGTTAAGACTTTATTAGTTGCTCACTGTCCACCACTCAAAGTCAAAAGGGTTTCGACTTTAGCTAAGTGGCGCAAACTGTTGCGCGGACACCCTAGGTTTTATACCAAACAGACTAATGTCAGTTTTACTGATGAAGATTTGTTTAAAATATTGGATGAAATGACTTTTCCTTGCAAAATTCAGTTAGTTACTCCCATTCCTGACAGTTTAGAGTCTTAGTCTCTCAAGCCGATATACCTAGAGTACACAGAGCCTGACAGTCAGTCACTCGGTAACTGTCGTGGGGTGCGCATCGGTGTCGGCGCTCCGTTGTTAAGTTTTCAAGGTCACAGTAATATCAAATTGTTGGTGTTGTGCTGGTTCAAGGTCACCTGAGGGATAACCGATTGCCCATTTAGGCAGAGTCATGTCAGAAACTCGAGTTTAGCTTGGCACTTTTGCCGTTTCTCGTCGAAAATTCGCTCCAAGTGGTCAAGGTCACGGGGACTCGGACTGAAACTAGGAGCGTAGTGCGAGAAACGGCAAAAGTGCCAAAAAATTTTAAGTTTCGGTGTGACCTTGACCTTAGTGGAGTCGGTGACGTCATTTTGATGACGTAAGGGGTGATGACGTCATCAGCACGTCATTTCTGTGACGTCATGGGTGTGACGTCGTCGAAATGACGTCATTAGTGATGAAGTCATCGATGACGCAATCGATGACGTCATCGATGACGTCATCGGTGAGGTCATTGACCTCGATGACGTCATCCCTCAGGTGACCTTGAACTGAGCCAGCACCAACAATTTGACACTACTCCAATAACTATTTTTCTTCGCAAAAATGATTTTTTTGACGTAATAGATATAACCTTATAATGATCTAAAGCCGTTGTCATTTGGGTCCTTACACACCAAGAACCCAAGAAACCTTTTTGTTTTTCCAGTTTCAGGCTCGGAAGCCTTGTTCAACTGTTGAACAAAAATCGTTTGCCAAATTGTTAGTGACAGCTATTTGTTAACATCAGTCGCTACTGGTTAGCTTAAGTCTAGGATAACTTGCTGCTAACAAAACTTGGGAATATAAGGACCTCTGTTGTTGACGAAAAAATATAAAAAATATTTAGTTACACTAAAAAAGTATGAAAATAACATTTTGGTATACTTATCAAAATTACAAAACTATTCAATGGCACGAAAGTAGTAAAGACACATTCTTTTAATTAATACATTTACATCAAGAAATATTTATTTTTAATGTTAAAGTATTCAAGAAAGCATAATATTATGGGCTCTAATTAAGTGTTATTATGGAACCTGCTTGTCTTAACTATATGTATTAGACAACAATCTATATATTTGAATTTACATTTTGTTTGACTTAAAATAAACACAAATATAAGGTTTTTTTTATTATTGCGAAATAAAGTTTTTCATACCCCAGTCGCCAAAGTTTGAGGGTCATATAGGCCTATTCTTTTATATTAATGAAACAATTTGTCCTAGAACTTTGAACCCAATTTACTATCAACATTTTAATAGTATAAAACTATTATAATTCTATTTGTTTAATGTACTTTGAGAAGTAGGTAAACAATAACTACAATACAAATAGTAAACCTTGCGTATTCTAGCCTATAACATGCAATATACTACTATAATACAACACAATATTACTCGTACTAGTAATGTCGCAATTTCATGAATGACATCGTTAAGGTTAAACATTGTTTAAATATTCTTATTACAGCACTACTTTATCATAAGCAAGTGTATTTGAGTATTTTAAATTATTATTGTTGCACATTTTAGTATATATCAATAGTAAAACAGCTGTACAATATAATATTTCACCGTCAAAAGACCAAAGACTCCTTGAAAATACAGTTTGTATGTACAGCACAACTGGGACTGCAACCTCCCTCAAGCTTATTCAACAAATTACTCCTTTAGGTCTCATAAAAACATTTATTTTTTAAACGGCAAATGCACTTTGTTGGTGCAAAATAATAACTCATGAAATAATAAGTACATTGATTTAATATTGCAAAGCGTTGAATAGTAAAAAATCTACTTTTTGTAATTTTAAATTTTAGATTCTTTCTCTGATTAATGACTAATTAAAAGACCATTAAATTTAAAAGAGCTTTATGGTCTCTGTTTGATTGATTTTGCCCATCATGCAAAACTAGAAAATACCAGCGTTGATCATTTTAGACAGAATGTATAGGGAGGTTACATAGTCAAGGCATAGAGTACAAATAAAACATTTTAGAGAGTGAATATTTAAACCAAGAGTAAATATGTTACAACTGATAACACTCATTAAGCTGAAAAAAGTTTCAAAAGGGTTCAAATTGGCCAAATTAACAGTAGTTTGCGGTTATAAAAAAAATACATATAGTGTAACAGCATAAGATACTATAACGAGCCAACAAAACAATAAAGGAATGCTTATGTTATTGAATGTGAAGCTCGAGTTACATTAAGCTCAAAACACAATATCACATATCAGTAATCTGTACCATCCTAGAGTGTTGTGACCTCGGGGCCGAGCCAGTCATGTGATAAATATGGCAACACCGGGCTTTGGGGGGCAACAATCATGGATATTACCACTGTATTTGCAAAGACAAAGCCTGTAATTACCATTTTTATCACATCACAAACTATCTATATACAGGGTGTCCCAAAAAAAAGTGTTAGGACTTTGAAATATGATTGGTTGTACAAAAACAAAGACAAGATTCCTATAAACATATGTCTTAAAATGCTTGTTTAGCCATTATCACCCATTTTGTTTTTTACACTAAACAATTTTTCCGTAACGAATGGTTATATAAAGCTCGTTTTTAGGGAAAAATATACAGAGAAAAAATACTTTTTCCGATGATTTTTTTTTAAATGTTGCCATTTTAAATTTTTAAACCCAAATCTTTTTAAAAAGATCATGTAAAATACTAATCGTCATTGAATTATTTTAAACAAGATCCTGAAACGATTTTAATTATTGCTCATTTCGCATTATTGTCATTTTTTTATTCTTTCAATAATTTTCAATTTATAACATACCGTATCATTTCTTATACTATAAATGCTACCAAATAATAGTTACGCATCTGCATAATTTTTAATTTCAGGATATCTTCCACACTATAAATAATTTCATTCAAAGAATATTTCAATGCAAATTAAAGATTTATATAAAAAAACTCAAGTAAAACAACAACAATTAACTGTGTAACAAAAGTTTTATAACCCCTAGAAACAGAAGATGTAATAACGGCACATAAAAGTTTTATTTCCAATTGGAATATGTAATTAAGCTATTTCCACAAGAATATAAATAATCAAAGGGACATATGAAGTTAACCTTAAAATTTTTTTGAATTCGCCAATTTGAAAAACAAACTGTTCAGGTTTGGAAGCAGAACAACCCCTAAGTATTTTTACAGTTAAAATAAAAGTTTTTATTTATAAATTTAATTTTATCACTATGATGTTCAGAAGAATGTTTTCAAGGTTTTAGATTCATTTTGAGGCTAAGAGTTTCACGTATCGTATATTTACAGAAGATCGTATTTCCCAGTAAATCACGTTTCAAGCCCGAGCGATTCCTGAGTCGATCATCTGTGAAACCTGCGCTCCTGGCCACCGATCCTGCGATGGGATGCTCTGGCTGACACTTTCCATAATCACACGTGTAACTTTGAACTGCAAAAGAAATCGTGTAATAAATAGCTATTATCTGTAAAACCACTATTGGACTCATTCTTTCATAGGTAATGTTTCAATTATAATTAGTTTTAATACTTATCTACTTCTAAAAAAGTATTATTTTATTATTATTAGTTGTGTAATAAATGCTAAATCATATTTAAATTTATTTAAATTTAAGATTGACATAATCTTTTCATTCTATCTAGATAAGACAGTGGCGACGTCCCGTAATCCAGCTACTTGGAGGTCACGAATTGTGGATAGTTATAATCGATGGCTTGTGGATGCAATATTCCCTGGTGGAGATTAAAGTCAATACCAGTGAATACTAGTTCATCCATAAAGACCAACCTCATAATTAGACCAAATTCGTATATATGAGGTTGAAATTGTGTTTCAGATCCCACATTAAAGTGCAGGTCCCTAGATAACATTAGGCTTTTGGGCTATTAATTAACAGTCCTGCGTAAGGAGAATGTCGGCATTAGTCAGTAACAAGACTACAAGATCGCGCCAAAATCATCCTACACTCATCTCTCATTCATATTCAGGTTAAAATGCCCAACATGTGAGGTCCCTGTCTCAAAATATTTAGTGATGGTTTATGTTTTTATTTTGAACAAGTAAAGAGACGACTAGTATGAATAAGATAAAGCTCCGTTTAGTAAGAAACGTTGTTGACCATTTAACCACACGTGTGGACGGTGTTGACATGTGTGGAAGGTGTTGGACATATTGCTATAGGCAGAGCAACAGAAATTCGTGGAATTAAATGGCAAACACAAAAGTTTGGTTGAACAATTGATCAAATCTTGTCTCGTCATGGCTCCAAATATGACTTGACAATAAATACGAATTCTCAATGAATGAGACTTTACTTTCAATAAAAAGCAAACGAACGACATGAATAAAGACTAATAAACCTAAGCAAATCGAATATTAAATAGCTTATTATAATTTTTCTACAAGCAAAATATTGAATTTTAGTTTGTGTATTTTTTATTTAAAAATCATAATAATAGATTTTTTCAAGATCGTTTAAAAAATAAGAAATAAGTATATAACCAATATTAGGTGGCAAAAATTGTGTTACTATAAATGTTGTAAAATATAATTGCTTATGAATATTTTATTATGACTAGACGTGAGACTGGGCATCGAAAGACTACAAAAAATACTTCATTTTCTAATTTTAAGCAAAGTGTAATGGTTTGTATTGGCTATTGAATATCATATATTGGCAACTCACTTCTAACTGTGAGAGGTAAATTGAAAGGACTATTGAATCGACACGTGTGGGCTGCAAATAGTATATTTCGTCACAAGGTCCGAAAGTGGCGTTTTGCCGGCCCCGAGATCGTGTTTCAAGTTCGAGACGAAGTCGAGAACTTGAAACGATCGAGGGTTGGCAAAACGCTTTCGGCCCGAGTTACGAACGATATTTTTCATCACACTACACAATTCAATAAATTCTAAACAAGTGAAAACATTACTTTTTCGTTCATATCAAACAAAACATAACATCAACTAACCTAGCGAGATGTACTGCTTGAGTTTGCGGTTGCTAGACAACCAATTCATTTCATTGTGGAGTCACATGTTTTTGTGATACAACGCAAGGCAATTAGAATCGCCTTGATACAACGTATTGTTTTTATGTAAGGTCTAGGCCAGCTGATTTTGCAGGCCTAGGCCGGAAAATTTTGCCGGCCTAGGCCGGCAAAACAGGTGTTTCGACGGTAGAAACGAGGGTCGAAAACAGGTGATATCGATGTAGTGTGATGAAAAATAACCATTTTACACATATAATACCAAAGGATAAACATACAAATAACTGTGGTTTAATAAGGTTCACAATAGCTGGACACACTTCTCACATTCTATTATTCACTTAGAGCACTGTTTCACTCATTACTCAACTAAGTACAAATTACCCTAAAATCTGGCTTGCTTTAATTTATGTTACTTCAAATTGTTGTCGTTGATATTAATTAAAGACTTCTTCAAATTAAAGGTAAACGACTCGTATTATTAATAATTGTTTGAATAGTAAATGCTTTTTGTTGTAATGAAATTAATGTTTTGCGTTTACCTTTCTATCATACATCTGATCGATTTATTTACTTTCGGCGTGCCTTTAATTTGATTTAACGATATTTTAAAGTATATTATCGATGTTTTTATTTGGTTTATAATAAACCAATGTTGAGAAGAGACGGCACTATGTGGCTTTATCCAGCAATACAGTGGTAATGTCCATGATTGTCGCCCAAAAGCCCTATATTGCCACATTTATCATGTGACTAGCTCGGCCTCACGGTCACAATACTCGAAGATAACACGGATTTCTCATGTTGTACAATTTTGTTCGTTGTTCTTTTCAAATACGCTTATTGTATCCATCTAAACTGAATCAATTAAAAAAAAACTTCTTCAGACTAAAGTCGATGGCTAACTCAATATAAACTGCGTTTTCATTGATATCCAATATCTACTTGATTGATAACGTGCTAATACATTTGGAATTTCATTATAAGTAATTCAGATTAGTAAAAATATAATTCTTTTATTTACTACCAAAAACTGTTGATATGAAAGAAGTAGTTTAGAAAAAACTTTATTACTACTCAAAGTGATCATATTTAAAAATCATTGAAGTACATTAGTTGAACTTATGATCAAAGTATTTGTCAAATTGTTATGCTACAAATAATGAATATTGTAGAATGCTTTTAATGTTCGTACCAAAAGGTATTGTTCAAATTGAAAATTGATTCAATTATTGAATTTATATAAAGTTTACTCGAAAGGTGTTTTTTACGGGTGTTCGTCATTACAATTAAGCATATTCCTATTAATTAATGGCCCATGATAAGTTTTGTTACTAATCATAAGATGCAGGTTTATTTTATGCAAGTAATAAGTTGTAATACATTTTAAGTCTCAAATTGCAAATGATAATCCGTTTTGTATGATAATCCCTTTTTTATGATAATCCACTTTGGTTGAAATATAACAAGCTATCTCTTATTCAAGCTCTGCGTCACAAGCTAATACACAATTCCTCTACATTTTGTTTGCTCAATAGAAAGCCAACTCTGGCAAACTGAAACTGATGGCAGATATATAGTTGGATGAAAGAGGAATATTACCATATAAACGAGCTAATAAGCAAGATAGACAACGTATCGCTATAATCCAAAGGAGCGGTTTTCAATTAATTGGGAGTTTCATCAAATGGAGTTTTGTATACATTAAATTCAACTAACATTACTTTACTATTTATTTATTAAGATGTTTTTAAATTACTGTTTTGAAGTCAATTTTGATAAAAAATACTCTACTAGTAAAACTGTTGCTATAAAATAATATTATAACCAAGAAAATAACCAATAAAACGGGTTTTTCATACAAATATAAATGCAAATAATCTTTTTTATTATAAAATTTATTTACGTAGTAGCCTGTATTGTTATAACAATTTGATACAAACAGGCTGCTACGTAAGTAGATTTTATAATTTTAATAAGCTATCAAGGCTGTAGAATGAATCACTCTTCTTTTATTTTAGACTTAAATCAATTCTTTATCTCTAGAAGTTTTTCTCGTATAATATTTTAAGATATTTTGTAATATATGATAATGTGACGCAAAAACTTACGTTTCATTGTAGGCCAGTCTGGCATCGTGCTTGGAGATTAGCGGATGACCGTATGTTGCATCTTGATGCAAAGCCTAAGAGCTTATCTGCAGACTCGAGGAGTTCCTGGAAATGGATACTGTTCCATTGGTGGACAGGAAGTCGGTTAAGTGGTTCAGGATTAATTGGGGAGTTCCGCCGACAACGGAGTTCCGCTAGAAACATCAAATGGGTTGGCACCATCATACACTTCCATTTTTAAAAATCGTATGTAAAGTATAATTAAATTAATACTATCAATCGTATTAAAAGACCTGTAGTTGAATATTATTTTCTTCACAACATCAGTAAGTTTAATTTATGTAAGTCAAAGATTTCCTTTTTTGTAACAACTTGTAAACCTGCGTTTATAAAGTTATTAAGTTTGTAAAATTATATTTTCTAACATTCACTGATAGCTAATTTTCCAGGGGTTGGCCAGGGCAAGTATTGAAAATGGCTCAACTGTCTTTCAGTTTGCCAAGCAATAACATTAATTTTACTTACATTTTAACTAGATTATGCTGCTGTTATGACTTAGTAGGAGTTTATGTTATTCCTTGATGGGAGTCTCTCTTTACAAATTTTAAATTATTAGAAAACTTAATATATTTTTAATATAATAATATATATTGTATATTTTATAAATAGTTTATATCAAATTAAAACCAAGTGAACGTTGGTTTAATACTAAAAATTTTAACTGGACGACAACGATGTGATAGTTTGATTGTCAACATATAACTAGTTCATAATATGCCTAAACAATATCAGAATAAAATAAAACAGCACAATTATTCATTTCTTGCGAATTATTATTTGTAGAAAGTACATAAGAACCTTTTCCGTTTAACAGCTACCAGCAATGTTGTAGTGCTTTTCCCATAAGGCAAATTGTAAGTTTCACTATTTATCGATGAATATACACTTTACAACCATCATTTTCATATAGCTACGATACGCGGAGACGAACGTTCAGACGCTCAGCGGCTGTCGTGGGATGCGCATCGGTGGCGTGCAGTCTGTTGTTCGGTTTTCGGTTGAGCTTTAAGTTTTTGCGCACAACAGGGAAAAGTGAGTTGAATTGTTGGTTTCAATCCAGTTTGATGACCTCTAAGTGTTGTCGAATGGCGGTTTAGGCAGAGTCACATTGCAAAGTTAAAGTTTTCATAGATCTCACTTGGTTTGTCATGTAATTTTGCTCCAAGTCACGGGAAGTCTAACAAAAACTCAGATTAGAATGAGAGGAAAAGCAAAAGTGCTAAAAGTTTTTATCTTTCAATGTGACCTTGACCTAAATACCGTCAGTGACGTCATCATGGTAACGTAAGCGATGGTAACGTCATCAGCACGCAATTTTTGACGTCATCACTGGTGTTGTTGATGACGTCATCGTTGCTTACGTCATCTTGGTGACGTCATGAGCTGATATCGGCAATTTGCCAATACTAATAAGTAATATGTACGACTTAAAAGTACTGTACTTTTATTCAATTTCATAATATTATCACACGTAGTCTTAAATATATATTTTTAATGGAAGAAAAGTGTTTGCCAGTATTAATTTAAAAAGTTTGGATTTTAAAACAACCACGGATCTTTATTAAGACCGAGGAAAATACAATGTAGATTAAAAACATCTTGAAAAAGAATGTAATGAAGTTTATTTACAGTGACCAAAAGTTAATTTAAAGCTCCGCACCACCGTGAAGCCAGCCCATCTCCTCCGTTGTTTCGTTTTTAATTTTTTTAGTTCGTTAGTTTAGTGTGGTTTTGGTTCTATCAGTACTGAAACCGGGTATAAAAACATAATTATTGCAGAGACATGCGAAATAATGTGTTTATGAAATTAAAGATTATTAATAACACGAACTGAAGAATATTTAAGTATTAAGTTTTCTGTACCTAATTTTTAATATGATACTGGAAGGGAAATAAACTAAGTAAATATCAAATATTTTAATGTATAAATTTAATTGTCCAATTTTTTATAATTATTCATATAATGCCTCCACTACAGTCTAAAATAGTAAATCATTAATTAGTAAGTAGTAAATTGTTAAATAAGTTTTAAACATTACTATCAGTATTAGAAATATATATTATACTTTATTCGAACTTAATAAATGTAAATCTCATTGTAATAAGATTACAATCTGGAGCCAATATTTAAATCAGGTAGCCGTACTGATGTGTCTAATTACAGGCCAATAGCCATTCAACCTGGCCTTGCAAAAGTCTTTGAAGCACTTGTGCTGAAAGAACTTGCTTTCACCTTCAAGAATGTTCTGACAACTCAGAAGCATCGATTCCGCAGTGGGAAGTCTACAATGACAAACTTAGTCGTGATGGAGGACTGCATATTGTCTGCCTTCAGTATTACAATGCAGATCGATTGTGTATTCCTTGACTTTTCTAAGGCTTTCGACCGGGTCTGCCATGATTTACTATTAGCGATACTGCAGTGGTATGGTGTACATGTATCTTTATTGTCTTGGATCGAGAGTTACATGGAGAATCGTTCTTTGATAGTTCACTTCAATGGTTCCCTGTCAAAATCCATCCCTGTTCTGTCTGGTGTCTCGCAAGGATCCCTTCTAGCACCGTTGTTCCTCTTCATATTCTTCATTAACGATGTTGGCAATAATCTACTCTCCCAGTTTCTACTATTTGCTGATGTTTTTAAAATCTTCGGAAGGGTTGCCTCCACGGGTGATTGCTTAAAACTTCAGAATCTTCTTGCTATGGTTGAGCAGTGGAGTGTTGTGAACTGTTTGGCGTTGAACACCAGTAAATTCCTCTCATTCTTGAGTGGCTAAAACTCAATCAAGTACACACTCTAAATAATTGGCATGATTCGATACATTCGATACCTCAGTGTTGCCATGTCTTCATCCCTAAACCCTTCAGACCACATCACCACAAATTCCTGTCAACTAATGGGTTTCATCTTCAGGTTTCACACATGATCAACTGAGGACTAGCCCTGGCTTGAAACGTGACTCGCTGGAAAAAATTTCTTTTGTAAGTTTTCCAATTCAATATTTTTATTGAAATGTTCAAGATCCTAAGCCAAATACTATGAGACTCTCCTTAAGAGAACCTGGAGGTGTTTTCTACTAAGGAGTGCGTACTATAAAAAGAAGAGAGTTTTTATTGATTTTTTAATTTTTTTATTTCGGCAGTACGATTTTAATGCAAAGTTTTATCATCTCCCATTATTTACTAGATCGTCCTTTTCAAATGGAGTTTGAAACGTTGTTCTCTATTAATAAATACCTTCAATTTGATGCACATTTTGACTCAAGCTAACATTAAAACTTTTCCTTGTCCCCATAAATTAAAATACTGTTAATGTAAGAAAAAGTAGTAGATTTGTACGGATTATTTAATGTAAAAGGTCCATTATTTAGAATAAATTGATTCTTAAGGTATTATAAGCTGTTCAAGGACTTTTTTACGACACTGAATATGCAATGCATATTCCCCTTTGTTACATATACAGTTTGTAAAAAAGTATATGCAGCTCTGTAAATTTGGCTACGTTATTAATTTTGTTTTAATCGAGGAAACTAATTGACCTTTTAATATTTTATTATTTTGTTAGGCATAGTATTTTTGCTTGGAATAAAGGTAACTATACTTCCCATAAATCTTCTACGCTGCTAACATCCATTCTTAAGTTTTTGTCTTATTCATTATATACATGAAAAAGCTGTAAAGTATGTTTCTTGCGTTATAAACTCTATGGTTACTTCAAATCCAGTTTCATACAAATACGTGGTGTTTAGATTAAGGCCAACCATAACAAATCTTTGGTATGTTTTCACTGTCCGACGGGTTGCTCTAATGAGCTA
Source organism: Neoaliturus tenellus (assembly GCA_030545055.2). Classification (NCBI taxonomy): domain Eukaryota; kingdom Metazoa; phylum Arthropoda; class Insecta; order Hemiptera; family Cicadellidae; genus Neoaliturus; species Neoaliturus tenellus. Next base: position 266,054,886 of record CM061532.1, read on the forward strand.
TAATAATTTTTCAACAAAGCTGTCAAAGTAACTTTCCTTATTTGTTAAAAATCATGATAACACAATGTATAAAATAATTTCTCTCTACAGTTACATATAAATTAAAAACTGTAAAATGAACCTACTCCATGTAGAAAATATCAAATAGATAAATTAGGTAGCGGTAGCATTAGCTTTTATGTTATTTTTTTAGTTTTTGTGACTATTCTGACTACTCAGGAGTAACACAACTAACTTTAATTTAATCCAGTGTAGTGATCGACCAGCTACACGTAAAGCACATGTGCTGATACGGTAGCGATTGATAACAATACTGTACTAGATTTTAAAATGTTGAATGAGAAATTCGGTGCTGAGCACGAAATTTTCCCTTTTATTTAAGGCCTTCTCAATTTATCAAAACGCATTTAGCATCACCTTCTCTGATTTTTGGTGATGTTAATAGTGGCGGATCTCTTCTGAAAAATACCCGTTCAGCTTAGTCTTAACTGATCTTAATTATTTAAAACAAAATATTATCGGGCAGTAATTTCAAAAGTAATCGTATCATCAGAAATTGAAGCCACTTTGAGTCTTGTCAAGATATCATCTCTCTCTCCCCATTTGATGTTGAGATTGGCCGCCGACAGCGTTAGGCTTCGCACCTCATCAACTCCTCGCCTCATGTGGGATCGGACTGGCTGGTTCTCTGATATTAGGGTGACATTTGTACTTTACTTTATGGAATAATTAAAATCTAAGCTACATGGTTAACACTTCTGTATCCACAATGAGACATTATTGAGCCACAATTTAATTGTTGTAAAGATTTTATGTCCATATCTGAATTAATTATGAGTAAAATAAATTGTACATCCAATTTAAAACGAATAGATATCTGGTAGCGATTTATTGATGAGATTTTAAACTGAATTATTTAAATACTTAATTATATGTAATAAAACTTTAATTTTCAAGAAAGTTTTTACTAAAAACCAGATTGATTTTTACCTCTATATTATAACAAACTATTATTTGCAATTATGAAATGTAAAAAAGTGTATTTCGTAGAAAACTAAGAAATTAAGGACAACAAAAGTAACTCCCTAGAAGACGTAAGTCATTTACTGCTACTCGGGGACATTTAGGTTCGTCGTCACGTAGAGAGTAATCTTGTTTTGTTCAGTTGGCCAGACTGGTGGCTGTGCCGATCTCATCAGCTGATGCCATGGTGCTCTAATCAGATTTGTCAACAACAGCTGTATAGTTTGGATCCCTTTAGCATCATATGCTGTTTTCACTTGGTAAAAGGATGGCAGATATGGCTCGATTAAGAAAAGCGGCAATATATAATGGAAAATATGCTGTGATATACAATGCTATGTTTAGTATTGTTGGATATTTTTGCTTTCAACACATCTGAAAAAGACCTAAAAATTGACTAATTTAAGTTTTTTCGCTAACATTACTTAAGTAATGTAGTGGCACTTTTCAATAATTGTTCACTTCTAATGAGGTTTATTTTTTTATAGTGTAAAACTTAGCTTAATGTTTAAAATATATTTCTTTTAATTGTTATTTAAAAATAATTTTACCACGAACACCTCTGTAAGCTTTGTTAGGTACTTTTCGAAAATGTCAAATATTAATTCATTATAAGTTTATCTTTGAAGGGACCTGTAACGCTCAAATATAAAACACAAAAGAGAAAATTATAATTTGAAAGGAATAAAAATCACATAAAAATACAAACAACAATTAATATAAAAAATAATTTATAACATAAAACCCAGTTGATGGCCTTTTGTCTGAAATTTTATAAGAAAAAAGAATTACTTTGGAACAATGGCAATGACGACTTGTTATTAACGAAATTGTCTATGTATTTTTTTACATAAATTAAGTTATTGTTATTTCTTCAAGATACAATGGGCTAAAAATTTTATTATTCGAAATAAAGAATTACATTATTATAATTTGCTGTTTATTTGGTTAATTTAAGTCTTTTTTTCTTTTTTTTACCTCTATGTTAACAAAAAAGTTATTTTACAATTAAAATAAAACCAATTGAAGGTACCAATATTAACATGTGATTAGTCAAATGCTTATCAAATACAAAAATTTTGTTCGTGTTTTGAGAACCATAAAGTTATTTTAGGCTCGGATTGGGTCTGTTGATGAGCGGTGTGACTGGTAAAAATCGATCGCCATTATAAGATCTTTCATATATATTTACCGTCTTGTATACAGTTACAGTAGGCTATAAGTGTAAATATATCAACTAGTGTTTCAAGACGCTTTATTATTTCACCCGTGAGTAACAATACCAACACGTATAATGCTAATCAAGAAGTTATTTAGTAAGTTAACTTTTTATATTTTTCATACAAGAAATCAAAAACATTAACAATTTTTTAGACCTAATTCTCTTCTATAATTTTCTTAATTTATATTACAGGTCTCAAATGAGTATATACAAATTGTTTACTGTTTAAAATAATCTTTATTCGTCTATTTTTTTATAGTTAAAGTTTATCTATTAATTTTCATGATTATACTTTATCTATTATTTGTCTGAAATCATTAATTTTAAATACAGTTGAGACGTGATTAAAAATCCACAGAAAAGAATTAAATAAACTTTATTTATAGTGACTAAAAGTTAATTTATAGCTTCGCACCGACTTGAGGGTATCCAATCTCTGCCGTTGTTTTTGTTTTATTTCGAGTTTGTTCCTTTATTATACTGCGGATCCGTGGTTTTATTTTGCATTTCAGTATTAATAATGTGTGAGGATAATCTCAAGGGGCCGTTTTGTGAGGCATAAAATAATAACATACATTACTGAAATAAAGGCTAAATGTGTTATTGTTATACTATTTGACTTTTTATAATGAGTGTATTATTAATTTTTAACTTTCTGTAAAGTTTCATTATAACAATATTATCTTGAATGATTAAATTTATGAATATATAAAAATTTTATAGAATTTTTTATTTATAAAATAAACACTAACGAGATTCATTGGTTATTATGTTTAAAATTTCTATTTATATAAAATGTTTTTGAAGTATCATTATGAATTTTTAATTTAAAATAAAATATAACATGGTCAAAGAAAATCTTATAAATAATTAATTTATACTAGTATTTAATTGTTTATTGTATTATGCATGAAAGATACAAGAAACTATATGAGCTTAATTCAGAAATCGGTAAGGTTCTTCACAGTCTCAAGAATGTATTTTTCATAGTTTAGAAGCAAAACACATCTTAGGATGATGTTTTTTACTTTCTCCCTCTATACCATAGTATATGGAGAAAGTATTGTTTTCGTCAAAATTTTCGAATTTGAGTTGTTGGTGGATTTATCCATTTTGGTTCCCCCTGAGTCCAAAAAAGTGGTTTTCGGAGTGATGTCTGTCTGTGTGTGTGTGTGTGTGTCAGGATGTAAACAGAGCTAGAGAATGCCCTAATTGTCCGATTTTAATGAAATTTGGTACATAGGTCCAAATCCACGATAATTCCAGGCGTTTTTTTCATTTTTTTTGAATTTTTGATTTTTAAGGGTATTTTACCCCCAAAAACCCTCAAAAATCGTCAAAAATCAAAATTTCTCAAAAACGGCTCTAACGATTTTGATTAAAATTTTGTGGTTTATTAAGCTTAAAATGGCGAATAAAATGACACCACCCGCATCTCCGAGAAAACTCGCGTTCAAAAGTTACGGAGTAAAAAGTGTTTCAAAAATCAATTTTTTGGATTTTCAAAATAGCTGTTGTCTTGAAATAAATTTTACTTATCACCATTAAATCAAGCTCAAAAAACTAAATAATCTAGTATTTTAAATTATTGCTTTACGTCAAGTGGTTGTGGAGAAAATTCCATTTTTCGTTTAGCGGTAAACGCAGTACGTTTTTAAAAGTCACAGACGCGCGTAGGGTCAAACGAGCGCTGCTCAGCCGGTAGCTATCCAACTGAGTCATCAAGACATTAATGTTTGGAGCTTTTAACATCTTTTTTATATTGTTGGGAGAAAGTATGTGTCAGTTAACTGATACCGTTTATTTTTAAATTATATTAAAATTTAATTTGACATACATTTATAAAATTATAAAATACTTTTGCAATGATTCATGCCGTTCTTTAGTTTTACCATAAATAGTCTATACTTGGGGTTAGGTTGTATAAAACCAGACATTAAAATGTAAAAGAACTTTCTTGTACATTTGAAGACTGATTTTTCTGTCAAAGTTAACAACATAAAAGAATCATAACCTAAGTAAGTCCTCTTATACTCTACCTTCTCGGAAAAGTTTTTTCTCATTTTATAAAAAGTAAAATTCAGTAGAACGTTGAGATATGTAATTTGAAAATATTTTATTTCATGTGTTAAGAGTATGAAACATTTCTTGTAAGTTTATTAAATGCTTAAAGACAAAAACAAAAGTTGTATAGCTCCGTTAAATATTATTTAAATTTAACCATTAATTGTCATCAAATGTTCAGTTTCTTTTATAATTAAGTCCTTTTGACGTAATAAAACATTTACAGTTGAGAATTTTTGAGATTACTTTTTGTATTTGGTAGTTGTGTATTCCTGCGAAGTTAGAATTTTAGTTTTTATTTGGAAAATTGAAGGACTATTAAACGGTTTTAACCAAGGAAAGTTATAATGAAAGTTTGAACAATTAGCTCAGTGTGTCGGCTCTCAGTGTGTAGAAGATTGATTTACTATATGGAGAGGAGTAGAGAAAAGGTCTCATAACTAGCTAGTTATGTTATAAGTTATAAGTTATATTGTTATATAGTTATAAAGTTATAAAACTATATAGATATAAGTTATGTTATAAGTTCGAAGTTCGTACTTGAGCTTGGAAATTTTATTACTTAAAATTTGTTAATAAGTAGATAGGAATATTGATTTTTATAGAAATTTTTTGTTTAACTGCCGTGGGCTCAAATTGGCGTAGTTCTTGTTATATATGTGTGTTGCCACCACAGTGTTTCTGCAGGAAATTAAACAGCTTTAATGTAAAGTATCAATGTTGTAAAACGATTTTTAAATAGCAGTCACGCGCTCTAATACTTAGAGCTATTTTATGTTTCTAATTTATTCTATAACTGAACGGGAAGACAGTTTTTTTTTTCATTAGAAAGGGGTTGATAACCTATGTCCTTAGATGTTCTCTTATATTTTTATTTGTTCTTTTAACATATATTTGACCTCCTAGATTAAAAACTTCCAAAAAATTAATAATTCTCTCAAGAGCTATAATGTACAGATATAGTTATACTTATTTTTAATTATATTTTTTGAGCTTATTAACTATCTATAAAGATTCAACCAACATGGTTAATAATTTATATTATGTTTCCTTAATAAGAGTATTGAGGATTTTTGTATAATTATGGTGTTTCAAATCCCACAATTATGGTGTTTGAAGAGAAAACTCAAGAAAACGTATTTTATTGAATTAAATTTACTTTCTCAATATAATAGTTTTACCGGTCAGCCTGTCAGTTAAGCTCAAAACCATGGTGAAATGTATGAATATTTAAATTTATACCCAAATATTATTATTAAATTGTTATTTATTAAAATTAAGTATAGAAATAAATTATTAAACATAATACATTTTTATGAGCCGATGAATGACAGTGCAGTTTTACTCATTTTAACTTTAGTTTTCCTCCCAGTGTTTTTTCACCTAAGCCCTTAAGGCAAACCAATAAGTCCTGCTTACGAAAACGTCCAAGAAGTTTGGCCGTCAAAGCAGAGTGAAGTAGATCCCCAAAAGACATCAAAGGACTTCCGTGTAATGTGGTAATAGAATCCAGTCCATTGGGAGAGAGAAAGCTTGGATTTGGTACCTTAGAGGAGAAAAGAAGAGGAACATATTACTTCAGTCTATGCGATTGCCGTATGTTGTTCAACAGTTTGTGTTGCATAAAGCATTTGTAACATGGCGTCAATCATAAAAATAAATCTCCTAGTCTTGTTTCTATAAAAATAAGTCACAGATAAGGTAGATGAACTAACTTCATAAAATATATATTCATTTTTTTTAAGATGGTCTTCATTTTTATATTGTTACATGTTTGTAAATCATGGACTGATAGTGTGATTACGCTTTATGTGCATTATATACGTTTAGTTTTATTATATTTGTCTCTTACAAAAGTTCTTTATAAAAAATAATTAAAAAGTATGATTATATTTTTATTTAAATGCTTTAAAACCGTTTATTTTAATTATATATTACTATAAACATTTTAAATTAACACCGTTTTGTATTGAATTTAAAGCCGTTAAAACTATTTTTAATTTTATGATACTACACGCATTAGAATGCGAGTAATGCATTAATTAAATGCATTAGAATGAGTACTGATTTGATGTCACTCATAAGTAATTTTCATTTGGCATCAATGGTTTATAAATACATAACAAACACTATGCATTTAAGTATTTAAATATTGGTATGATTTTCATTTGTCGAGACACACTTTCTAGAATTCTTATTCCACAGGAGTCCTTAAAGGTCAATTTTAAGCCTTCAAAACCTCAATTGAGAGAACAACGTAAATAATATGCATGTTGTTATGTTTTGGAGGTAACATTATGAGTGATATATTTAAATACATCTCAGATAGATTGTGTATTCATGTCTGCTTCAAGCTGTAAGTCTAGAGTTGTCACACGTGAATCTGATATTCTAATATATGGCCCTTCTTGACAGCCGAATACAGAAACTCGAGGTGATTTTTCTTTTTGACACTGACAAACTGAATGTATACAGTCAAAATCAACACTGAAAGTAAAACGGTTACAACGTATTTAAAATTGTTTTATTGGTACTTAAAATGTTTAAATTTTAATAATATTACTGGATTTTAAAATTTGATTCGCTTAATGTTTGCTTTCAGTATTATATTGTATGTGGTGTACAGCAAAGAATTGATACTAGGCCTACAATAGCCCTCTGTAACATGACTACATCGATAGCAAGTAATATTTTAACATATCTCAATAAGACTAATTTTACCTAATAATCACCTTGATGAGATGTCTTTTTTGTATGAATCCTTGAGAATAATCTAATCGAGTTTCTACTTAGTTGCTGTAAAACATTATTTGTAATAACATCTCCTACGAAAATAGAAGTAATCTTGTGGCTGTATGGTTGTATTAAATTTTTTTTTAAAACTTATATTAAATTTTTATTGTATTATTTGGTGTGCAAAATAGCTTAAATGCGCTATACTTAATAATTTCTTAAGCTTTTAATAAAAATAAAGAAAATTAGTATCCATTTCTTACATGCAGATACCATTTGAAAGTACCATCCGCATAAAATATATTAACAGAACCGATTATTGTGGAATACATATCTTCTCCTGTAAACGAAAATAAACAATGGTAATTTAATTTTCGACATCCTGTCCTGGTTTCTCCTTGACAAAGTAGAGTATGGTCTGCTGCCAATTATGTTGAGGTTGTTTTATTTTGTTAAACAAGCCAAGAGAGACTCTGCTCTTAGGGAAACATGCTTTCACAATTAAACTATACAAGTTCTTTCTCTTAGTGTTGAGTTTATTTATCAAGGATTTCAAATGAGAAAAACCCCTCTAATTAGTTTAGTAATGTAAGTAAAAGAAAAAATAAATTAAATGAGGCAAACGATAAATGACAACAGTGTATGTTATTAAAAAATTCACTAAATTTAAAAACCATTTAAAATTTGATATTAAAATGTTTTTTAAATAGTTTACATATACTTCCAATAAAAAGAAATTTGTAGTTTTTAACCGTAACTACATTCCTTAAATTATTAACCTGATGGTTATGAATGAGTTCTCCCTTGGTTTTATCAATATTTGTTTAGGTATGCAACAATTTATAGATTATTTGCTTTCCGTAAACTCTGCATGTAATACAAGATTCAGGTTATATTTAAAATGTTTAAACAAAATAAATACGCTCGCTCGTGCTAACCTGTTAATCAGTAAATCAGAGTTGTCCGAGTAACTCTCTATTCATGTCATGCGGTTGATAATCTTGTTTCACTGTCTTCCTCTTGCTTAGTGGATTTGGATCAGCTCTTTTTATTTCTGAAACCCCCTTTTCTTATAATACTGCATACCTTTTCAGCTCAGTATTCGTATTCAAGATCGTTAAGTATACCAACTCTCATTGATGAATCTTAAAAGTTTTATAATAACCTAACAATAAAGACAGCTAAAAAAATATAGAAATATTTAACAAGAATTAAAATGTTGAATATTTTATCAACCTAAGTATGCGTTTAATCATTTAGGATTTTTGTAAACCGAATAAAATGAGAAATGCTATACATATTCGTGCAGGAACCTATAAATAAAACTAATTCTTGTGTAACAATTCATTATATGTATTATAACGGTTGTTTTAAATATAGTAAAAAAAAGGTTTAATATTTTAAACTGTGCTCTTTTTTGTTTTGTCTGAGTGGAAATGTTCACCAGTTGGTTATGAACACCACTAATTTAAAAAGTTTTTAGTAATTTTCTTTTAAGTTGGGTCGGGTTGGCACGGACATGTCAGTCTTGGGTTCATAGTTATCACTTGTTAGACAACAATGCGATTAATGTACGGTCCATAAGACCCGTTCCAATAACCGGATCATGGTGGTTCGCGAACTCATGAAAACAGACCTGGTCTTACACCTTCATACCAAATTTCATCAAAATCGTAAGTCCCCTTCAAAATTTATCACTATCACGGACATGTACTATATATATTTACAAAGTTAAACATTTAAAGGATAATTAAATTCGATACAATTGTGATTTGTTCCCCATAACGCATCGTTTATAAAAAGAAGATCATAATAGTTAAACATTTTGAACAGGTTTGGATTATAAGTATTATTAAACAAGTTAAGTGATTTAGACCATAGTTAACTGTGGTAATTAGAGGAACAGACGGTAAATTACTAACGGAGGTGCTATCAACACAGCATTTCCTCCCCTCCGTGCCCTTGTGTCGGTTAGTAGCCATGCGTCGAGGAGCCTACTGAAGTTTTTATTGTTTATAGTTATGACAATTTAATAAACATTATGTTTATATCTGTCTTGAAAACTATATTTGAAAAAATGTTTTATTACACCGGGTGTCCATAAAGTCTTGCCCTGATTTTATAGCCTTGCTCTATGGACAGCATTATATTCACATGCATCTTACATATTTTATTTTCAAGGGAATTTAATCTAGTTTTTCCAAAATTAATTTGCCAAAGCCTAAGTTCAAGTGATTGACCACAAAGCAGTTTACGTATAACACATTACAAAAACAAACCGTGACCAAATTGCCACCTCATTCAAGTCACTTGACTTCTCTGGGTTTCATTGTTTAGGAGTTTGTATAATTTTCCTTTATTGTTCGCTAGTTCCAAATTCAGAAACTCTAAAAGAGATAATAATAAACGCAGTGACTTCCATTACTCAGAAAATGTTAAATAAGTAAAAAATTGTGTCAATAGTAAAAAATGAAAAAAGTCTGCTAGAAGTTTAACAGGCAACCTAAGGCATACCTTTAGAAGTGTATTGAGTTTGTGCATAGCTATAAAAATTTAAGAAGTCACTTGTTAAAACTGTTTATAAAACGTCATCTTACCACGATTAGTCTTCATACTGTTCGGTTTCTTTATCAGGGCAAGGTTTATGGACATCCGGTATTTTGAACTTTAAAGAGAAACGAGGTTAAGAAAAGACAAGCAACATTGTTGTTGGGTTTTTATAAAAAGATAAGGAAATAACTCCATATTTTCCTCTTAACTGATAAGCACTGTGCACTGTATATACAATAGTGGGTAAGCGATACGTGATATACAACAAGAAATACAAAGGAGTTCATATAATTTTGTTAAGATTTTGAATTAATATAAGAAATCGATAAAAAGTATGAAAGATAACAACAACAACAAATAAATAAAACCAACAAAGAAATCATAAAAAATTTAATAGGCATGTCACTATATTTTAAAAAGTGTACCACTACAACTTCATGTAACATCTGCATCTTTCAGTAAATATATTTTAATGTAAAAACTAAATACTGAAATTTGTAACAAAAAATTAAAATATTTACTGTTAATTTCAACATATGCAAAGAAAACCTTGATGACATCTACATTCATTGGTATGGTGGTAAATGTATGAATAAAAATAGATTTATATTGATTTCCCATACACCAGTAGAGCCCTCAACTAAAATCACGTGACCCTACACAGCAAATAGCTCCGAGCGTCTCGTCTAATATGCTTTTATCCTGTCCCACTGAAAGGTGGTAGCAAAGCCTTTGTCGTGAGGGAGGTTGTTTCGCCCTTCAGGCACAAACTATGACATTTAAATAGTTTATAACTCGCGTGAAGAGCTCCAACAATTATTGAGCAATATTGCTGTTTTCTATGGTGCAGTAAGGTAAAAACTACAGTAGAAGATAAAAAATTTCACTGTTTGTTAAAGTTAAAAACTAAGGAGCCTCGAGTGTGCAACGTTAAATGCAACAACTATAAAACTATGAAAATTGTTCAACTGTTTTTATATCAACAAACTATTTTTTAGTTTTAACTGCGTTAATATTTATGAGGATAACCTTTACCTAATCGTTAACTACTCATAAACTACTTGTTTCCTGACAAAAATATAAAAAATATTAGTTTACAAGGACTAAAGTGGCTTTTTCTGTGTTGCCGAGTTCGGTAATTGAAATTAAGCTGAGATAAAACACTTTCAGACCGAGTGGTGAACAACATTGTAAAAATATATAAATTATACCAATATTCTAGTAAAATTAGCTCATAAAATAGCTGAACAGGGAAGTAATTGCAAACTAATATATTTTGACCGATTCTTATGTAAACTTACCTGAGAAAAACTATGGTGAAAAGTCTACCACTCTCCGACGCTGTGCTCGCCTGTTATGGCCAATTTTTCTAAATGGCGGCTATAGTTTTACAAGTTTTTGCTGAATATCTTTTGAACCGTTAAAGAAAGCTAAATTTTGTAAATTAGTAAACTTTAATACTTATAATAATTTGTATGAAAAAAGAAGAATAAGAGTTACTGGTATATTTTACTTCTTCGTGTCTCTCAAAATACAGCGAAATATATTGTATATTTACAACACAGGCCACACAATGGCATTATTGGGAGCATTTCAAATGCGAGAACAGTGCCAGCTCTGGGGCCTGATTTACGCTCAGGACACTGTCTGTTTGATTTAGGTTCACATGCGAGTATACTATAATAAAATAAAAGATTACATTGAGGACTTCTTCTTGAGATATTTATTTTGCTTATCAAGCAGGTTTCATGAGATAAAAATAATCTCAGAATAAATAGTTATTAAAATACTTAATTATAATTTAAAGTAAATTAAATAAACTTACTCAAATAAAGTAAATTATCACTATTGTAAGAATAGCTTTATGTGAAATATTGTACACCGATACAGTAATGTAAAACTATATGTACCAAAATATATACATTACAGGGGAACATAAAATGGAATTCCTCGCAAAAAAAGCTGTGGCATACGACCTTCAATTTGATTAACTTTTTTTAAGTGCATTTAATAAACACTTTGGTATAAAAGAGTGTCGTTCAATACGTTTGGTTGGTGATTTAATATCCGGGTTTTATCCATATTTTACAAGTACCTACAATGCTCTTAATCGGGTTCATATGGTTTGAGAAGACAAATAAAATATAAGTCCGAGATTATTGAATAAAAAATTTAAATATATTTTACCAATAAAATAAAATATATTGTATCATAAAGCCTGATGATTTTATTGTATTTTCAAATCACATGGTAGTAAGCTAATCAATATTTCACCTTATACAGACAATAAGACACTTGTATGTCTTGATTAAAAGTTAATTTCATTGGTTTTAAATGATAACTATGTTATTTATACCATTGTTTTATATATACATAACTATGTTAGTAGAGTAATTAAACTCAGATTATTGGTTTACATTTCAATCCTGAAAGAGGATTCGGAAGAAGACTAAACGAAGTTTAAATAAAAAAGAACAGTAATTAATTTTTAATTGATTGATTTGTTGCCATTCCTGGACCTATTAATTGTTAATTAACTGATCGCCTGTTGTTTCAATCTTCCAAGAAAACATCAATTAACTATAAGGTTTAATCTTTATCACGACCACACCACAACACACCACACCATACCACACCACACCAAACAACAAACACAACACACCACACCACACCACACTACACAACACAACACAACACACCACACCACACCACACCACACCACACCACACCACACCACACCCCACCATACCACACCACACTACACCACACCATACCACACCATACCACACCACACCACACCACTACACACCACACCACACCAAACCACACCACACCACACCGGACGCACCACACCACACCACACCACACCACACCATACCACGCCAAACAACACAACACTAAACAACACCACAACATACCATACCACACCACAACACACCACACTACACCACACCACACCACACCACACCACACCACACCACACCATACCATACCACACCACACCATACCATACCACACCACAACACACCACACCACACCACAACATACCACAACACACCACAACACACCACACCACACCACACCACACCATACCATACCACACCACACCACACCGCACCGCACAACACCACACCACACCACACCACACCATACCACGCCAAACAACACAACACTACACCACACCACAACATACCATACCACACCACAACACACCACACTACACCACACCACACCACACTACACCATACCATACCACACCACACCATACCATACCACACCACAACACACCACACCACAACACACCACAACACACCACACCACACCATACCATACCACGCCAAACAACACAACACCACACCACACCACACCACACCACAACACAACACAACACACCACGCCAAACAACACAACAACACACCACACCACACCACACAACACCACACCACACCACAGCACAACACACCACACCACACCACACTACACCACACCACACCACACCACGCCACACCACACCACACCACACCACACCACACCACACCAAACCACACCACACCACACCACACCACACACCACCATACCAAACCACACCACACCATACCACACCACACCACACCACACCACACCACACCATACCACGCCAAACCACGCCAAACAACACAACACTACACGACACCACACCACACCACACCACAATTGTTGTCTATTTTTTATCTTGCAACTATACAAAAAAGTTTAAAAATAATAATAGTAAAAAACGTTAATCGCATCACGTGAATTAATTAATTAACCACGATGGATAATCTCTAATGGACAAACACGACCTAATGAAATTGTTTTGAAGATATTTGAACAACAGGGCGCTTTTTGTTTTGTTGTAACAACAACAATAAAATAAAATATACTACATAAAATATATATAATAAAATATGAAATATATTAATTTGGTAACATCAAATCATAACAATAAAGTAAAACAGAATTTATGAAGAGAATTTATTATCACATTTTACGTCTGTTGATAAGATTGGACGATGAATAAAAAAAATCTGAAAACGCACATGGTAGGCCTACATGGTCTTCAGCAGAACAATTGCCACACCAAACCACACCACAGCACACCACACCACACCACACCACACCACACCACAACACACCACACCATACCACACCACACCAAACAACAAACACAACACACCACACCACACCACACACCACACCACACCACACACCACACCACACCACACACCACACCACACCACACACCACACCACACCACACCACTACACACCAGTGGTGGTAGTGGTTTAGTAGTAGTGTGGTGTGGTGTGTTTATTAGAGAGGTAAATAGAATCACACGGTCCGCACAGTACATTTTATTAGATATTCCATTTTTTACAAAAGAGTTAAGTAGGCATCAACTGTGTTACATAGGGCCAAAAGTGTTTAATGATTTTATCATTAAATATGGGAATGAAGTTTTATTTACAAAAAGACATAAAGTAAAAATGAAAGCTTATCAATTTGTTGCAGACAGTGAGTAATTTATCAACTAATATTTGTATACTTATTTATTTATTTATCTATAGTTTTGTTATTGTAGATCATATTTATTGTTACTGTCTTGTTATAGTTGTGATATTTATTTATTTATTTTGTTAATATTTAATGTGGCTTAAGTTACTTATTTCTGATTATTTATTGCTTGTGTGTTAATTTTCACCGAAACATGAGAACAGTGGAATGTCTGAAGTCCAAATAACTGCCAAATAGACAGATATCATATTCACATGTATAATGTCCAACTGCACTCCCGCACGCTCTGTTTTGTTGCATTGGGAGGATTGTGTTTAATATTGTATTGTCTTTTTCCTGAATAAAGTATTTTGAACTTGAACTTGAACTTGAACACCACACCACACCACTACACACCACACCACACCACACCACACCATACCATACCACACCACACCACACCGCACCGCACCACACCACACCACACCACACCACACAACACCACACCACACCACACCACACCACACCACACCACACCACACCACACCACACTACACCACACCATACCACACCACACCACACCATACCACACCACACCACACCACACCACACCACACCAAACCACACCACACCACACCATACCATACCACACCACACCACACCACACCACACCATACCATACCACACCACACCACACCATACCACGCCAAACAACACAACACTACACCACACCACACCACACCACACCACAACATACCACAACACACCACAACACACCACAATACACCACACCATACCACGCCAAACAACACAACACCACACCACACCACACCACACCACACCATACCACACCACACCACACCACACCACACCACACCAAACCAAACCACACCACACCACACCATACCATACCACACCACACCACACCACACCACACCATACCACACCACACCACACCATACCACACCACACCACATCATACCATACCACACCACACCACACCACACCACACCATACCACACCACACCACACCACGCCAAACAACACAACACCACACCACACCACACTACACCACACCACACCATACCACACCACACCATACCACACCACACCACACCACACCACACCACGCCACACCACACTACACCACACCACACCATACCACACCACACCACACCATACCACGCCAAACAACACAACACCACACCACACCACACCACACCATACCACACCACACCATACCACGCCAAACAACACAACACCACACCACACCACACCACACCACACCATACCACACCACACCACACCATACCACGCCAAACAACACAACACAACACCACACCACACTACACCACACCACACCATACCACACCACACCACATCATACCATACCACACCACACCACACCACACCACACCATACCACACCACACCACACCACGCCAAACAACACAACACCACACCACACCACACTACACCACACCACACCATACCACACCACACCATACCACACCACACCACACCACACCACACCACACCACACCACACCAAACCACACCACACCACACCATACCATACCACACCACACCACACCACACCACACCATACCACACCACACCACACCATACCACGCCAAACAACACAACACTACACCACACCACACCACACCACACCACAACATACCACAACACACCACAACACACCACAATACACCACACCATACCACGCCAAACAACACAACACCACACCACACCACACCACACCACACCACACCACACCACACCACACCACACCACAACACACCACAACACACCACAACACACCACGCCACAACACACCACACCACACCACACCACACCACAACACACCACACCACACCACACCACACCACACCACACCACACCACACCACAACACACCACAACACACCACAACACACCACAACACACCACACCACGCCATACCACGCCAAACCACGCCAAACAACACAACACCACACCACACCACAATACACCACAATTGTTGTCTATTTTTTATCTTGCAACTATACAAAAAAGTTTAAAAATAATAACAGTAAAAAACGTTAATCACATCATGTGAATTAATTAATTAACCACGATAGATAATCTCTAATGGACAAACACGACCTAATGAAATTGTGCCAACACGACCTAATGAAATTGTGCCAAATGTTCCGTGTGTTCTGCTACATTACATTTCGAGTGTTCTGGAATTATGGAATCTACCTGGACTCAGATGGGAAATACCAGAAGAGAGCAATGGAAGTGCAGCTCATGTAAATCAAACAAGGGTAAGGTTACTTACTGGTAATATAAGTAAGGAAAATCTTAACAAAGTTCGAGATGAAATCATAACTGAAATTAAAAAGATTATCAAGGATCAATTTGCTGATCATGAAGGAAAGCTTCAAAATAAACTTACCGAGTTTACTACATCACTGAACTTCTATGGTGAAAAGATTGATGATTTTCAGAAAACTATTATCGAGTTTTCTTCCAGTATGAAAAAAATGGAAAAGGAGGTTGATTTATTGAAAAATGAAAATTTAAATCTCAGCAAACAGATCTCTACTTACAAGATGCAATTAGAAAATCTTGAGCAATGCAATAGAAATCGAAATGTCGAAATAAATGGTGTACCTGAGATTGCCCAGGAAAAAATGTCTGAAATTGTTGGGAAGCTTTCTCACATTTCCGGACTTACTATTGATATGAACACGGACGTGCAAGCAGTACTTGTATCCCTACCAAAAGTGACAAAGGCCCTAAACCAATTGTGATTCAATTTTCAAACAGACAACTACGAGATGCTTTCTTTCAAAAATGTAAGAAAGCTTCGATTAAATCTACGGACTTTGTACAGAGCATTCCAAGCACTAGAGTTTATGTGAATGAACATTTAACGCCTTATAATAGAAACTTGCTTTATAACGCCAAAAAACTACGTGAAAAGGGCTATAAATACGTTTGGACTGTGGAAGGAAAAGTGTTCGTGAGGAAATCCGAGTCTGAAAGAAGCCATCGTGTTATGTCTATCGATGACGTCAATAAGCTTATGAATTGATTATTAAAGTGTGGTAAAAGAACTGCATTTGCTTCCAACATTTTTTATGGTACCTGGTGATAAGCATAAACAGTTTAAAATATTTAGTTTAAACATAAGAAGTATACGGAAGCATTACAATGAACTGGTTTTGTATTTAAATTCACTCAACTTCACATACGACATTATCGTGTTGACGAAGGTTTTGATCAAGAGCGGCGAGGAGGACAAGTATCGCATGCCGGGGTACGACCTGCTGCTGCAGGACCGACCGGACAACCAGGCGGGCGGCGTCGCTGTGTACGTGGACTCTGCCCTCTCCTACTCTCACCGCCCCATCCTCCTACCGACCGCCGAAGTTATCAGCGTCGATTTAGATTTATCTTTCCGCAATAAAAAAATTAAACTTTCTCTCTTCGGTATTTATAGGCAATGTAAATTCACGTATAATCAATTTAAATCAGATTTTGAAAATCTTTTAAATAATACCAACAACCCGACTATTTTCATTGGAGATTTTAATTTATGTTTACTTAAAAATACAGGTTCAAAATCGTTTTATTTAAACCTAATTTTTTCATATGGGTTTAAAAGCTTTGTTAATGAACCCACAAGAGTTTTTAATGGATCTGTATCTTGCATTGACCATTTACTCATTAGAAATTCAACTATGTTAGAGTTTAAACACAATGTTGATAAAATAAATATAACAGATCATTATGGTATTAGTGTGTGTTTTTATTGTAACGAAACAGTTTCTGGAGATAAGTTTTACAAGTTTCTTGATAAGGATTTGTTTCGTAGAAAACTTTTATTATCTAATTGGGATTCTGTTATAAGAAGTAGTGATGTAAAAATATTTGTGTTAATAACTTTTATAAGATATACGAGGAATGTCATAGTAGTTCTTGTTACTTGAAAAAGATAAATAGTAAAAATAGGAAAAGAAGTGAGTGGGTAAACATGTACTTAATTAATTTGATCAATAGAAAAAATAACTTGTATAAAATTTATTCTAAGAATAGAGAAAATGTACAGTTGGGAATACAATACAAAGCGTTTTCGAGGATGGTTTGTAAAAAAAAGACAAGCGAAAATTAATTATTATTCTGGGCTTATAGAAAACTCTAATGGTGACTCTAAGGCATATTGGAATGTCATTAAAAAATAGTTAAGAGCAAGAAAAGGTCTTTCAGTAGTTTTAAGGTTGATGATGTACTTTTACAGTGTGAAGGGAATGAGTTAAAAATTGTCAACGCATTTAATGAATATTTTGTAAATATTGTTCCTAAATTAAAACAGCATAATTTTGGGTATGATTTGTTTGTTGAAGATAATAACCAGTATGAAGTTTATTTAAATGACTTTGGTGTTAAAGATCAAGATGTAATTGATGTTATAAAGAGTATGAAAAATAAGCATAGTGTAGGAATAGATGGAATTAGCATTTATGACATAAAAAATAATCTGGATGTTTTTGCTCCTTTGATTTGTAAAATCTTTAGACAATCATTAGTTCAAGGTGTTTTTCCTGATGAGTTCAAGGTGGCCTCTGTTGTGCCTATATATAAGGCAGGTGATGTAACAGATGTTTGTTCCTATCGCCCCATATCTGTAATAAACACTATAGCTAAAATTTTTGAGTCTGTTGTAAAGAAAAAACTTTTAGAATATTTTCATAGTAACTCCTTATTTTCTGATAATCAGTATGGGTTCTTGCCAGACAGAGGGACAGACCTTGCTATAGATCGACATGTTAGAGAGATTGTAAGTTCTGTGGATAAGCGTAAATACACTTTGTCTCTTTATCTAGACTTTCAAAAAGCTTTTGATGTATTAGATCATAGAATATTATTTAGTAAGTTTAAGAAATATGGTATTGGTAGCACAGCATTGAAATGGTTAATTTCTTTTTGTAGTTATAGAAAGCAAGTTGTAAAAATAAATAGTTTCTCAAGTAATGTTCTACATTTACAATATGGCACACCACAAGGAGGCGTGTTAGGACCTGTAATCTTTTTGATCTATGTTAACGACCTGTTAAACTTGGACTTAAACTCTCAAATATATGCCTATGCTGATGATACAGCTCTTGTCTGTTCATCATATAATAAAAATTCACTGAAATTGCATGTAAATAGTGATCTTGAAAATATTTCAAAATGGTTGATAGATAATAAGTTATTAATCAATTCAGAAAAGTCTAAATGCATTTTGTTTTTTGACTATAATATTTCTAGAGTAGTACTTAGGGACACTTTTAATCTCATGTGCCATAAACACCAATGTTTATATAACTGTGCATGTACAAATATTGAAATAGTAGAGAATGTTAAATATCTAGGTATTTTTATAGATGAGCACTTGAAATGGGAACCACAAATAAGTCATTTATCGGGTAAATTAAGAAAAATTAACTATGGATTGTATTTTTTAAGAGATCATGTAAAAAGTGAGTATTTAAAAAAAGTTTATATATCCTGGTTTGAAAGTGTATTAAAATGTGGTATTATACATTTTGGTGGCACTTACAAAAACCTTTTGAGGCCAGTGATCATTTGTCAGCGGCACGCTCTAAGGACAATATTTAATTTGAAGCGGTCAGATAGCATGTCTCATCTATTTTTGGAAAATAATTTATTGACTTTTGATCAGTTGCATGTATATAGCATTTTAATGTACATAAAAAAATATTGTAGTTTGTTTGATGTAAAACCTGTCAGTAGAGTTACACGGTCAGCACAATACACTCTTCTGAAAGAAAACTTTTTTGCCAAAGAAACAAGCTTACATCAATTTTGTGCAATTGGACCAAAGTATTTTAATTTATTTATTCAGTCGTATGGAAACCAAGTGTTGTTTGATAGCAGAGCAGCATTTAAACATAAAGCACGTCAGAATGTTTTAAATTACAATGCTTGAATTATTATAAATAGGCTATAGTAAATTTTTATTGCATGGTTTTTGTGCATTGCATAAGTTAGGAAATGCTGGATAGTTTATGTATCTAACTGAAATTTTTCTCCAACATTCGTGTCACAGAAGTATTTATGAATGTGCATGCATTGTGAGCTATGTATTATTTATTAATCAGTGCATGTTTTATTTATACGCACTTGTGTGTGGAATAAATTTTTAAATGTCTTAGCCACACAATGAGATTGTAATGTACTGTTATGTGTGTGATGCAAACTTGGTGAAACGAAATAAGGAGAAGCATGAACAATTTCTAGGTTGCCAGATAGTATTTTCTGTATTAACAAAATATGTAATTTTTTCCCGCACGTGCCCTATGAGGCACATGGGAACTTGTAATTACAATAATTTTTTAAAAAATAAAGATGTTTTGAAATTGAACTTGAACTTGAACGCTATGCAGCTTGTAACAAAAAAGATTCACTGTTGCCTTCTGATACCAAATATACTTGACACTATTTTATTTAGTAACAACAACAATTAAATAAAATATACTATATAAAATATATATAATAAAATATGAAATATATTAATTTGGTAACATCAAATCATAACAATAAAGTAAAACAGAATTTATGAAGAGAATTTATTATCACATTTTATGTCTGTTGATAAGATTGGACGATAAATAGAAAAAAATCTGAAAACGCACATGGTAGGCCTATATGGTCTTCAGCAGAACAATTGCCACACCAAACCACACCACAGCACACCACACCACACCACACCACACCACACCACACCACAACACATCACACCATACCACACCACACCAAACAACAAACACAACACACCACACCACACCACACCACACAACACAACACAACACACCACACCACACCACACCACACCACACCACACCACACCACATAATACCACACCACACTACACCACACCATACCACACCATACCACACTACACCGTACCACACCACACCACACCAAACACACCACACCACACCATACCACGTCAAACAACACAACACCACACCACACCACACCATACCACACCACAACACAACACCACACCACACCATACCATACCACACCACACTATACCATACCACACCACACCACACCACACCATACCATACCACACCACACCACACCACACCACACCATACCACACCATACCACACCATACCATACCACACCACACCACACCATACCACACCACACCACACCATACCACACCACACCACACCACACCAACACCACACCACACCAACACCACACCACACCATACCACACCATACCATACCACACCACAACAAACCACACCACACCACACCATACCATACCACACCACACCACACCACACCACACCACACCACACCACACCACACCACACCACACCACACCACACCACACCACACCACACCACACCACACCACACCACACCACACCACACCACACCACACTACACCACACTACACCACACTACACCACACCATACCACACCATACCATACCACACCACACCACAACAAACCACACCACACCACACTACACCACACCATACCATACCATACCACACCACACCACAACACACCACACCACACCACACCATACCCCACCACAACACACCACACCACAACACACCACACTACACCACACCAAAACACACCACACCACACCACACCACACCATACCACATCACACCACACCACACCACACCACACCACACCATACCACACAACACCACACCACACCACACCACACCATACCATACCACACCACAACACACCACACCACACCACACTACACAACACCACACCATACCACGCCAAACAACACCACACCACACCACACCATACCATACCACGCCACACCACACCACACCACACCACACCACACCACGCCAAACAACACCACACCACACCACACCACACCACACCACACCACACCACACCACACCACACCACACCACACCACACCACACCACGCCACACCACACCACACCACACCACACCACACCATACCAAACCACACCACACCATACCACACCACACCACACCACACCACACCACGCCAAACCACGCCAAACAATACAACACCACACCACACCACACCACACCACACCACACCACGCCAAACCACGCCAAACAATACAACACCACACCACACCACACCACACCACACCACACCACACCACAATTGTTGTCTATTTTTTATCTTGCAACTATACAAAAAAATTTAAAAATAATAACAGTAAAAAACGTTAATCACATCATGTGAATTAATTAATTAACCACGATGGATAATCTCTAAATTGTTTTGAAGATATTTGAACAACAGGGCGCTTTTATGCATTTAATAGCTAAATAAACTGAATACGCTATGCAGCTTGTAGCAACAAAGATTCACTGTTGCCTTCTGATACCAAATATACTTGACAATATTTTATTTAATAACAACAACAATTAAATAAAATATACTATATAAAATATATACAATAAAATATGAAATATATTAATTTGGTAACATCAAATCATAACAATAAAGTAAAACAATAGCACATGACGCAAAAGGAAGTTGTTTTAAACTAATTTCATCCCTTTAAAATTTACCTTAATTACCAAACCTTTTTTATGATTCTTTGTAAAAATAAAAAAAAAATAAAATAAAACTTGTGTGGTGATTTCTAGTTTGCGTTAATCTTATTCAATTCTTGTTTCGACATAAACTTCTTCCATCATGTTGTAGTGAAATTATGTAGGCAGTAGAAGTGGTGTTTGTAGTTTGGAAGTCACGGATAGAATGGAAAAGTGAAGATACAGTAAAGGAGTTATAAGTGTAAAAATGTGGAAAGTGGTGGGGGAAAGTTTAAACAGAAGTTGTACAATCATGTGGTTTGCCCGTTGTATTTTCTTCGCCCGTTGTTGTTGTAATTTCTGAAGGAACTGGGGTTGAACTAACTAATCTGTCTCCAGCCTCACCTTCAATTTGATCACACATGGAACAACCATTAAGCAATATCCATATTTAGTGTTACGGCGTTAAAATGTTCACCAATATCCGCTAAAGTTATAAATACATCGGCCAAGTCTTCTTTAGTTCTAACTACAAAACATGTTTGCATATTCCTATCCCTGGTGTTCATCGTGTGACAGATGGCGAACAAATGGAGAGCTAGTACAAGTGGGGGTTTATATAGCCGTGACCTTCGGTGGAGGGGTGGGAGTTGGTAAGTTAATTCTAACCTCTTTGCACTAACAAGTCAGTTTGAACACCAAGCTGTGACCTTTGGCGGAGGGGTCTGAGTTTCAGTTTTAAGATAATTCTAACATCTTTTGCTCTAACAAGTTAGTTTGAACTTCACCCAAGTTTTCAACTCTTCTTCTTCATTGTCTAATACAACAATTGTAACAGAATTAATTAACATTTCTTCTTCTTGTTCACTCTCCGATGATGGATTACTTAAAGATGACGAAGAAGAATAATAAGAAGGTATTACATTGGGATTATAAAATTCAACACCAATTCTGAACCACCTTTAGGATATTTATCTATAATAGAAATTAAATTTTGAAATAACTCTTCCATCCCTTTCTTTTCAGTGATTATATGTTGAAACTTAATAAAATCTACGTTCATGTTGTCGGTTGGAGTGATTAAAGTGGAATGAGATATAGGTTTAACAGTAAGTGAAAATATAATAATGTAAAACAGTGGTGGGGGCAATCTCAAGGTCATCCAATTGGAGTTTTAAAAAAGAGCTGTCGTTTGTAACTACAGCTATACGTCTGAAGCTTCAATAGGATCGGAATCAATAGGATCAATAGGAACCGAGTTAATGTTGATTATCAAAGTAGGACAATGAGTTACACATCGTTCCCAATGGTCACGATCCTCTTTTTGGGGAGACAGTGTATAAGAGGCTTTGACATTGAACTGAGACGAATCAATCAAGAAATTAATAATCCAGCTTCTCAGCTTAACCATAGGAATTATACAACATCCCTTTTCAGGGGCGAGAGAGTGCAACTCTGATTTTTATAAAATAACAAGAATATTTGGCAATTCGGCGAAGTAAGGAAGCTTGGACAATGCCACTACATAGTTAAGCTTGAATCAACAACCTCAGACACCTCGGCCTCAGAGAACCCAACGTCAAAAAATATAAACTAATCAGCTGTTATTATTAATAATTGTTAAAAGTTTACATAACACTGTTCTGTCAGTTTTAGTTTCTGTTTTCCAGTTTAATATTTCTATCACTTACAAAGTTATTGGAAATACAAATGGGGAATGACAGAAAACCAGTCATGCGGCTGTGGAGCGGAGTTCCAGACTATGACTCACATAGTTAATGAGTGCCCTTTGAGTGCTTTCCTGGAAGGGCTGATGGGCCCTCATTGTGCAAGTGAAGCTGGGCTGCAATGGCTTAGCGCCCTGGATTTAGCTTTATAGAGAGATCTTTAATGTTTATTTTAGTTTTATTTTAAATGTATTGACGCAGGTGCTTTGCACTGCAGAATATCTTTTAATTATTTTATTGTTATTATTTTAAGATGGTAGCTGGTTATGACAGCCACACGATGTATATATATACTTACAAAATGTGTAGAATAAAGAACTGTTAAATCAATTCAATACACGTACTATTTCCAGTCACAACAATACCCCGTCGATCATGCAGATGCGGCTCGACGACACAGAAGTTTCCACAGTGTCACGTGGCTTGTTAGCACCGCCAACCATGTGTTGCTAATTACACCAGCTACAACGTCATTAATCATTCTTCGTTACCTCACAGCGCTGCACTAACAAGGATTATTTTTCACGCCCGGTCACTTAATATATTAACTTGATCCTTCTATCTGGTTCATTACGTATAGACAGCCCATGAAGAGTAAAAAGAACATCTTGAGTTACAACATAAATTCATAGGTACAGTTTATCAATTATTAAGCGGTATGGTATTTCATTAAAAATCACATTGATTGTTTATTCACTGAGCACAACTTATTCAAACCTTATTATTCTTATTTGTTTATTCACTGATTCACTTCACTGAGCATGTCATTGTTGCACAACAGACACTGTTGTTGGAATCAGCACTCTGGAACATTCGAACGGTCCTGTATCGTCATGCATTGAACACATGTATGGCTTTATACGCCATTTCCATGATTTCAGAACTGTCTATGACTTCGTAACAATTCATGACAACTGTTATGGTTTTGTGACTATACCATACAAATATTTTTATATTATTTCCCCCATCGGTTTCATGGAAAAACTAAATATTTTGCTCACACTATACACACAGGGTGTGCCAAATATGACAAAACAAATCACACTGTGTTATTCTTTTTGTAGAAAAGGAAAAGGTGAATTACAGATCATGGTGGTAATGATATTGGTTACAATTTTATGTTGGCACGGCTGTTATCTATTGCAAAATATTATGATGATGATTTTACATTTTTTGTTAAGGAGAGTTACTTGAATTAAGAAAATAATTTTAATTAATTGTTAAAAACTTTTTTAAACGTTGAAACTTTACTAACACGATTTGAGCGAATTGATTTTGGTGACCCAAAACGTCTAGCAGTTACGATAAAAATTATCTGTATAAATCATTTACAGTCCTACTTTGCATTTATTTCATCCGTCTCGTATGTTTTGTATTTAATTAAATAATTGTAAATTCAGATGTTAATGTGTAACTTTCCAAGATCAAATTCATTTTGCAAATTATAAACTATGAGAACATTAAAAACGTAACTTTAGCTGAAAGTTTTGAAATAGAAGACATTTTAAATGTTCAAAAATCAATTATTGCTTTGATGTGATGCATTAATTGCCCGGGCGTTCCTGACGATGCGGAGAACTTCTTCTTCTGCTGCCTCCGTTGGGAAGCGCCTCACCTGGATAAGGAGTGAGCCCCACGGTCGTAAGCCAAATTTACGCCTATCCTGACGTAATGTGATAAACAATTCCAGGTTAGAATCCTAAAGAGTAGGGGAGGTTTTTTAGAGGGTCAGCCTGGTTTTTAGGGAAGCCCCTCACTACATGCTGGCCATACATGTGTGCTTAATGCATTTTTCCCTCCTCTCCCAAAAAAGGATAAGTTTTTCCAGCATAAAAATAATACAAAACTGCTATAAAATTAATCATTTTTAATAACAATACAAATACAGTAGTAATTTAACAAAAAATAAAGAAGTGAACAAAACTTACCTTAAAGTGTAAAGGAAATTACTTCAGAAACAGTCAGTATAACTGCTATGTTTTTATTAATATGAGAACCGATTTACAGGCAGTAGAGACACAAGTTTTGTATGTTACATATTACTTATCTGGAGACTGTCTAGAACGTTTGGCGGTACAGTTTAAGGTGGGTGGGGCTTGCAGTAGGACATGTCGTTGGTCCCCTTCTTGTAGCAAGCGATTGACGGGGGGAACGATCCGTACCCTCCAGGCTTGGGCACGGCGCAGGACATGCACTCCTGGTCGGGCTTGCAGTGCAGCTGGCCGTTGAGCCCGCAGCCGAGGATAGGGGGAGCTGCGCAGTCCAGAGTACCAAGGGTGGTTCAGTTATTGGTTACAATTTTATGTTTTATTTCGGGTGTATCTACGCCAGTGGCATTTTTTAACGTTTTGACGGGGAACGGTCCAAAAACCAGTCTTGTTACTATCTAACATCGACCAGTTGTTAGAAAGCATCATTAATTAATAGCCCAATGACAAATGGCAACTGGGTACGGAATCAAACCTTAAAATTTTACCCATATGATTTTAATGGAAACTTTGAATGCCTACCATTTCTGTCTGGGTTATCCATTTTAAGTCTAGTTTGCTGCATTGTACGCTGCCAAGTAAGACCTTTAATTTGATGTACATATGAACCTATTCTTACATTTAAGATTTTCATCTGACTCCTGGTGGGCCGTCCCCCTCACATGACTAAAAATGTTTAATAATGTCAAAGGGTACTTTGGGTTAGGTTACTATCACCCCCCAAACGATATTGGTTTATCTCAACAAAAAAAAAATTTAAGTGGGGGTACAGACTTTTTTACACCCTTTATTAAGGTGATTAATAATTTTAAATGTCATTTAAAATCAACAGATGAATTTATTTGGTTAAGTTAGGTCCATACTTAGGTCCAATTAATTATCTGTAATGTTTTACCATAAAAGTTATACTTTTTGTACAACACTCAGTCAATTATTTTTATCAATTCAATTCAATTATTATTCAGTCAATTATTTGATATTTCATATATTTAAGAGTCTTGATAGTTTTAGTTGTTATTAATGACATTGAAAACCCATTTGTAATTTAAAATTTTGCAAACAAATGTACCAATATCAAATGATAAGAAACTAAGATAAAATAAACTACTTACTTAAAATTATAAATAATGATAGTACGGTGAACACACAACCTGGAATCTTCATGGCTGGCAACTGCTGGTTACAAAATGAGAATGAAACAATGCCCTTTAGACACATTCTTATAACATATGGCACTTAATACGTCATTGAATATTTTCCTTATTTTCTGTCATGCAAATAATGGAGAAATATTTAGTTTTTGTGCTAACAAAAAAAGAACACATTTTCTATTGTATTTATCACCTGTGCGTTAGTTGACGAATGCAATAGTTCCCGTGCATTGGTATCAACTTTTGCATATTTTCTATGTATTTATAAATTAAAACAAACCTAATATGCGGTAAAACTAAAATATACCTAATAAGTTTAACCAAGCTAACTTTCAACTTGATATGGTAATGACCAATAGTGTATGCTGTGAAAATAAGGAAAATTATATTAATAGTAATATTATGTAACCTATATTAAGTAGCTGGTAATTTTATTGTTGTAAGTATGAATGTTAAGTGAATTCTATTGATTAAAAAATACTCAATAATTACCAGTTTTAATAACTTTTAATAAGTTTTGACATATTCAGGCATAAAATACGTCTCTTTAGCTAGGCTTTTATTTCCATGGTCTAAAATACAATATTACACTAATACCATTATGTGCCATCTCTACAGTGTGATATAAAGCAGGACGGAACTCACATAAACAAATTTAATCCCACAATAATCTAGAGATTTCTATTCTGAATAAGATAATTAGTGTTGTAGTAGAGGGAAAAAATTATTCATCGAGGCTTAACCAGAATTACAATGATATAATTATAAATAATAACCATTAAACAGTTTTATGATGAAAAAAGTAAACCATCTTGTTACTTAATCTCCTTCACAGTCACAATAATTAATAATAGTTGAAGCCTTGCCAAAGTTACAAAAATTCAAAAACATATTGATTGCTTATTGACTTTAGAAATTGTGGGACTGGCTTTTCGGAACATGTGAACAGTCTTGCACCGGTATGCGGTACACATGTCTGGATTGTTTCAATGTTTCTATTATTGTGTGACTTTTGGTAGCCACAGTTTAGTTACATGCGTTATAACACACCTATATAATGTACATATTTTTGTTACATAAAATGTTTTTGTGCTTTGGTATAAAAACTAATTGACTCATACGAGTAATTAGTAACATTTTTTTAAATAAAAAATAAATAGAAATTTTAATACTATTTTATTAAAAAAATACGTTTTAAATACATAAAAAATATCCTCAGTTGTTTTCTTTTAATTTCAATTAACCTTTTTGTGATAACACACCAAATCATTTCTAAACTTATTTTTGCATTTGTTTTCATAATTTGTTACCCCTTAGGTCTCGAGAACTGGCAATCCCACTAATTATTATGATGTATCGAAATGGTTTTGTCATTGTCAGCTGTTTTTGTGTATTAGTGTATTAAGTGTTTTATGTATTTTGAGTGTAACTGCTTGAGTTATTATTATTCTGAATCTTTGACAAGCCGGCGTTATCCTGTTGAACAAAGGGGAGTTCGCCAGAATAGAATAGTCAATAATTAGAAAATATCACCTAAAATAAAATAGGACTTTCAAAAGTAAAATAATAACTTATTATTGATAATAATATATCCTCAAAAGAAATTAATGAAAAGTGTTCATTAAGAAGAGTATTTTATATACTTGGGGTGAAATATTTAATCGATTTGAAGTTCATATTCCCTTGGGATTGAACGGGTTGAACTTCTCAACAGTTTAATTGTGGTAAACACCGCTGTAATGGCGGGGATGGTGAACTTATAATTAGTTTGTGTCACACGATATCACGCATCAGTCAAGAGAATTTCCCTGCCCCGGACGATCCGTGTGCTGACATGGATTTAATCGGATTTCCAGTTAAAAAC
This sequence comes from Neoaliturus tenellus, assembly GCA_030545055.2. Classification (NCBI taxonomy): domain Eukaryota; kingdom Metazoa; phylum Arthropoda; class Insecta; order Hemiptera; family Cicadellidae; genus Neoaliturus; species Neoaliturus tenellus. Next base: position 266,084,289 of record CM061532.1, read on the forward strand.
AAATCAAATATATAAAAAGTATCAAACAAAAAGATTAATAATACAGTTATATGAATAACAAATATATCACTTATGAAAATATGCGTTACATAAAATAGTTTATGTATCTATTATAACAATAGCAAGAATATATAAATAAGTAATTAATTTATAATAGAAATTATTAAATGATAGCAACACAAGCTTGATGTTATTAAAGCCTGATAAAACAACGACCTATTAACACTTTTATCCATAACCTTTAATTATTAAAGTTGTTGAATTATTAAACTTCTTAATAAAACTACTTATGCTTAAGAGCCTTAAGATAAACCTAAAACATAATGACATTTATTTTATAATATATCAAAGGCAGAGAACATGGTTTATGTGTATTATATCCTTACACTTAATAATCAGTGAAGGTTTTTGGAATGTAAGTGACCATTAGTTTGTAATTTAACATTTTTAGTAATTAACTAATAACGGATTAAAACTCTTCCGACCTTTAATGATGTTTTTGTTAAAATTTATTTAAAAAAATTTAATTAATCTTTCATCCAGCTAATGTTACGTGTAAAAACTTGCATCCGATCACAATAGGCTGTGTTATAATTCTCTTTATATCAACTATCTAGAACACTAGAAGGAGTATGTCTAGTATTCCATTGTTTTATAACTTATCCAAAAAGAAAAGCTTGCTGAAACTCTGTCAAAAAAAGTTTTTGTCCTAAGAAATGTCTCTAGTTTAAGGAATATTGGACTTTCGAAAATGGTTTATCATAGTTTAAAAGAAAGTTTCATTAGTTATTCAATAGTACTGTGGTTAAACTCAAGCAAACAAAATCTGCAGAGAATCTTTACCAACCAGAAACGAGCAGTTACATGTACCTATAGTTGGTTTGAAACCATCAGATTCCGGTTTTTACATTTCCAAAACCTAGAAATTTTAACCGTACCTTCATTGTTTGTGTATAAAACTGTTCTCCCTTTGTGTATGTTGTAGAAAATAGCTTACCGTAACATTTTTTACGGAAACAGCTTTTCCGTATGATGGATTAACATATCGCAATAGATATGTTAATCCATCATCTCAACATAAATTGAAACTTTATGAGAAGAAACCGGATTATATAGGGGTTAACTGTTTTCAACCTTGCCACTAGAGTTAAGAGAAGCTTCTAGGTTAAGATCTTTCAATGATAAGCTAAAAACCTTTGATCCAAAAATGTTATTATGAACTCTCCTCTTCCTTACCAAGCCTAGCCTGACCTAATGATCTGGATCGACCTGAACTGCAAAAAAAGAATCAAAACGATGGGTCCATGCCATAGATATGGTCTAATGGACTACAAGAAGAAGTAAGCTACATATTGTATATATTATTATTCCAAATGTAAAGTGAAACTGTGAGGTTTAACGTTGTATATAGAGTCGACGGGCCGCATAACACAGCGATATCACACATTTAACACGTGACTCCGGTGACGTCACACGACTCGTCTTGTCTAGCGGCAGAGCACTTCGCTCAACTCAATAATGCAACAGCTCATGCTGCATCACCGCAACGTGTTCTTGCCTTTACGTTCTTCCCATTAACAATCTTTGATTCACGGTTTACAGTTTACAGTTTTTATTTATGATTATATATTTACTATTAATTATTTTCATATTCATCAGGATTATTTCGTAACCGTGTTATTTTAATTGAAAGTCAATTGGTTTTATTTTTATTGTTTAGGTTCTAAATAAATGTAGAAACCATTCTTTTATTGTTTGATTTTCAATAAAGAATGTTCCAAATCGAAAAAAATACTAATAGTCGTTTAACGGAAATAGCCATTTGAGTATTAAGAGTGTAAAGAACGTCATTTCCACTCGAAAATAGTAGATGGCTGCACGAAGCGTCTGCTGAGTGTGGCCAAACAATTCGAGAGCAGCAATGACTATTTGCGCTCGTAATACACACAAGATTTTTCCTACCAACATAATTACGACGGATTAAAAGTTTTATAGTATACAAAATGTTATTTAGATTACGTTTGATTTGTTGCTGATAGAACACACTGTTAGCTATCAAACATAACATCAAACTAAAAAAGAAGCAATTACTAAACACTGACAACAATGATGGCCAACAGCTGTAGCATGGTTTGTAATAACAGCTGACTTTAAATTTTGATTTATCGTGCGGTAAAGAATATATCATCTCTAGAGCGGAAAAGAAACAGAAACCGGAAATGAACTGCTTTGCGTAGGGTTTACAGGTGTGGAAATGTAATTATTTCCATGCAGTGGTAGGAAAAGGTAAATTTCCTTAATATTCATGATTATACAACACTTTCTACCCCATTCTTTTATCACAAGGTTTTTTCACGTAATTGGTTTCAATCTTTTACCATCACTTGTATATAAATAACTTTTTGATTAGCATTATACGTGCTGGTAATTTTATATAAAAACATACGATCAAATGCCTACCTATTTATTGTCCGACTGGATCCATCCCAAATCAGGCGAGGCAGTTGATTGGGCGTGAAACCTAACGCTTCCGGCGGTCAATCTTGGCATCAACGAGAGATATTTGACAGGAAACGAGGTAGCAGTGTGGCCAACCTCCCGTAACAAATATTACCCCAAAGTATGGTAAGTGATACATGAATAATGAAATGTGGAAATGTAAAATGTAAACTATGCGTTAAAACTTATAAATCGCCTAAAATTTTCACTGCAGTTTATTGTTAATAAACGAAAAATTGTATTTTTAAGTGGAAACTACGTAAAACATATTCCACTTAATTTTTTATACAAGATTGTAATATCGTGGAAATTGAATAATTAATATATTTTGTGTCTATATATTTTGTATATAAATTTGAAAAAAAAATTGTATTGAAAACACACAAAATAAAAACATTTATGAATGAAAAGAACAAAATTGTTGTGTATTTAGAAATATAGTGATATTTAATACTTGATAAATACTGTATGTATTTTGAGTAAATAGACTAAAATATCCAAAACATCACGCAAGGATTAGGTATATTTATAGACGACTAAAGACATTATTTATTAAATTGAATTTTATGTTAAGAATTATTCAGATATTTCCAATTTTAGAATTGCAAGATTGTTATAATATTAAGATTTTATTTTTACTTCGTATTTAATAACACTTGACTAGAAATTATAAACAGTTTTAAGTAAAAGAATTGTATAATAATAATGGCTCTATCCATGTAAATTGTAATGTATATTTATATTTGTTTGTTATCTTAAAAAAAACTACTGGCAATATTTAATTTTGGCACTAGATTATTCTTTTGTCGTGTCGATATTCTATCTTTCATCCTCCAGCACTATGAGGAACGCTTTGATAGTCCTTAACGGTACAGAACCCTTAGGCTGTCTCTTTGTCCTTTAGTTTAAGATTTATTATAGGATTATTTGTAGGCAGATTATATATTTTTTACGAATTTATATTTTTTACCTAATCCAAACTGCATTTTAATTAATTTTTCTTAACATGGTGTTGAGAACTTTGCACTCATATGTACACATAACAAAACATAAGTGTATTTCCATTGAATCCCATGATTAAACTCATATTTATCTCAAATTATATGCATATTTATATAATTTTGTATACATTTTCTTTTAATTATAATTCTAAATCCATTCAATAGTAAACAATGCATGTCTTAAATAAAGCGTTCAAAGGATGGAATAATATTATGGGAGGCACTTTGGTCACATTAAGCCCACTAGAGCTGCCTTTGACAATGTTGGGCCTACTAGACCTAGACACACTTGACTGATCGTCGGACTACACTATAGTTACGTGAAAATGAAGTGAAACTTTAAAAAAGAGATGTAATGTTAGTGCTAACAAATGCAAAAATAGTTTTTGCTAACATGATTTGGAAGCATATGAGCCTGTCGAGCCCCGCTTGTGCCGTGTGTCAGGTACTCAGAGAGGCTATAGAAGCAGTTCTGAAAAAGATAATCTATAGCCAGTTGTTTTAATTTTGTAATTGGAGGTTCCTGTTTAATACTTTGGGGGAAACTGTTGAAGATCTTAAACAAGAGTAAGAAGGTGACTTTCTAGAAAAGTCGTTCTATGAATTGGGTATTGCAAAATGTTGGAATTTCTGGTTGAGTATTGATGAAGATATTGACAAAAAAACTTTCCGGATTAGATTTAACAAACATATGTATTCAGGATTTGATTAATATGTTTTAGTAAATAGACTAACAGTAAATAAACTGCCATTACAATTTAAAAAATTATTTTCATAAGTCAATAGTGGCTAATTGGGGGATAGTCCAGGCTCTGAACAGGTTGAGCATGCATAAAAGTCTAACGAAATTTGACTTTTGATTATTGTTGGAAACATGTAGTAGATCTAAAAAATCGATGTTGCCACATTTCCAGAGTGGGCACAACACGCGGGACGCCCCCTAGAGGAAGTCGTAGAGGAAACTGTGTTGGCCTATGTCATGTTGTATATCATTTTTAAGGTCTTTGAATGTAGATTCGAATGCCACAAACCCGATCTCTAAAGGTCGATTATAACTCGAGTTATTGCGTTTTGAAATTTCGGCAAAATGCTTTTTATGCAAAGTTTGACAGCCTGCCATTTCTAACTCGATCGTTCATTTATGGTCGGCTTTGCGATATTCCTTTCTGTTAAACATGATCTTAAATCTTACGTTAAATATTTCACAAAAAATTTCGTGTGTTGTCCCAAATAGGACTGAAAATCATAATGTAATTATAATATTTCGGACAGCAATTGAAGACTTAAAATAAAACATTTAACTTAATTTTCAGGATATTTATAAAGAGGAGATAGACATAATTTAAATAGATTTGAAAATAATGTCGCCAACTCGACCTCAAATGAACGTTGGAGTCAGAAATGGTAGGCAGTCAAATTTTGCATGAAAGGATTTTACCGAAATTTCAAAACGCAATAACTCGCGTTATATTCTACCTTTAGAGATCGGGTTTGTGGCATTTTAATCTACATTCAAAGACCTTTAAAATGATATACAACATGACATAGGCTAATTCAGTTTCCTCTACGACTTCCTCTAGGGGCCGTCCCCCGTGTTGTGCCCACTCTGGAAATGTGGCAACATCGATTTTTTACATCTACTAAATGTTCCCAACAATAATCAAAAGTCAAATTTAGTTAGACTTTTATGCATGCTCAACCTGTTCAGAGCCTGGACTAGGAGCTGGCTCGTCATTATCTATTATTTGTTGAGAGGTAAAGTACTAAGAATTGACAGGACTTTGATATACGTCAGTCACTAAATAGAAAAACTAAACTAAATGGGTACTAAGAAATTTTAATTTGATTTATAATAATAGTTGTAGTAGCCCTCCTATGTGAACTCTATTCCATTACATATATAAAAACGCAAATTTTTTAATAACATTTTTTTATAGTCTGTTATTTAAAATGTAATTTTTTGCAAAACTGCTTTGTTATCATTTTTATTTTTAGAAGTATCAAATATAAAACCAAATGGCTTAAGAAGCAAAGCCAACAGCGAAACAAGATTATTAAACACGTGATCTGAGTAGAGAGTTACTTGGACTAACTCTGATTTACTGCACAACTTGGTAACGTGTGACACAGCCAATCCAGAAACTACGATACGACATCTTAACAAAAGATTTTGAAAACAATCTTACGTTCTGTTTAGTTCTGTTAGTTTTTAACTTTTGCTCAACAAAAATTTACTCTAAAAAAAATTAACTATATGGTAGTTTGTTTTATATATATATATATATATAAGGCTACATTTATTTATAATGCGAAGATTATTTTTTAAGAAGATAAAAACACAATGCTTGGATTATAGCTTTAAATTTAGAAAAAAACTTCAACTTTGATTACTAACCAAAGTACTTTATTGGTACGGGATTAAACTTTTTATTCAAAGATCATTAAAAGCTTTTAAAACATTACAGCCTGCTCTTTAAAATGTTTACATTTGGTGGTGTAAACATTCCTATAAATAAAAATTAAATGTGTTACAGATGTAATGTTGATGTTTTCCTATGGAAGGAAAACATTCTTTTTGACACTTAAAATCTTAAATTAAAGTTCTATTTTAAAACCCTTTTAATAGCCTTGTTTTGTTGTTTTAAAAATTATTTGCAGTTATTATATTGTTTTTAATGTGATATTTATCACATTGTGATATTTAATGTAAACATTTTAAAGAGCAGGCTGTAATGTTTTAAAAATAATATTGGAGGTAAAAGTTTAATATTAACGTAGCCTATATATGTTTACTTAAGGAGAAAAAAATCTCTGCATAATAGTTTTGGTTATATGTAGGTTATTTTGTTTTACGGATTTGGGATTGCTGAGCAATTATTGAATAATACTTAAATTAGATGATTCAATCGATCACACACGATTTTGTCTAAAGTACAGTACTGAGCGGATGGGAACTCTCTACTGACCCTTACTGATGTTGGGCCATCCCTTGACATAACATTACAGCAAACTGATAGGGATTTAAAAAAAGTTTTATCGTAAAAATGATGAAACTAGTTTTATTGCATGAATTTTAACTATTAAAAAACTTTTTGATAATGAAATACAGGTTTTTTATTTGCCATTCGATATGTACTATCAGTTTATTATACTACAGTAAAAATGTAGTGTTTAAATAACTAAGATATAAGAGGCACAGAGACTTTAACTGTCGACTGATTGGCTAGTCCCCACTAGACGTGCAGTCCACGTGGAGACCAAATTGCCTTTTCTTATATCTCTGTTCTTTTAATGTATTTTATGAAAATAAATTATATTTAAATAAATTAAATTTACATTAAATTTAAATTAGAGTAAACTTATAATTTGTTATAAAGTTTATTCCGGGGTTATTATATTAATAAACTATCTGAAAACCACATACTGTAAACCAAGCAAAACACTAATAAGAGTCAGATAACTAATTTAATAAACTATAAATATAATAAATACTTTTATCAATGAATTGAACGCCGATGAAGAGGTAACAACATTTTTTATGAAATAAATACCAAGAGTAACACGTTACATTTCTTGTCTCGTTACGTCTACATAAAAGATGGTTTTTAGAGCTTCGTTCTTTCATATATTTACTTTTGAGAAAACCAAGTGCCGGGGTTTTTTATGCCAATAGAAAATATGCTAGAAGGTTGAAAGAAAAATAAATTCCACGTGTTTATAAAAGACAATATTTTAATCAGTTCAAATCAATTTATTACTTAAAGATTCAGTTTCTTCAATATATTTATCATCATCGAATTTCATGGTACATTCTAGTAAATTTTCATGCATATTCTAATATATAAATCAGCTTTGGAAGAATAATATAGTTTGTGTGCAAAGTGAAATACTCGACTGCAGGAGTATCTCTGGAGTCTTTTAACGTCATTTACTCGAGAGGTAGTGTAAAGATTTTCTTTTCATAATAAATTTAATCCTGTGTTTTTATATTTTTGTTATATTTTCATATATGTAAATAAACTATTTACATTAAAAATATATTGCACCCATGAATCAGAACAATATACTTTTATATGCACATGAATGAGTGCCCAGAAATGTTTTGTTGGTTGAAATGATACATCAAGGTTTTGAAATTCAATATATAAAGTGCAATTAATGACAGAAAATGTTTAATTAGTTTTCACCTCTGCAGATAAGGTCCGACGGTGAATAAAGTAGAAGACAAGCGCTGGAGGTAAATGAGGTGTGATTTCAACTGGTGATTTCAACTGCCAGACGCAAAAACAAGGTTTCATTTTTGTGAAAAGTGGTGCTATATTTCAAAGCGTTGTAGTTAGCTAGAGAGTTCTGTTTTTATTTTAAATTATATTTATCCTTTTAGTTTTATAAGTTGTAAAGTTAGTTGGTGGTTTAAATACCAGCTTGGATGAGTGCCCGAAATGCCACTTAAATGGCCACCAGATTCAACCTCTATGTCCTCAATTTATTCACATTTTTCACCTTCAGTTGTCTCAGATGGATAATAACTAAATAATAATGGTTGATCTTCATGCACGTTCTTTTAAATTTAACATTAGCTTTGTCTTTTTACTAAAAAACATAACCTAACTACTTTAGTAAATCGTTAACCGTTTAAAATTATTTTATGTACGGGATATGGTTAGTTTCATTTATTTATATTTTTTATTACTTTTTGTCTTTTAATTCAACACAAAAACAATATTCAAATTCATTAATTTCCATTTGGAAAATATTTTTGCCAACCTAGTTTTGTTTCTTTGTATTTGATTTATTTCCTTGTTTTATATCATTTTGGGTGTAAAATTTCTTTGTAACTTAACCCATTTATTGACAATTGAAAGAAGACTGACATTACCCAACTTAAAAAATAACTCATGACGTTTGTACATACAGTTTATCCTGGTATATTACCATTTTCGACTGAGTCCAAAATGTGTATCATTCCATTTGAAATCCATAATTTGACTTTTAAGTAATAGAATATGCATATTCACGAATAAAAGTGCAATAAACATGAGTCTACAAGAACATGACTTGTGTAACGTTAATGTTCACTGGAAAGGAGATACAACGATAAATAGAGACGAGGCTTTAAGTTTGCGAACAAACCGGTTGGAAGTTAAACAAGACAAACTGCGCCAACCAAAGCCCCGCCTTACGCTGTCTGCCTCGATGCTGCACAGGCGAGTGGAATTTTTTAAAACTATATAACATTGGAATAAGTGTGCTAGACTTTAAAAAAATGCTTCTAATGAATAGAGGAGAAACTGAACAAAAAAATTTGGTTTTTGTTTGCTTTTTTAGTTCAAAATCCATTAAGTATCGATAACTGGTGTTAATGTAATGTCTAAAAATGTTTAATAAATTTTTCGCAGTGTTATATTAAGTTTAAAAAACATAAACAATAAACGTCTTTCCTAAATGATAAAAAATATTACTAATTATTAAGCTATTTCACTACCCACTTTGTGTAGTAGATACAATTGACCCTAAAAATTGCATCTTTTTCTGTAACTGTGGTTCAAGTGTTAAATTTTTCTAATTAATACTTTTTATCCACGTATCTTAATAGAATAGCCATTGTGACCTTAGTTTATTCGTTCGTCAAAGGGCGAAGCCTAGAAACAAGGAGAATTTTAAAAAAGATTTTACTGTTGAATAGTTTAGGAAGTATTTGTGATAGTAGATATTTATGTGATATTACCACAACCAAAGGCAGGTGGTTGACCCTAGTTAGCCCAATAATGTCAATCCTGGCTGGGTAGCTAAGTGGTTATAGTGCTCGCCTTTGAATCCAAATGTTGCCAATTCAATCTAGAGAAAAGTTAGTATCTTTTTAAAGGTTCGATTCCAGGCCGTTGCCATTTGCCGTTGGGCTATAGATTAATGATGCTTTCTAACAACTGGTTGATGTTAGATAGTAACAAGATTGGGGTTTCGACCGTTCCCCGTCAAATCGTAAAAAAATGCCCCTGGCGTAGAATCACACAAAATAAAAACAATTACGGGAGTCCCCCCAATGAAGTGTGCTGGAGGTTTAACACTTTTTTAAAATGTAGATATCAATAAACTTTTTCTGAAGGAAATCCTTCTTGTGATCACATCCAATCAATAAGCACATTTTATTTAAAATATTAATAATATTATTTGTATAAGGACTGCTGAACTTTTTGGCATCTCAATTGTATTTCAAACCTTTGAAGATTAGAATTAATATTTTCATATAACCATAGAAAAGAAATTATTTTAGAATATTTAATAAGAAAGGAAACAAAATATTTTCTTTTGAATCAAAATTCAATTTATTTATTAGCAATAGGATGTAGCTATATTACCAACAATACTGCACAGGTTGAAGTACCTTGTCTTCTAAGTACTTAAAGACAAGTAAATAAAAGATTAATATTTTCTTAAAGTTCATAGAAAATAATATACAGTGATAAATGATAACGGTAAAAGAATAAAGTTTGGAAACAAACCGGGAGGTATGGCAAGTTAAACAAGACAAACTGCACTGCCAAAGCCTTCCATCACGAAGGCTCCTGCCTGCACGGCCAACTTGGAACTGCTAAAGACACGACCCTAGATATCGTTGGGTCTTGAGGGATCATGGATTTATCCTCAGATATATTAGCTCTCCTAAAGCGAGGTGAGATTTCCGGAAGAACCCATGTGCTATGCTCGTTTTGTTCAATATGAGCTAATCTAACTTTAGCAAATAATGCTTTTTATATATTTAGTTAAATAATACAGTGCTGGCTTATATTTACTATAAATTTTGTAAGTTGGAAGAAAACTTTTTCTTCTTACACTCATATGTAAATAGCCTAAATTTTAAAAAGAAACATAATATTTTTATGTAATGAAAAATATAGAAGCCTAATTTTTAGTCCTTTATGCTCAATAAATTTGCAAGTATTTTATCATAATAAGTATTTTAGAATTACAGGACGTGTATTGTATTGTATGATACCTATGTTTTAAGTCTTATACCTTTTAAAACGGCCCTTTGAATACTAAGCTGTCAAAAGGAGAGAAAGTTGGAAGATTGACTAAACAAGACAGTACTTGGAGTATTTGAAGAATTTGGTTTACTTAGTTGCTCTCGAGTGTCTAAATGGCTTGTTACAAAGTTCGTCCTAAGGTTTAACTAAAGTGTTAACTCATTTTTTTCAGCAAAATATCGCTTTCCAATAGTCCAGTTTGTCTTCAAAACTTTACTGCCTGAGTCAGTAACTTTTGATACAGGAACTTCTTAGTAAAGTATTTTAAAAAATAAATATGTAGAAGGACGGCCGAGTTAAATTCATGCCTGTTATCAAAAATATCAATAATATTTTAGCTATCCATAGTACTTAAAGCCAAGTAAATAAAAGATTAAAATTTGGCCTAATGAAGATAATTAGTACTCTTAAGATCTTATGTTAGTGTAATTGTTCAATCATGCGTGTATACAGGGTGTTAAACCGGTACCATTAGGCTATTAATGTAATAAGTTATCTATTTTCTATGTTTAATATTTCAAGAGAACGCAAGTATTGAAATCCTAGGACATAAAACATTAACAGATTCAAATAAATCCCAACATGTTCTAAGGGACAACTCTTTTAGTGTTAAAGGCAAATATAAGATTAATGTTGATTGGTGTGTAAATTATATTTGAAACTGAAATGAGAATAATACAATTAATTTGTACAACTTAAAAGGTGTAAGGGGGAAATTTCTGAGTGCGACATAAAAAAAAATAAATAATGCTTTTCTTATTGTTAAAACCTTAATACTTAGTTAGATAACTATAATCAGCCACCTAAGATTAAAAGGCATATACCTGAGTAATAAGTTTTTGGATTTCAAACTAAAAAGTTCTTTTGGCTTAGGCTACGTCAGGAATATCACCAAATATACTATTACGCATCAAAAGGGAAATATATATTATATCGCTATCATACATCACTGTAAATATACAGTACGTTTCTAATGGTTTGAAAGGTAACAAGTTATATTACTTTAGTCACAGGAAATCCTGACTTCTACAGTTCTGATACAAAAGTTAGTTTTTCTAGTCAATATATATATAAATGTGTTTATCCATTAGGAAAATTGAATATTTTATGTGAAGAAAAAATCAATCCAACCAAACATGTCTAGATAAGCCTTACAAATAGGGAAATATTATAGAGAAATGTTATATAGAAATATTAAAATATTTCTGTTTTATTACAAAGCGAAACAAAGTGAAGTTTTTAGTAGTAGTTGTTGGTTTTGGTTAGCAAAATAAAATATCAGTTTACTGCAAACGCAAGTTACGAAACACTAAATAAGCTATAAAACACGAAGAAATACTCAATAGTTAACATTTCCTTGTTACAGCGTATTGTAGGATACTAAGTGACAGTTTTATAGAATTCTTGTCTGCTATTTTCATATAAACGTAACAAAGTGGTTTATGCTCTTCCATGGATGCAAAACTTACTGTTTATTATCTTTGTCTAAAGTTATTAATGTTTTATTACTTCTTTGACAGTAAAATGTACAGGTTGCGGCAAAAAACTGATCTAATTTTTTTCGCGCACCGCTCAGAGACAGGACGTCTGAGAAATGTGGGGGTAGGTTTGTTAGAACGCAAATTTAATGCCATTTTAGTAGTCATGGAGTAGTGGTCGCTTGAACAACGCTAGTTCGTTATCAAGGCGTATTTTAATATTGGTGATTCAATCATTGCTACTCAGCGGCAGTTTCGTGCATTCTTTTAATTAGGTCAACATTTAAAAGTTCTGTTTTCTAGCACAATTATGCAGTGGGTTACTAACTTTTAATCAACTTGTTTTTAGTTGAAAATTAAGCCAACAGGCCGTTTAAGGTCAGGGTGGACGCCAGAGAACATGGATAGAGTCCATGCTGCTGTGTGGGAAACAGCCCTTCTGAAAACAAACTAGCGCTTTGCTTGTGTCTACGCAAGAGGCATTTTGTCAAGAAAAAAGTACAATGATTTTAAGGGTGAGTATTATAAAACCCATCACATTGTTGTGGGCTCCCCGAGTATCGAACCCGTGAACTCTTGAACCGAGGTCCAAGACGCTAACCGGTAGGCTACCGATTTGCCTTAAACATGGCTGACCCCTTGGTTTGACAAGTTTTGTGTTTCGATCTTAATTTCCATCAATACTAATTAATTGGCTATTGTTCAGTAATTAAAGACCACACTAACCATGCAAAGTGAAAAATATTTCACAGAAAAATGATAGATTTAAATGCAGATAAAGAAATTACTGTCGAGGCGCACGAAATAACGATAACAAACTCGCGTTACTAAATATACCCAATGTAAACTGTATGTTAGGCGACCACTACTCCATCACTACTGAAATGGCATAAAATTTGCTCTCCAATAAGCCCACCCCCACCACCCTTAGACGTTCTGTCGCTGAATAGTGCCCGAAAGAAAATAGATCGGAAAATTGCCGCAACCTGTAGGTAAGCTGTAAGTATTGTCTTGTTTATTGATATTATGACGGAATTTAACTCTAAAAATATAAAACCTAAACTGTTAAACATTAAGTTAAATCTTTTTTACGGACTATTATATAACATTTTAAGACTTTCAGCCCCGTACCTTCCACACGGGATTTCTAGTATAAACCGAAAAATTTTTGACGTTAATAATCCAGCGTCATATGAATAAAATTTACTCACATTAATATTGGCGCTCAGCCCCGTGTGTATCATGTTGACTCACGTAACTTTAGTATATATTTTTATCTGTGAGCTAGTGAGCCTCACATCCACACTCAAAATGCATAGAGATCTTTATTTCTCGGAGCTTTATGCACATGGAGCATAAGTGAAATGAAAATTCGACGAGAGTTGACGACACTGCACAGGTTGAAAATTGGTTTTTTAAGCTATTGCACAAAATCTTTAGTTTTCTTCGTTGACCTTCAAAATGAGCTACGATGATTTTACGGAAATATTTTACCATGAGAACAGTGATCATAATAGTAGTAAAAGTAATATTTTTTAATTTGAGTCATATTGCCTCACAGATGCATTGAAAGTGTCTGTAATTCTCACGTAACTTTTGATGTGTATCATTTTGACTCACACCTTTTTCACTGGGAGATCGAATAAAAAATATGGTTGTGATGTTTTTGCATCCTTACAAGTTTTTTTGACCACTTACAGCCCAATCCACACTTTGGGTATTTTTGAAAAAAAAAAAAAACAATCGATTCTAGACTTGTGGTTTTCCAGTGAATTAATATTATGCACGCGGCCATAAGCGTCTAAAGTGGAGTGAGTCAAAATAATACACATGAGACTGAAAGTGTTAAGAATATTTATATAAGGAAAAATATGCTTTTCAAGATGAAAATGCCTAACAATGTCATACAGATGGCCATTCGTTGGATGATCTTATCAGGTATATTTCAATTACAAACGTCAGTTCTCGTACATGCCGAACATGTTGGCTTCAAACATAATTAGTTTGTGTCAATAATGACACTGTCAAACTGTGGCCTTACTTGATCAGTGGCAATTAAATTTCCCGCTTGTGCCAATTATGAATTAATCAAATTGTAAAATGTTTAATAAAATTTGTAATACCTAATTAAATTGTCTTCATGTGTGCCCACGTTCATAGTATTACAAGGACTTTTTAATATTACTGATTTAATATCTGTACGCTAGAAGCTTTAATGCATATTGGGGCACACAATACCAATTCTATAAACTAATTTACCTTGCTTACTTGCGTTGCCCCATAATCCATTACAGTAATGACGCATTGGTTTTGTTGCTCATAATTAATCGTTTTAGTGTTTCTTAATATTATACCATTGATTATTTGAAATAACTTTATTATTTATTGATTATTTAAGTGATTTAAATTAAAAAAATATAGTTATCTAGCAAAATTAGTTAATCATATGATAAACAGTGATTGTAGATTTAAATTATTTTAAGTGAAATTATTTTTGAAAAAGGAATATGTGTAATTCCTTATCATGACAAGTTCGTGCAATGTATACAAAGATCAGCATAACAACTTACCAGAGGAAACCCCATCATGTAGCTTTACTAATATGACTAGTTTGTTTTTACTAACAGAAATTGTGATTTACGGTTTGTTATCCTTGTAAACAAATAATGATCATGTATCCTTTAACGTAACTTAAGGTCAATTTTAAAACTCATGAGGAGGTTTTGAGTAATCCTCAAATTATTATCTCACTTGTTGAACAATAACCATACTTGTATCTGTTAATACTTCTTACAACACCAGTCACTTACTAGTCATTAATTTTGAGAAGGTTCAATTATTCTTGTAAATATAACTGAGCAAACAACTATATTAAAAGTGTTTGGAGTATTCCACAATAATGAAAGTAAAGATGAAGATGGATTTCGCAATATCTAATACTGAATAATTTTGATCTTATTTCTCAGTATACTGCAAAATTAAATTAATTAGGTCAACATTAGAGCTGCAGTCCTCAAGCCTGCTTCACTCCAACCATTTAGTTTAAAGTGAAATATTGTGTCACTTTGGTTTTCTAAAAGTCAATCAAATCAAAAATATCAAAATTTACTTAATAAACGGTATATTTTTATCGCACTAAACTCTTTACCTGTATACGTAACTGCTACCAGGGTATTTATTTTATATTATATACATTTTAATTGGATTGGTAATTTATTATAAACGGATGAATTTTTGCTAAAACACATCACTCAACAAAAGCAGAGTCATAATTTTTTGTATTATTTTTTTTGGGAATAAATATAGTTTATGTTTAACCTTGTCACACTTATTTATTGTGCCTAAAGTGTGGTAGTATAAAAATATACGTTAAATGCTGAACAAAGAATAACATTTTATCCATCATTATTTATATAATATTTTTTATAGGCAGATAAAAAGGATCGTTTCGCTGTATAATGTATAATGAAGAGACAAGGCTGAATGAAATCAAAACAACTCTCTCAAGGCGAGTTTAATGTCGTCCTGAGTGGTAGTATTAAAGCGTATTATGCTAATAATTGGTATGATTGAGGACAGATCATTGTAACTAGACAGTTTTACTTTGATGTATTTCATCAAAAAGTAATGATAGGGTGTAATTTTTATGTAACAGTGAATGGAGGTCAATTGCGTTTATAGCCAATCATTATTGTGTCAGTAAAGTTGACCTGCAATTTTCAGTGACAATGCCATGTGTGCAAAATGAGGACATGACTGGAATTGCTATTACAATGAATTTCTTTAATCGTTTATGGCAAAATAAAGATCTTGGAAGCGTGGAAATTATATAAACACTTTTCACTTATTCACTTTTACATAAGAATTACAGCTGGCATTATACTTCTTGATGAACTACATAAAATTAATATTGTGTTGTTAAATATCACACAGGTTAAGTTAAATTTATAATCCGCAAACATGACTGATAACAATGGACAGACACAACGACCAAATAAGCGTCGTGTGGAACAATGACTGGCTGGGTAGCTGAGTGGTTATAGTGCTCGCCTTTGAATCCAAAGGTAGCCGGTTCGATCCTGAGAAAAGTCATTAGCTTTTTAAAGGTTCGATTCCGGACCCAGTTGCCATTTGTCATTGGGCTATTAATTAATGATGCTTTCTAACAACTGGTCGATGTTAGATAGTAACAAGACTGGGGTTTGGACCGTTCCCCGTCAAAACGTTAAAAAATGCCACTGGCGTAGACAAACACAAAATAAAAAATAAAAAATGACCTACCTTGCTTATTCATGACCTTGACTTGCAGCTGTGATTCATTAAAAAGCATTATTGTAACGTAATCCAATATAACAGCCCGCTGTCAAACCATTTGAGGGATATCCTGTTAATGGAAAAGTATCCTATCTGCAAATGTTTTGTTTTACAAAGTTGAACAGCTTCGTGAAAAGGTCTACAATTTAGTTCAAAAATAAAAGTAGTTGAGATACAAATCGGCTTACAGCATCATGACTCAAAATTTCAGCCATACTTATAGAACAATCTTTGGTCAAGTATTGAGTATGACTTAAGTACCACCTTGTCCAAAGCTAAGATTGTTTACTTAAAGTGGTGTAAATACCTGCATTTAAGTAATCCAAAAGTTGCAAAAATGGCAACTAGTTTCGACCCTTCATTACGGGGTCATCTTCAGGCCGTACAATTGTAACAGTTTTTAATCAAGAGCAGTTTTTAATCCTTGTACGGCCTGAAGATGACCCCGTAATGAAGGGTCGAAACTAGTTGCCATTTTTGCAACTTTTGGATTACTTAAATGCAGGTATTTACACCACTTTAAGTATTGAACAGTAATCCGGATTCTAATCAATCTTTCAAAATATGATTGTTTGATAGTGTAGAAAATATAGTGTAGGAGCATTGTTGAAGTTAAATGAAGCACTGGATGAAATGGCATTGTAACGATTAACAAAAGTATAAAGTTTTTGAAAAGGAGGGAAATCAAGCTGACTCCTCATGTAATAAATGCCGATTTAGAAGTTGGAACTTTCAAAGTTGTATAAAGCTAAGTGACACAATTTCACACTTTAAAGACGCGTATACATCTCTATAAGTGTCACAAACTTTCCTCTTCCACCTCTTTGTCATTTTTTACGTTATCAGAATATGTGTACAGTTTTTGGTAAACTGAGATTACATTAAGTGTTCTTATTAGTAAACGATTTTTCGGTTGTTTGATTTCCAGCCAGTGACGGTAGACTAGCATGCAATGAACAAATAACACACATCTGCTCAGTTTCTCAACTAAAATAATAATTGGTTAAACAGTATTGCATCGTGTTTAATAATTGTTGTTTTAGATAAAACACAGATTTCTAGATTTAAAATTAATAAAAATAATGAAACAATCACCTAACTCTATATACGCTATAAACTCTTTTTTGCCGAAATGGTAAAATTGGGAGCTAATACGAGTATTTAATACAAAGACCTAATCAAGAAGTTTTGGTGGAACATCCATAATGTGATCTAGGGTAAAATATCAAAAAGTAATTTATTTTTCTGACTTTGAAACATTCTAACGACTTGCTAACATACTAAATAATTCGAGTACATAGGTAAATTCTTACAGAAAACACACAAAAAATACGTTTCCACTTAATTTTTGCATCAGCTAATATAAAGAAGTCTGTACGCCAGTAAAACGCTAATACTAACAATGAAAATTAACCCCCACCCCCGAAATGTGGTTTTGGAGGCAACATATTGTTTTTTGGATTTTGCACGTGTTTTGAGACTCTTATATTCTTTGAAATGTTTTCTAAACTAAACTGTTAGGGAGCTATAGCCAATTGAAGGTCGTTTTTAGTCCTATAAGAACATGGGATACACTTTAATTGCCTAAACTCCTAACTATTTAGTAAAATAAAAAATACTCAAGTATAAAAATTTCTTTAGACATTTTTTTCATAATACAGTTTTACAAACTTTTTTATCAGTCCGCCATGTTGGAAATAATTTCTTTTAGGCGTAAATGTTGATTTAATGAGTGAAATGTTCTTAAAACGTAATATTAATACATTTTTATTCATGAGTATTTTTAATTTTTACTGAATGGTTATTAGATTTAGGCAATTAAAATTTTCCCCATGTTATTCATACGGGACCAAAATTGACCTTCAATAGGCTGTAGCTCCCTAATCGTGAAGTTTAGAGAAACATGTCAAAGGATAAAAGAGTCTAAAAAACACGAGCATAATCCAAAATAACATAAAAATTGGAGTTTCATATTCAAAATTATTTTTGAGTAGCCCCCAAAACCCCATTTCGAGAGTGGGGGGTTGAATTGTTTGAATTCTAAAAGACTCCTCCTTTGGTCATTGAAACTTTCCCAGAAGTTAATCCAAATTATTTGCACCCGTTAAAAATTTAATGGGGGGGGGGGGTGGAACTTTTGGGACACACGGTATATTAATTTTATTATTATTAATGTATTTTTAAGTCATTTGCAATACTATAAAAAAACTATGTGGTTGTTATTAAATAATGGGTTTATTGGCAACATGAAAGTTTGATATAGGTGCTCAATAATACTATATCAGTAAACTCTTAACTGGCACTTAGTCGGTGAGATTAATTTGATCCAATTGCTGATAAATCGTTATCTGGTAAATAGAAAATTGGAGAATGAGGTAGGCAAGATTATTTATACCTGATTTCAACCTTTCGTAAGGTCTATGTTACAATTTTCATCATGGTACTGAGTTCTTTACTTTAAGATTACATTTTTATGAAATTAGGCTCAATAACACCAAAAGAATACAAAAGCTGAACTAAACAATCTCACCCATAAAAAATTAATTTTGTGCACCAAATGGTTTATGATACTTTGTAAAAAATAGTAATAATGAAATCAAACATGTTCTAACTACATTCAATAAGTATAAAAGTATCATACTATGGTATTTTTTGTACCAGTCAAACATAAAGTAGGAGTATAACCAGTGACCAGTATAATCTTAGTGTGTTTGCTTTCTCTTTGGTCTCAAGTTGTCACACGTGCATCTTATGTCCATATATCTGGTCCCTCCACATGTATTTTCCCCAGGAGAACTCAATTATTGGCATATTCCCTGTCTAAAATAGTGCATTTTAAGATAAAAATGTTAAATAGAATTAAATGCAAGGAATAGGTTATACTACTAAAAATATCTATCTTATCAAGCCCTGATAGTTTTATTATATTTGTGTCAGGAATTCTGTCAACGATGAGAAAAAACCAATAAATGACATCAAGACAATCGGTGAATATTTGAAGACCTGAACCTTGTATCCAAGCCTAACAAAATTTAGGTTCCACTTGAACAATATCCTGGCCAACGAAAAGCTCAAATCGTATTTGACAATGTTTAGCTAAAGCACAATGACCACCCACAGTATCTAGGAGTTACTTTAGATCGGCCTCTCACATTTATAAACTATTTACAAAAGACAACAGCCAAGGTGAGAACCAGGACTACCTTGGGTGATATTATTGTTAACGAACTTCATTAAAAAATCATGAACAGTAAAAAGTAAATGTTGTATGTTAAATAATTCTAACAACATCCGAACTAAATTTCTCCATTTTGATCAATGGGTACTCTAGTTAAATATGAAACCGGAGTAAAAAGAACTTTTCTGTTCCCATTTTAATGATCTCTTATTTCTCTCTCCATGTTATAAACGTAGTAAAAAATGTTTAACTATATAAGTTTTGATGAGTAAAATACAGCCAAAACTTTTGTAACAATAACTAAACTCATCATCAACAACAATGAATGAAAAATACATATCAATAACCTATTCATTCTTTACACCCAAGGTATAATATATGTTGTTTATACTACAGAGTTACATTGCTAAATTCATAAATGCCTAGAGAACCGTATTTTTTCCCTGATTAATTCAACGATCACTCATTGTTAGCCCTCTTGTTAAACTTCGGTTTCAAACTTTGCATTATTAGTAAAAAATTGGATAAGCCAAACACGATATAACCAATTTTTATATAATTTTGTGTCTCTAATAACAAAAATTAAAATTAATTCAGTGAGGGCATAATTAATGATTCATTTAGCACTAGCCTGAAAACTAATATAGCTCACAATAAATGTATAGGTATTAACCTAGACTTACCTTAATGTTCGTATTTCATAATAATCAGTAAATTAATTACATTGTTTTTATGAGTACCTAGTTATTTATAACCTGTTTAAGTTCATGTATCTATCTATACATATTTAATACGCGACACGGTTTTTTGTACAAGGAACTCCTTCTACATTTTTCAACCAATTTTAAATATTTTAGTGTCATTGAATAGGGCTCGGCGAGAAGTTGTTTCTAAAGTAAATTGGTAAATATCTATCCAAAAGGAAGGGCCCTAGAAGCCCTTAAAGTTTTAAACTTCCCCATTTGATTAACATTGGACGAGCCAATATGTAGCGGCCAAAAGTCTTTTATTAGTGCTGTACAAATTAATAGAACAGCATTTGAGTAAAATGCGGATATTTTATAAATTAAAAGTATTAATTGGATATTATTTACTAAGACAATTTTGTATCCCAAGCTAAAGAAAATATAAATATAACATATAAAATATAAATATAACATATTTACTCATTTCCTCTAAATTTCAGACTCATTGCAAAGTTAAAACCAAAATAAATGTTTGAAAATATTTAATAAACGTTACAACAGGCTTGCAGACTCAGGGTAGTTTTAGTAATTTGGATTAGTTGTTTGGTTGCTGATTGGTGTGGTGGAGTATTCCTTCTTTTATTGATAGTTCTTTTTCCCTCACTGTATTCATTTACTGGTTAAACTTACTATGTGGTGAGTACATTTCATATTTTTCTTGTAAAATAACTTTAGTTGACCACAGCATCGATAAATATTCTAAATAGTATTAATTAATACAATAAATATGCCAAAATCTATACAACATAATTTTTTAATTTAATACGTCAATTAATTGTCACTTTAATTGCCTTTCATAGAGAAATAACTATAATTATTACAACGAATATAACTAACTTTTATTAGAACACGAATATTTCCCTATGTAAAATTATATCTAGGTCATGTAAATATTTCGAGTTTTGTCAATGAAATATAATTTGTTATTCTAAATGTAGCTTCACCTCAAACCTTTCATCAGAAAGCATGATTATATCAACAAAGGTAAGGTATGACATTTATGAAAAGTAACAAGGTGTTGTGTGCAACACGTGGAACAAACTTGAACAACAAAGGTCGGCAACTCAGTTTAAGTGTATACATTTCCTTTACAGAAAAAACACTCCTAAGGATAAAAAATGATGTTAGGAAACCTTGTCTCTGCATTTACTGAATTCATATTTCTAAAACTAGAAAATCATTTGATATATTATACTTGGGTATAATATTGGCGTTCATATAAAATGAAAAAAAATCAATTTTAAATGTATTGTTTTGAAAATAAAGCCAAAAAATAGAAAATTCTTGTTATTTTGCTATTTTACAGTTTTTTTATGGTAATTTTATTTATTGATGATGCTAATCAAAAACATTTAAAAGAGTTATTTCTACAGATAATACTACTTCTATTACTACAAATGTAAATACTACTTTTATTCTAAAAAATATATTTCTAGTCATATATTATAAGGAAGGACTCTATGATAAGAAACTTATAGCATTGTTAAAAAAATATACACATATTTATAAAAATGTAATCAACTAGTAAATGTTAATTAATTAATTAACTAATTAATTAATTAATGTTAATTAATATAACAAAGGGTTCATAAAGGTTTTATATTTATAAACTAAGCACATATTAACAGTTATTACAAAATGTTAAAGTTTTTAGAGATCGGCAGACCTCTTTTTAGGTGCTCATAAAATTTACTGGCAAAACGCGGATTTGAACCCACGACATCGCTGCCATGTTCTTGAAATCCGATGCGCTATCCACTACGCCACCTACTCACCCCCTCTACAAATTTTCTTCTTACTTGTTTAAACAATTTTAAGGTGATTTTACTTTCATTTACGCATATTCAGAACACACAGTGTAGCGACAATATTTTAGATTTGTAAACGCCCCTTTAAGAAAAACTAGAAGGTTAAAAAAACCTACGCGTTCCATTGGGAGGAGTATGTTTTCACTAAAATGTTAATATTTCAGAGAGCATCAGCAATGCAAATCATGATGGGGTAAAGCTTTTAATGGCCTTTAATACTCATCTGAATAATGGTTAAATAACAGTGGAAAAATACCAGTGTTAAGTGTCAGTAACCTATTCAGAGTTATTGTGTTTCGCATTTAAATAGTTGATTTACTCAATTTTTCGTTGACGTTTGTACATTGACTTTTATCAATAGTCATGTGTAAACTACTATGAAAAACACCAAGTTCTTTGGAAAATATATGAACTAACTATTTAAAGATTAATATATGATAATAACATATAACAAATACATACATCATTTTCAAATTATCATCAACACATTAACTTCTTTAAAATATATTGTACTTAATTCTTCTTTCGATATAATGCATTCAAGAGAATCAAAAGAGAACTTTCAGACGACAGTTTAACAACCGACAACAGAGACAACAGACTGAGCCAAAATGTTTAAAAATTAAAGGTAAAAACTAAACATGAAAAAATGCATTATTTTCCTAGTTCTTTAATAATTGTATTCCAAGTTTTGGCATGTTTAGCGGTAGTCGTGTTCTTAGAACTCACCATCTCTTTTAAATATCGGGAAAACTCTGGAATTATGATTGTGTACTAACACAATGTTGTTTTTATTTCTAAGATAATGGTTGATAAAACTTTTATAAGAAACTCAATCTTCCAAAAATTTGAGACATTCTCTGTTATGAAACCCATTTATGTAACATAAAAGATAAAATCTGTATTTATATGCTTTCGCCTCTTAAGTTACATACCCTTTTGACTTATTTACCTTCTTCGATTTCTCTTAAGTAATTGTTATTCGTTATTATAGCACATATTATTACCGGAACAATTAAAAACAAGCACTAAAATATTGAATACGTAAATTGGTCATATAATCGGCCTGTAATAACACTAAGGGCCAAAATTGGTCGGACGGGGCCCATGTGGCGATTATATTGGCTATAAAGAAGACCTTCATTGGTCACAGCATTAGCCCTATCAACTACATTGCGGTTACAACTACATTGTGCTTTGATAATAACATACAGGTCATGTAATCATTATTCAATGATACTTTTTTGAACTATTATAACTGAAAATGTATCCGTGTATTTTGATAATTAAATACAAACTGTGCCAAATTTAAAATGTTCTCAATATCAGGAAGAGTCTAGTAAAGCTCTTTATTCTACTAAATAAAGTTGTAATTAGTGCAATTGTATTTTTAACAGACGAGTATTATATGCTTAGTAAGTTTGTTCAATGTACTTACATTTTTTATTTTAATTTTGTAAAATGTTGAATTTTATTGTAAATCTTAACAATTTAATGAATTGTAAACAATTGAATCCGAATAAGTTTTAGAAGCTATTTAAATAGTACATAGCTTTAAAAATGTTATTTTTTAGAGTCTTTCCAACACAAACAAATAGAAATGAATGATTTCTAACTAATTAAGAAATGTCACCTTAAATTCTATCAACTTTAACCGTTTAATACATTTAGAAAATTCACTTAACAGCATGAATATTCATGAAAATATAATATGAAAAATTCTGTTGGCTACGAGAACAACTTTAATGAAATGAGGTTTCAGCTTTCCAACGTCAGCTTATTTATGACAGAGGAGGGCAACGTTGGTCGTACATAGTGGTTACAGCACATTAGCGTTGACGAGTATCTGAATAGTTGTTTTAATTTTAATTTTAATTAAATGTATATGATGACCTCTCCATAAAAGATTTTCAATAAACATACTGGAAATAGTTTAAAATGTAACTAATGTATGTTATTATAGTATAAAAAATTATTTATTATAAAATATAACATAATTTTCTCGGAAGTAAGATTCAATATGTATAAAACTTAGTTGAGGGACTATTAAATTGATAATTATTAAAGTTAATTTAATTTTATAATATACTTAATTCATAAGGAATTTAGTCAGTTACGTAACTTTTTCTCTCGACCTTCATAACCGATTTTAAAGATTAAGTTGTCACTATAAAGATTATAATTTAGCGTTTGTGCAAATAGTGATTAAAAGGTCATTTCATTTTGGGCTTCGCCCACTAACTTCTGATTTATTTCTCTAGGGAGTTTTAAAATGTTGACCAACATTCATTATATGATTTAACAAAGATCGCCTTTCACTGCATTTTTAACATAAGCATTGTTTAAAAATTCTCATTGAGATCACAAAATTCCTTAGAATTGTACTGTAGGTGAGTTTCCACAAAAATAAAGAAATATATAACAAACTGCGCAATTTCTTCACGAGCCTCCTAACAAGGTAATATTTTGTACTGCCCATAGTTAGTTTCTTTTAAATAGTTTGATGTAAACTATGAAAAATCTTGTTGCATATGTTGAGCAAAATAAATACTGCGTTGATCTGTATTCAAGTCAGTTTTCGGCTGTAAGTCCCCAGTTGTCTCACGTGCATCTGATATTCAGATATATGGTCCGACTTGACAGCCGTATAGGAACTCTCTTGCAATATGTCAACTTTGAAATATATTCAGTAGTTTGTAGTAAGAAATATAGATATATTTTATACATATTAAATTCGAAAAATACTTTGATTAAAACATTTTAATCCTATAAAACTAAAAATTTATGTAAAACCCTTTTTCTATTGATCGTTTTTTATTTTCATGAATGTTCAAATAGGTTGAAATTCATAAATACTTGTCTATGTCAAATTTATTATATTTTGTCTTCGTATCTCACTGATGTATAAGTGATTAGAAATTATTTTGCTACAGCGAAAGTAATAGAGAGGTTTTATATAACAGTTAATTTTTGAGAGGATTAATATTTTCCTCAAGTAAAAAACTGCAGAAATTTACCCTAATACATACCATCAAATTGAATTTTTGTATCTATTATTTGCTTATATTGTTCAAAACCAAACATCACATGAGAGTTTTGTCTACTGTGGGCTCTGGGTTTTATGTGAGTATGCTGTAAATTGTCCGCTATGCTGTAAATAAGAGTAGGTTCCAGTAATTCGAGTCACTCGGTTAATGATTTTGTGCCCCTGTTTGCACTGTTGAACTTTCTTTAGTTTGAAATTATTCCTTTTTGAAAAATATTGTCATAAGTCACCCAAAAATGATTCATCGTGTTTTAAAACATAATGTGGGACGTATTTCTTAATGCAATATTGCTATAAAATACATTATTAAAAAGGAAATTTCATTACCATTCTTTTATAGCCTTAAAATGGTTCAGTGTGGGGCACACTACCTACAACACGGGTAAGCTCAGCCCCTACTCAAGCTAGTCAGGACTGGTTGGTGATGGGCAATAAAATGTTTTTAGAGAGCTCGGGCAGTTTTTGAGACATTAGTCTAACATCTATTTTATCCTATACTTAGCCAGAAAGAAAAAAAAATTTCGGGACAAGATGGAGGTGAATTTAATAAGAGTTAAAACATCTCCAGAACTCTGTCCAATACATCAGTTAGTGAGTTTTAGTGCGAGAATCTTCTAAAGGAGTGCAGGTCCTTCCAGTTATTCAAACTGAAGATGCCATCGTAGCACACTCACGCTGAGCACTTATCAATGAAACATTCGGGCTTTCATTTTTTCCTAAAGAAGAAAAACTTTTTCTTGACCTGGAGAGAGAGTATAACCAGTGGAATGACAACAAAAACATTGAAAAAAACCCTATGCAACCTACTGTTTTCATTGGTATAAGGTAGAAGATAAGTAAAACATTTGCAATTATAATAATTAAATCATTTGTGAACACGCAGTATGATAATGTAAAGATGGCCCAAATGGAGACAATTAAATGCAAACATATATTTTTTTAAGATACCTTACAATTAATAGACTTTGGGTAAACAAGTAACAATAACACATAAAGTTACATAAAGATTCATAGATATTTAAATTTTAGGCTACTAAAAAAAATATCATTAATTTTCAATTTTTATTTTTTATTTTTAATTTATCAACAATAATTTTCAATTTCCCCAGCAACCAATTATTAATTTAATAAAAGTAAATTAAATTAAATTCAATAATCTACCTCTCTACATTAAAGCACACTAGTTAAAAGCGTACATTTGGTGACTAATAAACTAATTAGAGCGATTAATTATTTTATCAAAAATAGCTTAAAACGAACATCATTATGGCCTAGCCCATTATTTTAATCAAGAAGATAACTGAGTGAACTCAGTGCTTTCAACTCAGCATATGCCAGAGTGTACAGTAACAATGATGATACTGTTACTGGACCCACAGGTCCTACAGTTGATGATACAGCTTGGTACTCCAGTTGATACCAATTAAACGGTGAATTGGATCACCTGACGCTGCAGTTTATTCAACGGATGCTACGAACTTTATAATTAGCACAACACTGTTTACTGTACATTCTATCTATAAATTCGTAAGCAAATCGGTCTCTATGATATTTCTTGAGATGATGAAAATAGGAACCGCATGATGACTTATTTATTTAAGACCAATTTTATGTATGGTCAAGGGTGGTCGGAAAAATATCAGACGTATCAATTTTTACCTGCGATCCACCCTTAGGCCCTAAAAGTTTTCATTTGGTTTACTGGGAAGAGGGTTTTGTAGAATAACAAAAAGATTGAGATGTTTTTGAGATGTGATTTTTTAATTTAAATAAAATACATATTTTAATCAATACATATTAAAATTAATGGGCACATCTGTTAACTAAAGATAATAAATTTATTATAACCTATAAATGGAAATCTCACTATACCAAAAAGAGGCGGCAATAATCATACCATTTCTTATTGACATACAAAACATATAACTAATCGCTGTGTCATTACCATGACTCCTTCAAGAACAGGACAGTTTAAGAGCCATCTTCACCCCTGTGCCAGTAGCCATTGTTGCGCAGTCGGCAATGCAAAACATGGTATTTTATTCCCCTGTTTCGGACGTCGTTTTTCAACTGATTTTCTTTAAACTTGGTGTTTAATTTAATAGTTATGTTACGTCCCTCATACCTCTAAATTTTGAAATTTTAACAAATATCACTAGGGAAACATCGAGTTACTTTGCACCTTCACAATGAGTAATATTTGTTAAATTTTCAAAATTTCGAGGTATGAGGGACGTATTATAACTACTATTCAAATAAACACTTACCAAGTTTAAAGAAAATCGGTTGAAAAACGGCGCCCAAAACAGGGGAATCAAATACCATGTTTTGCATTAAAAGCCGTATGATTAACATTGCCCACTGCGCAACAATGGGCTACTGGCCCAGTGGTGATGACTCTTAATGTCACAAAACAAGTGTTAAAGTTTTCATGCTCAAGACTAGAGATTGTACCGCACCTCTAACAACTCTCTAACACCAGACTTTTCCTAGAATATTACACTGACTCACTATAAAATGGGGATAAATTCACGCCTGAATGACAGTGTAAGAATATCATTAGTCTATGTTCAAGATTTTTAGGAACTCCAAACAATGGATTCTATTTCGCTTCTATGGACACATTTATAGAAACTATAAAATCAAATTTCAACTAAAATTAAGTATAAAACACTAAATTGGACAAAAAAAGTCAAATCTTCTATTCAATTGCATGGATTTTAACCAATACTAATGGTCTTCTTGCGTTCCACTATTTAGTTATTGATAATTAGGATTTTGGTCTAGTTGAGAAATAATATGTTATTGATATATATTACATTTTTATAATATGAAATCGTCAATATGACAAAGGAGCTTAAAAAACATCCAATATCCTTAATATTTAATTGTTTAAGATTTATCTTTACGACAATAAACTAATTGTAATTCTAAGGTCCACAACACAGACAGAGGTCGGCACGGTTTCGCCCCCAGGGAAGCCTTCCTGTCACCTCCATTAACTCGGCTGGTTTGTTTTCATTATCAGAACCTGTAATTTATATCATTTTCAACCTTATTAAAATGAATGTTTCCCCTTTATCTGTGACCTCCACTATGTATTTCGAGGTTAAAGTTAATTCTTACAATTATTCCATATGGAAGTTTATACATTTAATGATATAACAATTTGTCTGCAAAAATTCCTTATCTAAATAAAAAAATGTTCTAGCAATTCTTGGTCATACGCTACCACCATCAATTCTTGAAAGGTGATTTATTAACTGACGATTCTTGGCCGTATGAAGTTTCATCTTCATGAACATTAAGTTCATCACCAACAATGTTGGGGCTATTTTACTTTTTCTCAACACACCATAAAGAGTATAGTTCATAGAAAAATATTTTGTTGTGGTTAAACAAGTAGCTTCTAAAATGTTTACTGTTTTATCGAATATACGTTAATCCCTATCTAGTGAATTCCAAAAGTTATCAAGTTATCTCAAGTGTTTTGTTGATTTCCCATAAGAATAACATGAAAATAAAATTTTTCTTAGAAAACCGTTAAGCTAAGTAAACATTTAAAATATTGAATTATTTTCTTACTGTTGTCTATATGCTTTCAATTAATTTTTTTATTTAAAAAAATTGATGTTGAAAAAAGTCATAAACCCATTTTGACCCCCTCAAAATCCCATCAAACCCCATGACCATAATCTGACCATGCTGGTTCGTGAACTCATGAAAATAAACCTATTTTACACCTCCCAAACAAATTACATTCAAATTGGAGGTTCCTTACAAAATTTATCAGTATCATGGACAAACATTTGTATGAAATTAAACGAATAGGTTTTTTTTTTTTTGTTTTTTTTTCTGGACACCTCAGAAAAAGTACCATGGTCCCGGACCTAGGTATTGCCATGATTACTACTGTTAAAGCATATTCCCTATAGAGAAAGTCGGTAATTGATTGTTGACCTACTTTATGAGACCATTTTCAATTTTGCATTGGTTATTATAATTACAGGAATGTTAGTACTGTTTAATTAATCATCCGAGGAATGTAACTATAACCATATACTATTTCGGTATAGAGCCCTCACAAGACTAATAGACCACGAGTCTAGCTAACAAGGTCCAACTACCTTGGTGAATTCAACTGAGCAACTTTAACATCGAGGTTTAGAGATCAATAAATTGTTGTTATATGTTGGTAAACTATAAACGTTAACATTCGCTGTTTTCATTCAACAAGTAATTTACTGTTAAAACATTGTTTCGTCATATTTTGACATTGCGAAATTTGTATTACTGTTAAATTATTATAGTTGATTATTTGTATAATTCACCAAAATCCTTTCAATACTTTTTCACTAATATGTATATTTTAAAATACCCATTCCTTCAATCTGCATCGATACTCTTGTCACAATCACTCGTTGTATTTTGTGCAATAGTAGATTATTGTGCCAATTACGCCTTGTTAGTTTAGACTTATGATTGATTGCATTTTGACAACGTTAGATTGGACTCAGTTTCTCCATTGCATGAACTGTCTGATCTGTCAATTATGTATTGAATTATTGTATTTGAGAGAATTAGCGTTTACCGTTAATTAATAAGTATAAAAAGACAATAACATAAACCCGCGTAATTACGACGCATATTATTCACTTGGTAAAACCAATTACAATTAAAATACAGGGTATCCAGTTTCGACTGTCCGAAACTTTTCCATGTTGTTCGGCGAGCCAAAAGCAACAAAAAAGTTTATATAAACATATGTTCAAAAATGCTTCGGTAACCCGCTAGCCGCCATTTTGTTTTTTACACTTAATAATTTTTATTTCCGTAACGGATTACTGGGTTGAGTTCATATTTGGCATGGACCTTAACTACAACAATGTTTATTGAAATAAAACATATTATTTTTTCCAGTGCGTATTTTCAAAATGGCGGCCATTTGAAATTTTCAAACTTAAATATCTCAAAAAACAATAAATTTTTGAAAATTTTTGAAAAAAAAACAAAAAAGTTGACAAATTAAATTATCAAAACAATGAGACAAAGTTAATGAAGATCTGAAAAGAAATATCAGAGTTGCGATTTTTTCTTTTGACATAACCTAAATTTGCATTAACCATTATGCAGAATCAGCGTTTTTCTGCGGTCGAAGCTGGACAGTGGACACCCTGTATAATAATGTTAAAGTTTCATTACTAATATGTCATTAATAAACTCAAATGCTTTATATAACGTCCCATTTAGCCAAAAAATATTTGACATTGGTTTACCAACTATTTGATTAAGTGTATTGAAATGCAAAACTGTATTTTTACTGTTATTGTCATATTGAAAAATATATAAAAGGTTAAAAAATAAACATCTATACATAAAAATGTCCGAAACTGCTTGGATTCACAAATCCCTTTTATAA
This sequence comes from Neoaliturus tenellus, assembly GCA_030545055.2. Classification (NCBI taxonomy): domain Eukaryota; kingdom Metazoa; phylum Arthropoda; class Insecta; order Hemiptera; family Cicadellidae; genus Neoaliturus; species Neoaliturus tenellus. Next base: position 266,114,806 of record CM061532.1, read on the forward strand.
ACCACTGTAACGAAGAAATAATAATTTTTTTGTCACAAAAGGGTTAACGTTTACCCGGAACCGCTTAAGAGCACTTCACTTCAACCATGAGGTTTAATTGAAACATTGTGTCACTTGAGATTTTAACCAAATTTGGCACCTCGGAAAATCTTTTAATTTGGTTTACTTGACACTAGCTGTTTCCCGTCAAGGCTACGCCCATGATTGAATTTATTTTATAGGTAATTAAGCTCGTCCGCTACGCTCACCATATATATAACAAATCAAGGGAATACCTAAAATTAGAATATTTCATAATGAAATAAAATTACCTTATCCAATTACTGGTTATCAAAAGACAACATGTTTCGTTTCTTAGAACTTCTTCAGGTCTATAGTATGCATACTATAGACCTGTTGTCTTTTGATAACCAGTGATTGGATAAGGTAATTTTATTTCATTATAATATATTCCAATCCAGGGTCACAATGAATACTAGAATATTTCGTTGAATTTGTTTCTTAGCAACCAATTAAAAAGTACATTATTATCCATGATAACGTTCACTTATGATATTTTACCGTCTTAAACATTTAGCAACATGTAATTTAACTACTAAAACCGAGTTACAACTACCAAATTACATAAGCTATTTATGTAGCATGTAAATGACTCAATTAATTGTGTGTTGTACTCTAATAGTCATGATAGAGGGCAAAATGTGTTTGCTTTATTGCAGTTTCTCAATTTTTGCTCCGAAATTAGTATAGGTTCAGAATTTTACTGGAAACAAGAGGGATTAATTATGACTTTGACTGTGAACTTTGGGAAATGTACGAGAATTTCCTGGACAAAAGTTAAGAAACTGCAAATATGCCAAAATACTTTACACTTTAGCGTGTCCTTATGACATTGTTACATTATAACGCTTTTATGACATTGTTGTTGGTGACGCCATTTAGATGACGTCATGAGATGAGAAGTTGCCTGCTCAGCAACCAGTTTGGTGTTTTCACTTCCTGTACCGGTACCTCTTCCCGTCTTCATGATAGGTAGCCTGTTTTCCACTGCTGTCACACTAGGCATCATTTTCATGATGTTCATATTCTGAACAATGTTCCACAAACCCGACCTTATTTTCACTATATTTATAGAAATTTCTTCTTTGGTATCGGTTGTATCTTTGTACTTAAGAAGAGGTATAGCATTTTTTTTTATTTCTTCAATTCTCTTCCTAAATAAAAGTTTAACCACTTTCTATTTTCGAAAGGATTTTATATTTGTGCATTTATTAAGCTGGTTAGTATGATTTTTTTGCTTTTGTAAATCTTGAGGCTACAAGCGTTAGACAATGGATGAAAAGTTTCTGTTGACTCCTACAATTCAATAGACAAAGTTACAACCGCATGCTGTGCTAGTTAGCCCACGAGGCGGTGGGGAAGTTTGTAACTACAATACTAACAATGACTGATTGTTGAGCTCATTACACGTCTCCAGGTATCTCAACTCCCCAATCAATATGTACAAAGTTAACACGTGTCTTTCATCACATAAAACACACTCCTTTCAACTATAATAGCTCTTGAGACGATTTAAGTATGAGAGGTATTTGTCTAAATGCGTTCAAAGATCGTTTTAACTAATAATATTATAAAATTTTCTATCAGAAAAAGTTTTTTCTGGTTTTTAATTGGGAGGATAACTTGAGATATTGACAAACCATCACAGTTTTTCCAATCTTTGAAATTGAGAGAAGAATGTAATTTGTCAGAAATTTAAATTGTTAAATTTCACCAGTACCTACATTGTACAAAATTTTCATTGTAGCTTTCATAGTATGACAAAAACACGTATAAAAATGCTACGTATAAAATGTTAGGAAAGGTTAACATTAATTAATATTATTCTTAGAAAATAAGTTTCTACAATCTGAAGGTACAAATACCCCCCGTCGCAGCAGACCTGCGTACTCAGCGAATTTCCAAATTAGTAATATTAGTTTTGACCAGCTAAACTTGTAATCAAAATTTCATCACATGCTCATTAATAGGGAAATAAATGTCTATCATTCTCCTAATAGGGAAAGAGTGTGCAGGTATGCTGCCATGGGGGACACTAAAAGTAGGTTTTTAGCATAGAAAAAAATTATTTCGACCATATAAAGCCAAATAGTAAGTTTCATCAATATCTGTCCATAAATAAAAGAGTTTGCCTATTCTCCATATGATTAACATAGGAAAAGGGTATGCAGGTTTACTGCCATGATAAGTACAAAAACCTAGATTTTTTACCTTAAATGGATGAATCTCAACCAAATGAAGCTAAATACCAAGTTTCATCCAAAAATATTGGTTAATAAGTGAAATATTAACACATCCTTATTCTCCATAAGATTAACATTGGAGCCCCAAAAGACAATGTACTGTCTTTAGACTTTGTAATATCTCGGTAACCATTGGAGATAGAGCAAAGCCTCAAAATACTAAATTGTGTGTTTTTTTGAGCTAAATCCAATGGTCAAAATAAAAATTTAAAATTCTTACAATTTACATATGAAAAATGCAAAAAACCCATTTTTAGGGTACAAAACCCCCCAAAACAACCCCTTCCGGTAGGTCGATATGTCTGGTTTTCGAACTCATCCGAATAAACGTAGCATTACACATCTCTACCAAATTTGGTGTCGATCAGACCATTTTTACGAGAGTTATCGTGTCTAGGGACACATATATATATATACATATATATATACATATATATATATATATATATATATATATATATATATATATATATATATAAATTTTAATGACTATTATTTTTGGTCTCTGGGCACCTCAAAACGAAAAAGTAACATGGTCCTGGGCTTAGGTCTTACCATGAGACCTACGGTAATAGCTTATTCCCTATGGGAAATTCGCTAAAATACAGAAATGGAATAAAAAGTCGAAAAGTAAAATTTCTACGAATCTCAAAATACACTAAAAATAGGTCAGGGTTGGTTTTTGTGAATCTTAAAATTAAAATAATTTAATGGGTCTTAGTTTTTAATATTTTTATAAAACATTTAGCAATACAAGATTAATTACTTTCTATTCCCGCAGTTAAGGTTTTTTAACTGATTAAAGTTCGTTAAACATGTATCAACCATGTTCAAATACTGTTTGAAAACATTGTTTTATCAGTAATCCTTGCAGAATAAATATAATCTCAATCCGTGTTATCATCTCACAATAGTTCAATAAACTGAATGTTGCTTTAAGAATCCTTAAAGTACAAACACTTTGAAAAACTTAGATCAAAATACGATTACGCTCTTTATTTGAGTCTAAATGATAACACTGCAGCAAATTATCTCATTTTTCCACAAACATATGTATTCGGCTGAACTTTAACCATGGTTGTATTTTCCAACAATAATTAAGGCTATTACCATTGGTAATATACACTAATGTGATAAGACTTTTCAACCAATGCATTAGTTCGATATTGATATCCTGAAGGTTTCGTCAGAGGCGTTGTAATATTCAAGCTGAATTGCAAAACGCCTTATATCACAATACTAACAAAATCCTCAGTTATAAAATAATTTATCCTTGGCTAAGAAGAGTGGTAGTACCATTAATTTACCTATGATCTGTCACTTCTACTTCCGTGTTGCGAAACCGAAAATTTCTTTCAAACACATCTTTCCTATGAGAAGTCTTTTAAAGTTAGTTTTATAGCCAGTGCTATCTCCATATTACTTAATCTGTTTGCACAGACACTTGTAACAAAACATGCAACGGCCACTTTGATGCCTTTGACAACACTTGACTGATCCTCAGGGACTTGACCTCTTCGTATGGTAATAACTTAAGAAAGCCAATTAGTATACGGTAGAGATATAGAGTTCTTTGGAGCATTGATTCTATATTATTATGATTTATGAACATTGATAATAACTCAAATAACACTTTACATATATTTCATTCCCAAAAGAGAAATTTTCATAAAACTACTTTTACGTGTTAAATATTCAGTTGAATTGTCGAAATTAAACTAAAACGACCGAAACCTCAAACATTATATATTATAAGACACGCCTAAGTTTTAAGTGTCCTTTAAATTATAAATAACGACTTCAGCAATATTCCAAATTGATTCTTATGGGACCGGAAGTAAATGTGATAATGAACCTCGTCCGATACAATAACGATAGTTGTTATGGGAAAACAGAGAAGGGTCTGCTTGATGAAGGGAGAGGGACTAAGGTCTAGATCATCCACTCGCCGGTGTATTATATTGCGAACAACATTTAATATTATCAGACATCCTTTACCCCCTTAAACTATCACCACCCCCTCGAAGATAAGGTCAGAGGTCAACCCACAAACGGGACTTTTATTGATAAATTTCCATTTGACTGTGAGAGTAAAAAGTGTTTTTTAATGCACAAATTACTTTTTATCGAACTGGTGATTATTTATTAACAAATCATTGTTAATAAATAACCTTGGTAACGAGTAAATTGTCATTCAAAATTCGCAGTGAAACAGATTGGAAGTTAAAAATTTACTGTATCAAAAATTAATTGTTATAAATGTGGTATAAAGATATTTTTCCGAAATTTGAATGTATCCCATTGATTGTGATTTGGCTGATTAAATTTTCCGTTATTCAATTGGAATCGCACCGATGTTGTCTCCCCTCAACCGAAAGTGTCTTCACCACCGATCAAGATTTCACCGGATGAGCCTCAACCAACGCTGTCTTCACTCACCGATGTTGTCTTCCTACCATTATTGTCCAGCATCCCGAAATCGTCTCTCCCAGAACCTACCCATCATCTACCAACTTAAGTCCTCACCAACAATAGCGACCAGAGTCCCCGAAAGGGGTGAATAGATCAACTTATGAACAAGTACAGTACGATTGTGTGATTTACCCTGTAAATAAATGGATAAAAATGTAAACACTGTTGGATTTTTCTTATAATTAATTGAAAAAATTGTTAAACATTGAAATAAATACGGAAATAATAAATTGGTTAAACCAATACACAGACAATGGGTGAATATACTCGGGAAAAAGAGTTTATTCAATTCAATACATAAACAGAATTACAGGTTTTTGTGAGTATGAAGGAAATGTGCAATTTTTCCTCAGTAAAAATGTATGATGAAAATGATTATATGGTAGGCATTTAGAGAAAAAATTTAAGTCTGATTGTCCAAAGTTATGAATGGGGTTCTGACTAGATACAACTAAAACTCTCAAAAAGTCTTCAATTGTAATAAAAAAATTAAACAATCTGAATAATGGCCCAGGTGTTTTGTTTGGATCTATTTTATCACTCTCTCCTTTTGGATAGACTTATTGTTAGATGTTCTAATTTTTACCGATGAGTGGATCACTGTTAGGATGTTTGAAGGATGTAAAGATTTGGTAAAAATGATAACTATGGTTTCAACAGAGTTATTTATGAGCTTAATTAGTTTTAAAGTGAAAATCTATAAATATAAAAATATATTTATTCGTTTAAATATACTATTTTATACCTTTAACGCAATATTATTTATTAAAACTGAGCTAGGAATGTGGAAGGTAGTAGTGTCAAATTGTTGGTGCTGGCTCAGTTCAAGGTCACCTGAGGGATGACGTCATCGAGGTCAATGACCTCACCGATGACGTCATCGATGACGTCATCGATTGCGTCATCGATGACGTCATCACCAATGACGTCATTTCGATGACGTCACACCCACGACGTCACAGAAATGACGTGCTGATGACGTCATCACCCCTTACGTCATCAAAATGACGTCACCGACGCCACTGAGGTCAAGGTCACGCCGAAACTTAAAATTTTTTGGCACTTTTGCCGTTTCTCGCACTACGCTCCGAGTTTCAGTCAGAGTCCCCGTGACCTTGACCACTTGGAGCGAATCTTCGACGAGAAACGGCAAAAGTGCCAAGTTAAACTCGAGTTTCTGACATGACCCTGCCTAAATGGGCAATTGGTTATCCCTCAGGTGACCTTGAACCAGCACAACACCAACAATTTGATATTACTGTGACCTTGAAAACCTAACAACGGAGCGCCGACACCGATGCGCACCCCACGACAGCCACCGAGTGACTGACTGTCAGGCTCTGTGTACGCTAGGTATATTGGCTTGAGAGACTAAGACTCTAAACTGTCAGGAATGGGAGTAACTAACTGAATTTTGCAAGGAAAAGTCATTTCATCCAATATATTAAACAAATCTTCATCAGTAAAACTGACATTAGTCTGTTTGGTATAAAACTTAGGGTGTCCGCGCAACAGTTTGCGCCACTTAGCTAAAGTTGAAACTCTCTTAACTTTGAGTGGTGGACAGTGAGCAACTAATAAAGTCTTAACACGGCTAAGTTTCTTACCTAAAGTGTCCTGCGACATGGCTTCACCTCACAAAAGTCCGCACAATACTGAGAGACTGCTTGTAGCGCATGAGTCAAGGGAAAAGAGGTGGGGGAAACAGCAGGAGTGGGGGAAGGTCACAGTGGTGGGGGAAGGTGAGGTGGTACGCTGGAGTATCGCATCACTTCACCATGAGCTGTCCTACAGTCAACACACTGTTCTCTTGGCCCGAGTTGGCACTAGAAGAAACATTTCTGTACAGCTTAGGCTGTGAGAGCCGAGGAAGCAAAGTCAAAGTGGAAATTGTGTTAAACTCCAAGATGAAGAGTCTCCTAAATAAACTAATTGTATCCCTGCAATCTCCTATAACTTTAGAGAAATACCACTTTATTAAACGACACCTTATACTTTGGCAAAACGAAGCGGAAATGGAAAAGATTACAGTAAAATTAATTTAACTTAAAACTTGGACTGGACACTCATGGCGATACCACGTGGCGTGCAAACGCCACCCTAAACATTACAAGTTAGGTTAATGAGCACCTCTGGTACGATAACCGATGTGCTAGAGTTAAAGTGTGATGACCTTGAGTCAAAACACTGAAATGCTACAAGTCGATATCGTCCCAGAGTTAAAGTGTAGTGACCTACATTCAGAACTTGTAAAATTACTTACATATAGAGAGCTAGAGAACAGCGAGACGCACCGCATGGAAGCCGGAGACATACTGGCGAAGCGGTGTTGTGCAGCCTAGGGACCCAGTTGTGGTGGGGGTACAGCCAACACTTAGAGTACAAGTGTCGTGGGTGACCTTGACCCACTTAACTTACCTTGACCCCCCCCCCCCCCCCCGACAAAAAGTGCGAGCCCCCCCCCCCCCCGACAAAAAGTGCGAGCCCCCCCCCCCCCCCCCGACATAAAGTGCGAGCCCCCACCCCCACCCCCTCCCCCACCCCTGATATCCTGGGCGTGGCAGCCCCGGTGGGGATATAAGGGGGTCCGGCCAGAGCCGGCTCGCAGTCCGCTCCCGCGCGTTGAACGTGAACGACCGGGACGGACCGCCATAGGCATCACTAAACATTGAATGGCGCCTTCAGTGTTTAGCGAAGTCTACTCTAACTTTAAGACTTTTATTAGTTGTAAGATATTGCGCTTGCGTTTGGGTATTGCGAATTGTTTTATATGAGAGTGTTTTACTTGTACCCTATGTCTCCTGTGTCTTTTATCCTTTGTGTCTTGTTTGTTATATGTGTTTAATGTGTATGTGCTTGTTCCAGCATTGACTACGTTGAGCTCAATTGTGTGTTGTAAGTGTGTTATATGTTTCTAAAGTGTATACGCTTGTTTTAGCAATCCCCCCTTGAGCTTTTTCAATGCTCAAAGTAAATTGTAAAGTCAGGGAACGGGAGTAGGCCCCCGTGTAAAGCCACTTTTAATAATTGGTAGGCTCCTTGCCAGGCATGCAAAAGGTTGCGGATGGCATTTGGGGAGCATGTCCGTTTGTAAGCTGGCAAGCAAAAGGTTGTGGCGGCCTCTGCACTCGGACCGAGGACGTAAGCCATTAGGGTGTCCTCAGTATGTTTCCCTTCTGGAAACTCAAAATTATGTAAATGAATCTTTGTTAGCTATTTGTGTTTTTAGTCCCCAAGGCCCCCGAACATTCGTGGTTCGCCATGGATGTACGGGGGCCGAAATTTTTTAATGTCCGTGTGGCCTTGACCTACAAAGACTTGTAAAAATTCAATGCATTTTAAATGAAAAATATTAAAGATAGGTTACGGGAGTAGGCCCCCGTGTAAAGCCTATTTTAATTATCGGTAGGCTCCTGCCAGGCATGCAAAAGGTTGCGGATGGCATTTGGGAGCATGTCCGTTTGTACGCTGGCATGCAAAAGGTTGCGGCGGCCTCTGCACTCGGACGAGGACGTAAGCCACTAGGGTGTCCTCAGTTTGTTTCCTTCTGGAAACACAAAATTATGTAAATGAATCTTTGTTAACTACTGAAAAGACAATGCAGTAAATGTTTACAAGTCTTGCGTGGCGAAGGGTACACGACATTGGATGTTGCCTTGTTGTCATAGTTGGGTCTCTTCGGAGGCTACAGCGATGACAACCCAAGTGCCTCACACCCCCAAAGGGGGGTGTGGGGCTTAATTTTTTTAAAGTTTTTTTGTGACCTTGACCTAAATATGTAAAATCTTTCAAAGTGTTTAACAGTCAGGTCTTATTAACACAGTTAATACATTAATGTCTGTTAAAAAAATATAACAGTTAGGTATTTGTAACCCACAAGTTTGGAGTTGTTAATAGTTGGGTCCTTTGGGAGGCTTCAGCTATGGTAACATAAATGCCTCAAGTGGGGCTTATTTTTTTAAAAGTGCGAACCCCCCCCCCCGACAAAAAGTGCGAACCCCCCCCCCCCCGACAAAAAGTGCGAACCCCCCCCCCCGACAAAAAGTGCGAACCCCCCCCCCACCCCCACCCCCACCCCTGATATCCTGGGCGTGGCAGCCCCGGTGGGGATATAAGGCGGCCGGGCTGCACGCATTTCTCATTCCGGTCCAAGCTCCCATACGGACAGGTACTCTCTCTCGCTCTTGAGACTTTTGTTTTACAAGTTCACTTCTTTCTTTACATCTATTCTTTTCATCCATTACAATGGGTAAAATGGGTCTGAAGCTGAAAAACTACCCATCAACTTCAACCTCGACCGACGCGTCTCGACCCTCATCATCCTCGACTTCGATCCTGGAATACCTGATGACTGCGAACATCCTGAGCTGCCTGACGATGCCGCCACCGCCGCCGCCGCCACCACAGCCCGCCTCAATGCCCAGCCTGTCGCCATTGCCGGCGACAGTGGAAGAGGCTGGTGCACAGCCATCGTCAGGAGAACTCGTCAAGTCGTCAGGTCGAGTCCCGGTAGCCTCTCCAGCACTCTCGCTGCTATCGGACTCAGGATCGGAGTCTGCGGCTTTTGAAGAGACGTCTAGGTCGAGGATCACCCCATATAGCAGAACCCGGAAAATCCTCTCATACACTACATCCCAATGTCCCTCACCTATATCCCCCATGCCACCTACACCAACCAAACCACCCCGTAAATCCATCTTCTCCCCTGATCTTCCCACCATAGACCTAACACGCTCTCCTACCCCGCCCAAAATTGTTTGCTCCATCCCGCTTGAACAATCTTTGCCCCTTCTACCTCCTTCCAACCCCATCCCTTCTAGCCAGCCTAATTCAGAGAAGCTCCAAGACACTCCGCTAAAGAGTCCAACACAGAAACGTAAACGCGTTAAAGCCCCTGCTGGCAAGGGTAAGAAATGCGATTACGCTTGGATGTCTAGTAAGTTTGGGGTTTTGTGTTGCCAGAAACTTGCTTGTGCAGAAGGGGATCGCTGCCAACGACACCTCAAAAGTACAGTCAAATTTCGGCAATTCAAACCCTATACTCTGTACATTAAGCCTAAAACGTTCAAGTTCAGACATCCCCACGGTCCGCAACCGCGGGATATTAGAAGGCTAAAGGTTGATGAAAAATACTATTTCATTGGTCAGACATATGGAGCAGGTAATAAGAAAGTAGAAATCGTTGTAAAAGGTGAAGGCCGCCTTTGTACAATGCAAGTACCACCTCGTATGGTACAAAGAGAATTTTTCATACCTAAAGCCTATCTGATACGAAGGAAAGGATGTGAAACCGTGTGGGAAATGGACTAGGACATGGGCCCACCAAAAAAAAAAAAAAAACAAAATTGTTAGGCTGTGTTGGACAATATATAAAAAGTCTTTTTCCAAATTATTTTTCCAAATTTAGTCTTAACCCTCTTAAAGTAAGGGAGAGGGGTATTATACAAGTCAACTAATAAAAAAAAAAATACTTGACTTGTATAATACTTTAACCTGGCGGTGATGTAAAGTCACTGGGACAATCTCAAACCGTGTCCTTGAGGGTGAAGACTAATTTACAAATAAATCATTAACATATAAAAACTTACCTCCAAACACTTGTAGCTTGCTACAAGTGTTTGGAGGTAAAAATTTTTCAAAGTTTGAATGACCTTGACCCATATAAATTACTTACAACTAATGTTGTGTATCACGTGATACCCCCACTCTAACGCTCTTACTAAGCTTGTATGAGCCGTTCATTTGCTTCAGTCTGTTTCTGTGCTCCGTGGTAAACATGTCACGGTACAATTACAAAGGTGGTGACTTCTTGATAGATCAACACAATGCTTGGGAAGTGCTAAACCAGCATAGAATGGAAGTTGAGTATTGTATAAGACAAGACGGGTCTACATTTTATCTATGTATTATAAACAACCAAACTCATAAGTATGAACACTGGACAAAAATTAATTATAACAACATAGATGAGCTGTTTGCTTGGGTGTTTGAGGTGTGTAAAGTTATTGAAGAAACCAAAATAATGGGTGTGCTAAAGGTATGTAAAACTGATGACCGGGAAGACTAAGCAAAATTTCTTTTAACCCCCCCCCCCCCAGTGTTATCCCCACCACTAAAAATGGGTATATATAGGAGTGGTGATCAACCGTCCTCTCATTCTGCTTTACACCGTTAAGCTGAACACCACCATGTCTGCTATGAACGTCCCAGCCTCTACCTCTGGCCCGGTCGCCTCCAACTCCAGCCCGAGCATTGGACCAATCCGATCGGGGCCTTCGTCAAGGAGTCGTGTCCGATTCTCCGGCTTTGGTCCTGTGAGGAAGGAGTTGCGGAGCAGCGGAGCGTCTCAACCAACCACGACGGATGCATCAACTCAGACTCCACCAAACATCATCGAGTGGTACGACGAAGTGATAGAGCAAAGGGACAGAATGCTAGAGAATACTCGCAGGGAGCTACTTTATGTCAGGAGTAAATGGGAAAAACTGATTAAGAAGTGTGAAAGCCTGTTGGACAGTGATGATAGTGAGGATGAGAGTGGATAGGTGTGTGGGTAAAGACTTGGACTGGGACTTGTGTGTATGTATGAATGTGTGCGTGAATGTGAAATACAGAGCGGGGGATAGATCACTCTGTGGCAATGGACTAACATGCCACTTAGTGATCTATCCCCCGTTCTGGTAATGTTTTTGGATGGACTTGACCCACTTTACCAAGGCTAGCTAGTACCCCCACCACTGATAAGTGTATATATATATACGGGTATTGATGTGCAGTTTGGTTATTCTGCTTTGTATCGCTAAGCTGAATACCTCACTTCAACATGGCTTCCAACTGCAAAACTTCTCAGGCTTCCTCTTCTTCTTCAAGAAGGCGTGCTGCCAACGTCCTGCCTGCTACTCGTGGACCTGCTCGACCATTCCACAGCATAACTGTTGTTCGGGCAAACGCCTGCAAAGCTCCAATGCTACGGACCTTGCTGGAGGTGAGCCAAGACGGGCAAGGCTTGCTCAGTCCTGGTCAACGGCAGGAGCAAGAAAGGCGTATGGCGTACTACAGGCTGCAGGGTGTAGTTCCCAGCTTGAAGTTAGGCGATCCGAGAGTAGCAAGCATCAACGAGGCAGCGGACTACATATCACACCTTCACAGTGTTTTAGAAGTAAAGGACCAACAAATTGAAAACTTAAAAGAACAATTAAAACAATTTAACTTTAATCCTGTGGAGTTTGTGGAAGCAGTGATGAGTGATAGTGATGATGAAGGAACTGAATATATATTGGGTATGTAATGAAAGACTTGGACAGGGACATGTGTGTGTGTGTGTGTGTGTAGAATACAGAGCGGGGGATAGACTACTTTGCGGCAATGGACTAGCATGCTGCTTAGTGGTCTATCCCCCGCTCAAAGGGTAGCATTGGATGACCTTGACCCACTTTACAGCAAGGACAACCGGTTAACTGGTATAAAAGAGGGGGGTCTGTACATCCCGACTTCATTCTGCTTTGAACCTTCCAGTGGAACGCTAGAAAATGAGTGGATCACTGATCATTGGTAAGGAGTGGGAGTATGTAACCATAAACTATTTAAACTGTAGAGGGATGTTGAAGAAGGTGTATGATAATGTTAAAAGAATGGTTGTTGAAGAAGGTAGGGTAGTGATTGTAGCGTGGAAGAAGAAGCAGTATACAGGACAACAAGTGAGAGCAAGTGACTTTGGGGGGAATAGTGTGTTTCAAATTGGACGAGCGAACTTGGTTAATTTGGACATTGTGTTTTGGGACTTGGAAAGGTTAATTGAAAATAGTGGCAAACATGGGGAACTCTTAATTGGCAGGGAGGACAGAGTATATGAGTAAGTGTAAAAGACTGGGGGGCTTATGTGTGTGTAAAGACTAGGACTTGTGTGGAATACAGAGCGGGGGATAGATCACTTTGCGGCAATGGACTAGCATGCTGCTTAGTGGTCTATCCCCCGCTCAAAGGGTATTATTGGATGGCCTTGACCTATATAAAGGTAGAGGGGGAATAGGTAATAGGAGGGGGAAATTGGTATATATGTAGGATTGATGAATAAAGTATTTAGTCAAGCATTTGTCTAGACACTATCAACAACAACAATGGAGAGCTTCAGTGTTGAGTTCATCCTCTTGGAAGAAGACATCAACGAAGTGGTGGAACTTATAGAGGATAAGACCAGCCAGGGCACATTGGAACTTGTGAATTGCGAACCGTTGGACAATGCCGCAATCGATAAGATTGCATATTTCATGATGCATTTGTATAACGAACAAACAACCAATATGGAGTTTGTGCAGTACCTTTATCAAAACCAAGTAAATGTGCGAGTGACAATTACTTGGTGGCAGTAATAATAAAGTGTAACATATGGATGTGGACTTGGATGTGGACTTGGACTTGAGTGTGGTCTGCGGAATAGAGCGGGGGATAGATCACTTTGCGGCAATGGACTAGCATGCTGCTTAGTGGTCTATCCCCCGCTCAAAGGGTATCTTTACGTGACCTTGACCCACATAAATTGTATAGTTGGTGGGGGTATAAAAAGGGTAAGCAAATTGGATGGATACAACACTTCCATACCATGGCTCCACTTGACAACACCGTGTTCCATCGCAACAGAATTGTCTCTATTCTGGAGGTAATACCTCTAGAAATTATAGAAGTAGAGGACCAACTACCTGCGGTTGATCAAGAAGAGGAGGAGGAAGAGATAATGGATATTGAAACGGACTCTGACGAAGCTGTTTCAACGGACAATGAGGTGGACTTGCACGCCTACGAAACATTAGAGTCGTCATCTGAGTCGGAAATGGAATTCCAATTGGAAATCGAAGAAGAAGAAGAACAAGAACAAGACACTCCCCATCGTCCAATGGATAGGATGTTAGTTGCCAGAAGAATTATGTATTGTCATCGCTGCCTATTCCGTGATGAGGATGATTCCGACTCTGATGGTGATGTTTCACCCTTGTAAAAAGTTTAAACAAAAAGTTAAAAAAGAATGTGAGCGGGGGATAGAGCACTTTGTAGTAAATGATGCTGCTTAGTGCTCTATCCCCCGCTCAAAATAATAATTCCAAATGACCTTGACCTACATAAACTTGCTCAAACAGACATCTTTGAAAAAACTTGTACAAATTATTGAATCTAGACCAAATATCATCAATTTATCAAGCCTACTGATAAATGTATTACAAACGGTTGTGTAAAGGCTAAATTTAGCACATGAGTGATAACCTGTTTCCATATGACGTCACTTTCCCCACCTATCTGCCTCGGATATAAAGGGTCCCGGTGGAGTGCGCTGCTCATTATTGCGTGGACATTCACAGAGTGTGCATTCAAAGCCAAACTGTTTGAAATGGCTCTTTGCGACATTTGTGGGGAAATCTTTCAAGACGAAGATCTTTTCACCATACACAGAGAATTACATGAAGACGAAGATAGAAAAGAAGATATTACCATGGATGAAATAGACTTAGACTCAATTGACCGGTTTTTGGAAGAGCACCAGAAGCAGACGGACTACTGGGACAGCTATCTACAGCAAATGCAAAGAAGAAGACCTAGTGTGATCCAATTTGCTGGTGCTGGACCATCTACTGCTACAAGACCTATTGAAGAAGAGGACACCGAAGAAGAGGACACCGAAGAAGAGGATATGGAAGAAGAAGAACTGGAAGATGTAAGACAACTGCGCACCACAGCCTTGCCAGGACGAGTTGTAACACATTTCAAAATTAATAACGTTCAATTGGAATTGGAAACATTCATAACCCAGGCTAAGGAACTTGTTGGTCAAACGTTGAGGGAAGAATTACAAAGGCTAAATTTTATTAAATTTGGAATGGTGTTAGAGGCTATGTCTAACAATACTGATGGTGAAACAGCATTGAGAGCATTCATTACCAAAAACCGAACCCTTACCTTCACCTCCGACATTGATGATATTATTGAAGAATGCTTGGAGGAACTTATAACCAAACTCCAAGAACATGAAGGAAGAGGATCTGGATGGACTTTGTCATCAATCGAAGGTATGGATGTTAGGGTTCATAAACATGGATATGGTTTAAGAGGTAGTAGTTTTATCCCTCTACCAAAGAAAATCCAAAACACTAACTCGTGTAGAAATGTTCAAAATGAGGGTAATGAATGTTTCAAGTATGCAATGTTAACCAAGTATGTTAAAAACAATCCTTGTAGAGTTAGTAGAGAATACTACGAAAATGAACACCGCTACAACTTTCAAGGTCTTACTTACCCAGTTACTTTAAAAGATATTGACAAATTTGAAAAGAAAAATCCTGGCGTTTCAGTCAATGTTTTTGGTCTGGATGATTCCAACAACGTTTATCCTTTGCGGGTAGTAAAGGTTGAGCAAAGAAACCATACGGATTTGCTATTGATAACCAAGGGTGAAATTTCCCATTATGTATGGATAAAAGACTTTGAAGCGTTAGTTGTAAAACAATTGACCAAAAGAGTAAATAGGATTACAGTTTGCAAGAGATGTTTCTGCTTTTCTTGGAAAGATTCAAGACGTGGAGGATTGGACTGGTTATTGGAACATAAAAGACTTTGCAACGAGAACTATGAAGTAAAGATAAGTCTTCCACCGCCTACCCGAGCTTCAATACAATTTAACAAGACAGTTCACCAATACCGAATTCCAATAGTGGTCTATGCAGATTTTGAATCAACGTTAGTACCACAGGAGCTGCCGGACGGCGAAGTGAGTAGAAGAACAAAATATCAGTTGCATCAGCCCAACAGTTTTTGTTTACTAGTTAAATCAACCTTGTCTGAAAACCAATTGCAAGACTATGGTTTAACATCCACTCCAATACTCTACCGTGGTGAAGAAGCCGCTAAGTATTTTGTAGACCAACTGTACGATATTGCTGGAAAGGTTCAACGCTTGTTCGGTAATATTGTACCTATGGAACCTTTAAACCAAAATCAACAAGAAGAATACAACTTAGCGACAAGATGCTATTTATGCAAGAAGATGTTCAGTGAAGAAAATCCAAAAGTAAGAGATCACGATCACCTGACAGGGTTATACAGAGGAGCTGCTTGTAATTCATGCAATATAAATTACAAACTGCCAAACTTTATTCCTGTCGTTTTACACAATCTTAGCGGCTACGACTCCCACTTTATTATCCCGGAGTTAGGAAGAGATGACGGTAAAATTGATGTTCTTGCTACAACATTGGAAAAGTACATCAGCTTTTCAAAAACAGTAGGTAAAATTAAACTTCGCTTCGTAGACTCTTACAGATTTATGGCATCTAGTTTAGCCAAATTGTCAGAGAACCTAAGAAGAGAACACCTAAAAGAAACCAGAAAAATTGTACCTGAAGATAAATTAGACCTAGTATTACGGAAAGGAGTGTTCCCCTACGATTACATAACTTCTACAGAAAAATTTGAAGAAACCAGTCTACCGCCGATTGAAGCCTTCAACAGCAAATTAAACGAAAGTGAAATCTCCGTTGAAGACTACAATCATGCATGTAATGTTTGGAACCAACTAAACATTCAAACCTTAGGGGAATATTCTGACTTTTATATAAAATTGGACGTAACTCTGCTGTGCGATGTGATGGAAGAATTCAGAAACACCTGCTTCTCCGCCTATGGACTGGACCCTCTACACTCGTACACATCTCCAGGATTAGCATGGCAAGCTATGCTAAAGTCAACCAACTGTCGACTGGAACTTCTAACGGATATTGATATGGTGCTCATGATGGAATCTGGTGTACGGGGCGGTTTGACACAAGCTGTAACACGTCATGTCAAAGCCAACAACAAGTACATCCCCGGCTTCGACGAGCAACAACCATCGGTCTACCTTGGCTATTTTGATGCAAACAACCTTTATGGTTGGGCAATGTCAAATCCGCTTCCCTACGCTGACTTTAAGTGGATCGACCCGGCCACCATCGGAGACATCTCACAGATTCCAAAGGATGGTCCAAAAGGCTATATTTTGGACTGTGATTTTGAATACCCGGAGCACCTTCATGACCATCACTACGACTTGCCTCTCCTAGCCAAGACTGAAGTTTCACCGACAGGAAGATGGCCAAAATTGATGATGACCTTGGAGAATAAGGATCGCTATGTGGCTCACTACTGGGTAGTTCAACAGGCTCTTGAATTGGGTCTACGTATAGTGAGAATTCATAGAGCAATTGAATTCACCCAGTCTTGTTGGTTGAAACCATATATTGATTCCAACACTGCAAGAAGAGCTGCAGCGACAACAGCATTTGAAAAGGACTTCTATAAATTAATGAACAATGTCATCTTTGGGAAGACCTTGGAGAACAAAAGAAAACACAAAAATGTAAAATTAGTGAGTGATCCTAGGAAATTGGAAAAATTAGTGCAAAAACCAAATTTCGGAACATCCATGATTATAAACGAAAATCTAGTCGCTGTCAGTATGAAGAAAACAACAATAGTCATGGACCGTCCGTTATACATAGGTATGTCGATTTTGGATATAAGTAAAACCCTGATGTATGATTTCCATTATAACAAAATGGTTAAACATTACGGAAGGGAAAACATTGGAGTCGCATACATGGATACGGACGCGTTTATCTACTGGATAAAGACTTTGGACATGTATGAAGACCTAAGGACTTTTCCATACAAAGAAGATTTCGATTTTTCTGACTATCCGAAAAACCATCCAAATTTTAATGAAAAATATAAAAAAGTAATTGGAAAATTCAAAGATGAAGCAAATGGAATGCCTTTAGAAGAAATAGTGGCGCTGATGGCGAAATTGTATTCATTTAAGATGTACCACGAGAACAACACACCGACAGTGAAGAAAGCAAAAGGAGTGAAGACATCTTATTTGAAAAAACACGTGACATTTGACCACTACAAGACTTGTTTGTTTGAAGATACTACGATATCAGCAACATTCAACAATATCCGAAGCTTCAAGCATCAAGTCTACAGTGTCACCGAAATTAAAAAAGCGTTGTCAGCTCGGGATGATAAAAGATACATTATGCCCGACAAAATCCACACTCTTCCTTTGGCCACTACTCTTTAAACCCTATCAACTTGTAACCTATTCTTCGTCCTTCTACAACTACGACCTTATTCCTTTCTCCTTCCGTAAAAAAAATGGGGAACACGGCAAGTCCAACGCCGTGTTCCCCATTTTTTTACACAAGTTTGGATGACCTTGACCCATATAAATGATGTGAATATTTAAAACAACATTCATTGTGATTATACATGTGATACAACAAACATTGAAACCTGCAATATGAAGGACTTAAAGCAACAAATTGTCAACGAACTTCATAAACCTGCAAGAAGAAAGTTTCCACGAAGAAATACGGTGATAAAAGGAATTAATGATTTATATCAAGCGGATTTAATCGAAATGATTCCTTATAGCAAACAAAATAAAGGATATAAATACATATTGACTGTTATTAACTGTTTTTCAAAAATGGCAGATGCTTTACCACTAAAAGATAAAAGTGGCAAAAGTGTTACAAAAGCAATGGAAACAGCTATACAAAGAGACAAACATACTATTAAACATTTACAAACAGATGATGGAAAAGAATATTTTAATAAGGAATTTGCAAATTTAATGAAAAAACACAATATAAACCATTACTCAACCAATTCAGAGGTAAAAGCTTCAATAATCGAAAGATTCAACAGAACTTTAAAAAGTGCAATGTATAAAATGTTTTCCAACAGAGGATCGCACATATGGATTGATATGTTACCAAAACTTATAAACGATTACAATAACAAATTTCATAGGACTATCGGGATGAAACCAAACCAAGTAACTAGTAAAAATGAAAACCTTGTATTAAAACGTATAAAAACGAATACTAAACCAAAAGTTGAAAAACTAAAGCCTAAAAAATTTAATGTGGGTGATAAAGTGCGAATAAGTAAATATAAAGGTGTATTCAGTAAAAGATACCTGCCAAATTGGACCAATGAGGTTTTTACTGTATTCAAAGTACAACCTACAGTACCTGAGACATATATTTTAAAAGATAATAAAGGACAATTGCTTGAAGGAGGGTTTTATGGACATGAAATGTTAAAATCAACAGTAGGCGATGTATATTTAGTTGAAAAGGTGTTGCAACGGAAAAAAGATAAGGTCAAAGTACGATGGTTAGGATTTAATAAGACGGAAGATTCTTGGATACCTAAAAAGGATTTGATATAACGATAGAGAATCATTTTAGGTTGAACCATTACAAAGGATGGAGATAGTACCACAAAAAGAGAGTTTTACTATTAATAATATAGATGAACTCACAGTGGATAATTCAGAATTCAATAGTGGGAAGCATGGCAATTTGTTACCAAACACCGTTCGTTGTCTGGTTACCGGACCTTCCAACTGTGGAAAAACTAATGTAGTATTCAATTTGATTACAAACCCTAAAGGATTACGATTTAACAATCTATATGTATTTTCAAAATCACTACAACAACCAAAGTATCAATTATTGGAAAAAATACTGACTAATGTGCCTGAAGTTAAATATTTAAAGTTTAATGCAAGCGAGAGTGTCATGCAGCCACAAGAAGCTAAACCATTCTCCGTGTTTATATTCGACGATGTATCTTGTGAAAACCAAAACACAATAAGGAATTACTTCGCTATGGGTCGACATAACAACATAGATAGCATTTATATTGGCCAAACTTACAGCAAAATACCTAAACAACTCATTAGAGACAATGCAAACATGTTAATTGTATTTAAACAGGACGAAACCAACCTAAAACATATATATTTTGATCATGTAAATGCGGATATGACATTTGAACGATTTAAAGAGTTGTGTGGAAAGGCTTGGGCTGAAAAGTATGGGTTCCTAACAATTATGAAGGAACAACCGCTAAACAATGGTCGATACAGGATAGGATTTGATAAATTTATATTAATACATTAAACGTGGTATAACACATTCATTGTTGTACAACACGTCTTGCTACAAACATGGTTAACCAAGAAAAATTAGTAAAAGAAATAAAATCACTTAGTGATTCTATTCGGGCTAAAAACAGAGCATTGAAACTAGGTATTAGCGAGAGGGAGAAATTCCTTGAATCTACTTTTAAACCTATTACTGAACCCTTGAAACAATTAAACAAAAAATTTGCTAAACCTGTATTGGAAGGAGATGCGATTGCACCTATTACGAAGTTTGAAAGAGAAAATGTAAAATCAGAAGATTTTAGTGATGAAGACCTGGAATCCTCTACGTATAGTGGTTTTACCGGTGGAGAACCCGAAAGAGAGCTAGAATCACCGGACTATAGTGGAATAAAAGAATTATATGAAGTAAAAGCCAAAAGAGGACATGAAGTTGTATCAACTGCTAGTGAAGAGGAAAAAGAAGAAGAGACAAGGGAAGGTCCGTCAAACATAAGCTTATTGGGTGAAAACATTCATAACAAAGGACCTTTAGGAAGGAAATACATGGTAAAAATGTTACTCGGAACAATTCCTAATAAGAATTACCATAGTTATGGAGCGAGATTAACAGAAGACGGTTTAATGATAGGTAATAGCCCGTTAAACGTTGACGAACATGATAATATTGTCATTGGTGATCAAAGGTATAAGGGCACAAAAGGATTATTTGAATTATTATTTGAAAATAAGCCTTCAGTATCGGTAGTGAAAGAAAAAGACATGGAAGCATATAAAAATATTTTGGAACAGACAAATGCATATAGGAGAAAGTATTTACCTGACCAGCCTCCTTTTAGATCTAAGTCTTTAAAATATAAACAATTTGTATCCAAGTTAATACCAACTAGAAGACAAACAATGCCGTTAACACAAAGAAAACCTGTAAAACGAAGATTTATGGCATCCACTTTGGATGTAAGTGCTCAGGAACGAAGAAAAAGAAGTAAGTCCGTTACGGGTACAGGTTTAATGAAGAAACTATATAACACAAATGTTATTTATTACAATAATATCAATAAATTGGTGGATAGAATGAAACTAATACATGAAGCTAAAGAAGCGGGTCATACTGGATTGGAAAACGAATGGGTGGCTTTAGTGGATGAACTCCGAAACCGTGGGGTAATCTCATAAAAATGCGTTACTCCCTAGAATACTATTCAGTTGCACCATGAGTGTCGACAAGTTCGGACGTTACTCCTCGGATGGGTTATATTATGCCAATAGTTTAAAAAGAAGTGCTGGTTTACCACAAACACCTGATGGAGATTATGATATGAGTAATAAAAGGTTAAAAAACATAAAAGATCCTACGGATGAAAACGATGCAATAAATCTAAAAATATTAAAGGAAAAGATATCGCCAACATTAAAACTACAAAATAACACATATGACGCAGAAGATCATAGAATTATCAACGTTGGTAAACCAAATCAAAACGGTGATGCGATAAACAAAGGTTATTTGTCATCTGAATTAAAAAATACGTTAAAATTCAATGGGAAAACGTATAGTGCCAACAATAAACGTATATCCAACGTAGATGACCCTAAAGATGCAAAAGACAGCGTAAATAGACGCTATTTACATTCTTTGATACCTGAAAAGACAAAAGATGGATTTTCTTTTTATAAATTTGTTATTAACGATATAGGTTATCCAAAAAATGAAAATGATGCTGTAAATCTCAAATATATAAAAGATCATTGTGTCATACGTGATGTGGGAGTTATCGATTGTCTTGGCAATTGTTTGGCGAATGTAAAAGATGGTTCAGCACCATCTGATGGTGCAACAGTGGGTCAAATGAAAGAGACTTTAAAACAAGAAACAACTGGATTTGCAAAACGAGATGAAGTATTATCAAAGCAAGGGGATGACTTTATTCAAGGTAATGAAAAATTTCGTTTATTGACATACAAAAACGCTTATTGGGATTGCAGGCATGGAAGGTTATCAAATGTGTCATGGGGTCATGCAGATAGAGACGCGGCTGCCTTAGGACAAACAGTACATCTAGATCCAAATAATTACTATGCGTTTTTTATATGTAGTAATAAAAAATTAACAAACATGGCGCAAGGAAGAGAAGCAAATGATGCTGCAACTGTAGGACAGGCTATCACATTATCACAAATGGATAGCAAAGTGTATACTTGTAATAATAAACGTATAACAGACCTTAAAGACCCTGAACATGTGGATAATGCTGTCACTGTTAATTTTCTTGTAAAAGTTTTAGGAAATGCATTATTTGATGTATACAATCTTATTGGTATTCATTCAGGTCGTACTCCTTTGTTGGAATCTGAGAGAGGTACTTGGATTAAACGGGAAATTGTTCAAAACTATTTTATCAACCCTCGTACAAAAAAGTTTAGATCATCGGATTGGGGTGATTTTGATATTTAATAAAAGAACACAATAAACGACTTCATTTATGTCCAACTTGTCATAGAGGTAACACATAAGTTGTACATTGCGATTATAAAAGGACAATAATGACGTTCCAGTACATCAGTCCATATAGAGACACTGTAAGGAGAGGAGGTGGGATCACGTCCACAGCGGTTTCTCTGTTAAGTAAAGCTTTAAAACGAATTCCAGTAGGATCCATAGTAAATAGAGCAATAGACGCATTACCATACGAATTTCATATACCGGGAGGTTATCAGTATTGCGGACCAGGAACTAAATTGAAAAAACGACTGGAAAGAGGCGATCCTGGCATAAATAAGTTAGATCAGGCTTGTAAAGAACACGATATCGCATATTCCACGTTTGCCGATTCAAAAAATAGATCAATAGCTGACAAAAAGCTTGCGGACATAGCTTGGCAACGAGTAAAATCAAGTGACGCTAGCATAGCAGAAAAAGCAGCAGCTTTAGCAGTAACAGCAGGTATGAAGGCTAAAACAGCAGTAGGAGGTGGAAGAAGGAGGAGAAGGAGAGTAAAAAGGAGGTCAACCACAAGAAAACATGGAGGAAATATAAAAAGAAGACGACGATCTACAAGAAAAGGCAGGAAGAAGCCCACCGTGTGGTCAATGGTAAAAAACGGGGCAGGTCTTTACCTAAGACCTTATCGTGCATATTAAATGAAAGAAATCAATTGGTCATACCACATAAAGCATTAACCAATATTGAATTATTTAAATATATTTCCTGTTTAAAAATACCATTTTTCCGCGGTGTGTTTATGAAAGACAGTTTACCAAAGAAAATGTGGCAAAATGAGACTGGAATTGTAAATTTGGATAATACTGAAGGGCCTGGCACCCATTGGGTTTGTTATAAGAAACTAAATAACAATGTATATTATTTTGATAGTTTCGGTAATTTGCCACCACCAAAAGAACTTCAAAATTACTTTAAATCTGCTAAAAACATATATTATAACTATAAAAGCGAACAACCTGATAATACTTCAATATGCGGCCATTTATGTTTGGAATTTCTAGCTAAAAGTATCAGTCACTATTGAGATGTCTTCCTATACGGTATCATTAACAGGAAAATCGTCCACTTTACGAAGTATCCTTTTTCCAGCGTTACGCTTGCAAAAAGGAAGGTTTTGGGAGGCGGCACTATTGGATTTTACAACTTACAACTCTATCCCCAATGTTACGGAAGGTAAAAATAACGTATTGCATTATTATAAGGGAAAGGATGCCAGTGGAAAATTTACAGACTTACAAGAGTGCAGGTTACCCACAGGTTCTTATGAAATTGATCATATAAATGAATTTTTGCAAACTAAAATGGGAAAAGACAATATAACATTAAAAGGTAATAATAATACGATGAAAGCTGAAATTAACTTCCAAATATTATATAGATTTCACTCAACCAAACTCAATTGGTGATTTATTAGGATTTTCCAACGATGAGCCTGTTTTAGAACCAGATGTAACACATTCCGGTAAGAAAACAGTAACAATATTAAAAGTCAATAGTATAGACATAACTTGTAACATTATACAAGGTGCTTACAGGGATGGGGCTAACACCCACATCATACATACTTTTTACCCAAGTGTACCACCTGGATTTAAAATTGTTGAAAAGCCACAAAACCTGGTATATCTACCGTTGAACACCACTTTCATTTCAGACATCGTGTTGAGCGTATTGGATCAAGACGGTAACTTGGTAGACTTCAGAGAAGAGCCTATTACGATTAGATTACATTTAAAATCGACACTTTAATACAAAACTATGGGTTTAACATTTAAAAGCGAACAACCTACGGGAAACCGCATTAGTAGCTCTTCAGCTGTGGAGGAGTTAACACGCGAGAACATTCGTTTCTTAGAGAGAATTGGATTAAAATTAACCGAGTATGGATATACTGGATATAGCGCAGGGTCCAACATTCGACGAAACCCTATGGGAAAAAGAATATCACACCCACAACCCTTACACTTCATCGAAATTAAACAATAACGATGAAATTCGTATTCCCATACAAAATCAAGACATTTACACACTACCATGTGAAAGTTACTTGTATATTGAAGGACAAGTTACTAAAAAGGACGGTACTACTGTTGGTACAACAGTTCCATTTATAAATAATCCTATGGCTTTCCTATTTGATGAAATTAGATATGAAATATCAGGTGTAACAGTTGATTCCACTAAAAAAGTAGGTATTACGACAACTTTAAAAGGATTAACATCTATAACACCCAATGAAACCAATTTACTTAAACCTGCCGGATGGGTATTACCTACGATTGACACGATCACTCCAGATCCAAATGGATATTTTGATTTTCATATTCCATTACGTTTGCTGCTTGGTTTTGCTGAAGATTATAGGAAAATAATATTAAACGTTAAACAAGAATTAGTTTTGTTGAGATCTTCTAACGATAAAGACATTATTAAAGCTGCAGATGCTACTACAGATGCGACTTTAGAATGGAAATTAAAATTAGACAAAATTGTATGGAGAGTTCCACATGTTAAATTGGCTGACGAGCATAGAATGCTACTTTTAAGAAAATTAAAAGCCGATCGTGATATTGTTATTCCATTTAGAAGTTGGGAATTTCATGAGCATCCCAGTTTACCTACTACGGATCGACACACTTGGACTGTTAAAACATCGAATTATGTAGAACGAGCCAGGTATATTATATTTGGTTTACAAACAGGTAGAAGAGACGCCATTACTAAACATGCAGGACAATTTGATCATTGTGACTTGAAAAATATTAAAGTTTATTTAAATTCACAATTCTTTCCATACGACAATTTAAATGTGTCATTCACTAAGAAGAAATACAGTATATTGTACGATATGTACGCGAGATTCCAAAGTTCATATTACGGTAAAACAAATACACCTTTATTACCACCTGACAAATATTTCGATGCCTACCCAATAGTTGTAATCGATTGTTCTAAACAAAATGAATCAGTAAAGTCTTCAAGTGTGGATATAAAAATAGAAATGGAATTCAACGATGCTATACCGGCTAATACAACTGCATACTGTTTAATTCTACATGATAAAATCGTAACATACACACCTTTAACCGGAATTGTTAAAAATGTATTGTAAGAACCGGTTTTGTTTCATTCCGCGAGTATAAAAGCAGAGCGTACAGACCGCTCCTCATCAGTTTGTTGCCTACTGTTGTATGGGTAGCATCGTATTCAATATGGCTTCTCCTAGTGGTACACCTGAAAATGTGGTAGATATTGAGAAGGAGATATCTGAGTTTTTAGATCCTCAAGGTCACCAGGAAGGAGGTGAACAAAACGTTTGCGGACAACTTCACGCCAGTAATAATGTTGAAGAAAAAGGTAAAAGAAGAAAGACTATACAAAAGAGAAAAAGGGATATTGAAGATAATATTTCTCCAAACATATTGAGTGAGGTATTTTTGCGAATATTTTACCCAATCTCTTCCAGTTTGGATAAAAGTGTTTTAATCGGTGTTATGAAATCTACAGATTATTCCCCTACTGTAATTTTAACTCATGGACCCAAAATGATTTTGTTTACGGACAGTGCTTGGGAATCGTTTATGAAACATTTGCATCTGCTAGAATGCTATTTAAGTAGTAACATGTTTGGAAGAAAGACAAGGGTAGGACTTTTGGATTCAAATGTGGAAATTGATATCATTAAACAACGTGGTGATCATCAGCTACGGTTTAGAGACACAACAAGACATGATAACAAAATTCAACTTAATCGAGAGGAGTTTTTCATTTTAACTTGTGCTACTGAACCTATAACAAGATACTTGAGACAACTGGTGTTTTCAAGTTCGATTATTAAAGATTATCTGGAAGACACATTGGACAAACAACCGGACGCACCTATATTATACGGACCTGTGGATACTTCTATATTTAATAGAGTTCCTCATGAAGTACAGATGTGGAGACAATTGGAAAAGTACGCTCAACTACATAAGAAATCAGTAAAACAGGAAGAAGAGGAAGATGGAGGAGAAGAATCAAGTGTTAGTGATGAAAATGAAAATAAGGAAAATATAAAGATGGAAACTTAAATGACAATGGTTAGTTTTTAAAACAATAACCAACATTTTGTGGGGTTAGGCCTATTGGGGACGGTGCCCACGTTAAATATACACCAACGCGCCAACAACTGTACGGCCTGGTATAAAAGTAGTACCTACCGTGGTGTGGAAATCAGTTGACCTCCTGACTTCGTAATGAGCAGACGTGTGACCTTCAAAATGGACAAGGGAGAAGAACAACAAGTAAAGTCCAAGCCTGGTATTATTGAGTTTCAAGCGTTTCGTGGTAATGATGATAGATTCATTATAAAAGAACTTGTGTTTTTGGACATGAATACAAGTGTTCCTTATTCGTTTTTATTTAAACCACCATGTTCTTATTCGTCTTTAACTAGTAAAGCCGCTACTACCAACAGATGGATTTCAAAACACTTCCATCATATCGATTGGTATGATGGTTTTACAAGTTACACGGACTTGTATCACATTATGCATCACTTTTCAGACAAGTTTACCAATATTTACACAAAGGGGCTGGAAAAGAAAAGATGGATCGAAGGATTTACTCATGTTCCGGTTAATGATGTGGAATTGGATAAGAATTATCAATACATGCTGGAAACCATATGTATTTGTACAAAAAGCCCAGAACATGATAAAGATAGACATTGCGCTTTGAAAAATGCCTATAAACTCGCCTCTTACCTTCAAAGTGGGGAATTGGGGAGTGGTGGGGGTAACGGAGAGTATATAAGTGGGGAGCAGACAGGGACCTGGCATGAGTATTACTCGAGATTCCGAGACGACAACATCTCCGAGCAAGAAGACGATCTGTAACCTGACCATGGCATCTCACCAGTTCCTTCAGACTTTGGTCGAGCAGTTCAATGCTCACTCCAAGTCAACAATATTACCTGTAAAGAAGTGCTCGGAACTAAAAGACGAGAAGCACTACATAATCCATGCTATGAAGAAGATGGAGACTACAGTTGGGGAGGCCATCTGCTGCAGTCTCAGCGAGGCACCGTTTACTCCGGGGGATGAACCAAAGTTCCAGGTGTACCTGCCCAAGAGATTCGTCCATCTTCTACAAAACGAGGATCTTCGCTCTATTCAACCCGGGTGTCTATACCTGGTGTCCCACGGCTGCACGGGTAGCAATTCTACAGAGTTGACCATCCACATCGCTGACAAGCAGCAGTGTTAGATTTAAGTTTTAATGTTGTACATATGTTGTTGTAATGTTTTATAAATAAACGAATCATAAAAGACAAAAAAAAATAAAAAAAAAAACAAAAAATGCAACATATCAATATGTGACAGACTTCACGTATTGTTATGTTGCATTTTTTTTTTAAACTTCGCGGGTGACCTTGACCTTTGACCTTTGCATTTCACAATTACCCCCACTACTGTAATTACCCCCACTACCGCACTAGGATTCAAACCTGCTTGGATGCGAAAAACGGTCAGTCTGTTGCCAACTAGCAAACGATGAGCACCTTGTACGAGCTTTGCTTACAACGAGTTATAACTGACGCATCTTTATTCCAGACGGCTTTACGAGATAATATCCCTATAACAGTAAAGCAGGATATCGAGGAGTACAAGAAAGATAATAGAGGGTATTCGGGATACTCCTGGTATAGGTTCCAAGACGGGGAAAAGTTTTGTAGGCCTTGTGGCAATGCTGCCGTCAGAGACCTTCGACGGTTCGTACAGGAAGGTGGTAGAAAACAGTTTGGATTTCTAGCACCAATGTTTAGATTTGAAAACTACAAGGACACCTGTGCTATTTGTTCCATCCCTTTGTATCAATGGAAAAAGTTTAGAAGTGTTTAATTGCATCTTCCATACCCCCACCACCATCACCCCCACCACTTTTCCATGTACCTCCAAACGCTGTGCCTCGGCTTCATTTCTACTCCAGCAGCCAACCTAGCAACATCAGGATGTCTCTCAACGTCAGTTGCGCAAGTTACGAGGAGGTGAGCATCAAGACTCAGCAGGAGCTAAACGACTTATACAAGGAGTTGCAGCTGATGGTGGCACGAGGCTACCGTATAAATGTGCAAGTTTACGCTTGCAATATACGGAACACCCGGCAGTCAAAGGAAGAGCCTGGACACTCCTCGACGGCTTCCTCACCAGCGTCCATGAAGACCGAGCCAGACAACTTGGACTACTTCAGCTGACTAGCAGTTGTATTTCTTGTCCTAACCATTGTTGAATATGTATATTTTTTCATTATATTAAAGAAGTAAAAGAGCAAAAACACCTATCTTGTTACTGACATATAAGCTCAGTAACAAGATAGGTTTTTTTAAAACACAATTTGGATGACCTTGAAACTTCCCCCTCCACTGCTTTGTTACCCCCACCACTTGACTATTGGTGTACATGGCACATCACAATTGGAAACCTCATTCCATCTTCAACAGCCACACCGACAACATCAACAATGGCAAACCTACCAACAGATGAAAGATGTCCTCACGCATGTTGTGACTTCGTCCACGAGTTGGAGAAGAGGATGCAGGAGAGGGCGATAAGAAGAAAACAGATCCACTCAGAAAATATCATGATAGTCAACGGCTATCTTTTATTGTTCGGCCTTATTATGGTTGTACTTTTCATACTGTACGGCATAGTCACATGTGTCGGCAAGGTTGCAGAAGAAAACGCTCGCCACCATCAATTGGAAAGTTTCAATGTTACTTTGTAAGTTTTCCTTTTTTTAAAACTCCGTTTGGATGACCTTGAAAATTCCCCCACTACTCCACCACACCCCCCACCACTTCACCATGTTCCTGCATGAGCATCACATCAACCGCCATTCCTTGTCCGACAAGCAACCATGGCAGACAACAACACCATCAGCCAAGCTGACTCCACTACTGATGTCGGTACAAGTACGGGTTGGACACTGTCGATCGATAGTGTACACTATTTGGAGTCAATTTGCGAACGTATGAAGGAAATACTGCGGGACAACCCTGGGATCATAATACAAATGAATTTAAATTATGATTGGTCCCAAGTTAGAATGCAAGGGGACGACAACAACGGTCAACAATCTCCACAATATTCGCCCATGTCCCCGATCTATCGTTACGGCGAGTCTGACGTCGATGAAGATGAGGCTGATGAAGATGCAGGGGACAACGAGGCTGAAGAGGAGTAAGCTTCATTCCTTTTTTAAAACCTAAATTGGATGACCTTGAGAATTCCCCCTCCACTATTTCCTTTTTTTTAAAACCCAAATTAAATAACCTTGAAAATACCCCCTCCACGTACTTTTGGTTTACCCCCTCTACTTTTCAATACTGTTACCACAGTCTGTAGCTCACATCATTCCTTGCTTAGCTATCATGGCGGACAGCACTCTTTCTCGAGTTGACTCCACTACGGATGAAGAATGGCCATTTTCCTGGAATGTTCATCTGCAAGACTCGGCAGAAGTGGATATGTTGCATGAGAAATTGGTGTATGTATTAAACGAAAACCCCAACATTGAATGTAGAATGACTATGGATTTCGATGCGACAGGGGTCCACACTCAACCTTCCACTTCCAGCCAGCCTGAACCTCAGCTACAGCCAAAGAACTTTACACATCTTTACACTCCAATACGGCCGGAGGATGTGGTTATCAGCGAGGCAGACTCTACTACAAGTTATATTGAACCAACGAATTGGAAGCTTGTTGTTGACACCTTACACAAGGTCGACTTAGTATGTGACAAATTAAAGGAATTGATGATGCAAGATCCTGGTCTTCGTTTTAAAATTGATTTGTTTTTCATCTGGGGAGCACCTGCACGGGGCTCTTCGTCTGACAGCTCTCTAAGTACAACGGATGAGGAGGAGGAGGAGGACGACTAGTTATCTTTTTTAAAACTCCGTTTGGATGGCCTTGACCTTTCCCCCTCCACTGAGTTTATTTAAGGTGCACTCTCAATGAGTGCAGCATCATTTCATCGCGCACCTTCACCACAGCAACATGGAGAGTCAACTCAACTACTGTTGCGAACGGAAATGTTTTTCATGGCCGAATGACATTGATGTTGCGGATGGTTTGGCGTGTAGAAAATGTGAAGCTTTTGGTCAATGCATGTGTAAGTGCAAGTCTTGGAAGAAGCCGAAACCGGAGTTGAAGACATTCCATGTGTACCAGATGAGAGGGCATAAGTACACTTGTTGCCCTGAACGTTGCATTGAATTCACATTAAAACAGCTAACTGGCTGCAAATTGTGCAACAATCATTTTGCAGGTTTTTGCAAACATTATTTAGGAGCCTGTCAGTACAGATCAACTTGGCATACAGAAGCACTCACTATCAATGAAATCGCTATAGATACACAAGAGTAGTCTTTCTACTCTTTTCTTTTTTTAACACTCCATTTGGATGACCTTGACCTTTCCCCCTCCACCCACCTTAGTTTATATAAACCCCATTCCCACTGACCACAGCATCACTTCATCGTGCTCCCTCGTCAAAGCAACATCAACTATGGAAAGTAAGCGCATCTCATGTTGCGAGCATAGGTGTTTGGAGATACAAGGCGTCACATATTGTGCAAAGAAGCGTTGGGAGGAAGAGACGGGGACAACCTATTGCTGTGAGGATAAGTGTTTCCTCTTACCAAAGTGGCAAGTGGATGGGCTGGCCTGCCGGCAATGTGAATGCTTCGGATGTTGCAGGTGTAGATGCAAGAACCAACAGCTGCCACCGCCGGTACTACAAACTTTCAAAATCTACAAATCCAAATACTTTTATACTTGTTGTCCGCAGCGGTGTATTAAATTTCACTTCTCCAATCTTACCAATTGTCGGAAGTGCTACGGACAACCTGATGGGTGGTGCACCTGTTTTCTGGACTCCTGCCGCTACAGATCGGATTGGTTTACAGATCCATTAGAGATTGATGAGGTCGCCCAGGAAGCACAAGAGTAGTCTTTCTACTCTTCAACTTTTTTAAAACTCCATTTGGATGACCTTGAGATTTCCCCCTCCACTTCCCCATATACCTAGAGTACACAGATCCTGGCAGTCAGTAACTCGGTGGCTGTCGTGGGGTGCGCATCGGTGTCGGCGCTCCGTTGTTAGGTTTTCAAGGTCACAGTAATATCAAATTGTTGGTGTTGTGCTGGTTCAAGGTCACCTGAGGGATAACCGATTCCCCATTTAGGCAGGGTCATGTCAGAAACTCGAGTTTAACTTGGCACTTTTGCCGTTTCTCGTCGAAAATTCGCTCCAAGTGGTCAAGGTCACGGGGACTCTGACTGAAACTCGGAGCGTAGTGCGAGAAACGGCAAAAGTGCCAAAAAATTTTAAGTTTCGGCGTGACCTTGACCTCAGTGGCGTCGGTGACGTCATTTTGATGACGTAAGGGGTGATAACGTCATCAGCACGTCATTTCTGTGACGTCGTGGGTGTGACGTCATCGAAATGACGTCATTGGTGATGACGTCATCGATGACGCAATCGATGACGTCATCGATGACGTCATCGGTGAGGTCATTGACCTCGATGACGTCATCCCTCAGGTGACCTTGAACTGAGCCAGCACCAACAATTTGACACTACTGAAGGTAAATATATGTGCATGTATTTATTGTTTATTAGTTTACTGATTTGACAAAATGACATACTTGTACTTTTGTTACGTAGTTTTTATTCATTTATTTATTTACTAAGCGTTAAAGTTCAATTTTATCGTTATTCAATTATAGTTGGTTAATTTATATATTGTTAAAAAACACATTTCATTTTTATACAAGCTGATCATGGGATTTAAAATTAAGTAGCCTACAAAATTAGTATTCTGCAAGGTGTAAGTGTCACGTTGTTTCATGTGCATTAGGTATTTAGATTTATGGTCAGACTTGTCGTGTTTCGAAAAACAACTTGGCTTGACGAATACAACCATGCCTACTATGCTATAAGCTCCAACTTGTATCTTGTGTTTCAATGCCTTTTAGCTAAATAATACAGTGTGTTGCAAATTCTCTTATTTGTTAGAGTTGTCATTTTTTCAATTAATATTCTCAAGGACTGGCTTTGCCTAGGGGGCTCCTATGTTTATTAATAAAATATATAGCTATGTAAAAAACATATGTAAAAAGTCGTTACAAATTTGCATTTACGTATTATGTATTAACTGCCAATATTTTACTTTGTTTGTTTTTAAGAGTAGCACTGTTAATGCATTCACCTAGCTTAATGTATTTATTTTTTTTGAATAACTGATTGATTGATTGATATCTTACCGAGAGAAAACTACCATACTTGAAAGAAATGGTTAAGCTTACACCAATTAGGTACACAACAATTTATGGTGTTTTACAACGATATTTCAATAGTTTAATTAGTGCAGAGTGTGAGTAAAATCAAAGGATAACGCTGTGAAGAGTAGAGAGTAGAGAGTAAGCATTTGTAGTGTATACTTCTAAATATAGAACTCATATTTTCCTGTTTAGTAATAAAAAGTTACAACAAAAGGTAATCAATCATTTGAGTTACGCACCCTCGCTGTGGATCAAATTAAAACCAACTGATGTAACGTAATCTACAGACGATCAGTCATTGCCTGGCAGTAATTGTTTCTGGTCACCTTCTAGATTAGTGAAGTTGGATATACGCAGCATTCGTTCCGTTATGTTAAATATAAAAATAAATTAACCATGACAGGCATTTTACAACTACTAATGAGTTACCATTCATAAAAGATTTTAGTTTGAGAATTTTTTTGAAGATGTAAACAGCAATCTATTAAACAGCTCTTAAAGAATAAACATATTGAGTATTACTTGATTGCATTAAAGTAGAGGTAAAACATAAGAAAAGATCTAATAAAGGATTAAAAACTGTTTGCTGTATTTACTATGATATTCATGTTATGCAATTTTATAAGCTCAAACATACTAAGCCTGTTTATTCTTTTACTATTTTAAATTATAAAAGATCCAAAATACCTAAAAATAAACGGTATCAGTTAACTGACACATACTTTCTCCCAACAATGTAAAAAAGATGTTAAAAGCTTCAAACATTAATGTCTTGATGACTCAGTCGGATAGCTACCGGCTGAGCAGCGCTCGTTTGACCCTACGCGCGTATGTGACTTTTAACAACGTACTGCGTTTACCGCTAAACGAAAAATTGAATTTTCTCCGCAACCACTTGACGTAGAGCAATAATTTAAAATACTGGATTATTTAGTTTTTTGAGCTTGATTTAATGGTGATAAGTAAAATTTATTTCAAGACAACAGCTATTTTGAAAATCCAAAAAATTGATTTTTGAAACACTTTTTACTCTATAACTTTTGAACGCGAGTTTTCCCGGAGATGCGGGTGGTGTCATTTTATTCACCATTTTAAGCTTAATAAACCACAAAAGTTTAATCAAAATCGTTAGAGCCGTTTTTGAGAAATTTTGATTTTTGATGATTTTTGAGGGTTTTTGGGGGTAAAATACCCTTAAAAATAAAAAATTCAAAAAAATGAAAAAAACGCCTGGAATTATCGTGGATTTGGACCTATGTACCAAATTTAATTAAAATCGGACCATTAGGGCATTCTCTAGCTCTGTTTACATCCTGACACACACACACACACACAGACAGACATCACTCCGAAAACCACTTTTTTGGGCTCAGGGGGAACCAAAATGGATAAATCCACCAACAACTCAAATTCGAAAATTTTGACGAAAACAATACTTTCTCCATATACTATGGTATAGAGGGAGAAAGTAATAGACAATTTTATGTAGGTCATTAAATAACCACGGGAAGTTTTTCAATGTAGCCATATGTTTATCAAAGTATTATAAATCTTAGTTAATTATCTTTGGAACTCCAGAAGCATCAAACGACAATCTTCCAAATATATCTCACTTCTATATTTTCATCCCTTATACTAAATCCTGCTTCATGCCTAGTCTTTAACAAGTGTTTAAAGATTTAAAACAAATAAAAATACGAAAGTATTTTTTTTACTATTTTTCAATTAATATACAAACCTAATAATAACGAATGCTCCTTTCCAAGAAAAGGAGTCGTGCAGTACAAAGACATAAATCCTTCTTATCTTTTGATATTTACAAATATTTCTTCTCGAGAGTCTCCTCAATGATTTATCTCGACGGCTGCGTCCACACACTTCTGCAATTCATCAAGTTGCTGGCCTCCTCCCAGCGTCGTCCTCGGATATTGCTTGGCTGATTGATTTATGATACATTAATTAATGAAATTTTACTCCTGCTTATCAAGCAGGATGACTAATAATTTATTTACTGTCAAGGTAGCTGAGGTTTTATAGAGCACGTTTTTAAATCAGAAACCCATATAGCACAAGTACGTCAATTTGATGTAAAATTGATGTAAAAGTTGTCAATGTCATTGATATTGTTGATGTCATATTGACTTCAAATGTGATAAAAAAACGTCATTTTAATGTCAATGTGAAGTAAAAATGTCCCGATTTTTTATGTCAAATTGATGTCAGTAAATTGATTAACTATGACGTCAATTTTACATCACATTGATGTCAAACTGACGTCATATTGACAAACTAATCTTGTCAAAATTTATTCAAAATATTCCCAATAGCAAAACAAAAGTAATAAAATGGTAATTTTTAACCTATAAACAACTATAGAAGCGGCAAAAAGTTTTTGCCGCCGGCAGGATTTGAATCCATGACCTTTAGGTTCTCAAGCCACGATCCTACCTACTATGCCACGCTGCTCCCTGCATCACACATGATTTGTTACACTACTTGGCCATACTCAAGTTTCTTTGTGTTGATCAAATCAAACGCATTTCCTGTGGCCTATATATTTTTATGTCTTCCCAAATAGGTCTTAAACTAGAGTTCCCTTTCATGTTTGTTTCATGATTAAATGTTTAACAAATTGCAGTTATCTCAATTGATGTAAAACTTTTGACTGTGTGATCAAATACTTTACATAATTTTTACTTCAAAATGATGTCAAGTTTTTAACGAGTTCAAATGTTTTAAATAAATAATGATGTTCTCTTGTTGTAAAAGACTTAAATAAATGTTTTTTATCATTTATTACACTAACTTTTAAATTAAAAAATGCAAAATCTTAAAAAATTCTGACGTCAATACTTAATCTAATATTTTACTTTGACATCATTTTGACGACTTTCATCACTTTTTGACGTCAAATTGACAACGTGTGCTATGTGGGAAAGTTAACCTCTTTACCACGCGAAAATATGGTAGCTTTTTGAAGATTTGAAACTGCCTTTGTTTATTGGGATATTGATTAATGAACCTGACAAATGAATCAGCAATCAGCTTCCTGTCTTCGTAAAAACCAAAACTAAACCTAATATATTCCATCACACTCACCCTTGAGTCATATTCATCTCAAATCATGCACCAAAATAAATGGTGCGTCTCAATTACAGTATCAACGTATTACTTTACAAATTTATTAGTATACTTTTTAAGGGCCGTTCACATTCATTCACTCGGTGTATATAACTAAAACATTTTTGTAGCGTAAATACGCTACAAAAACGTTTTAGTATGGGGAATAAAAATGTATTCCCTATTGTTTACTTGAGGACTAATTTCTTAACCCCCAAAACATTAAATTTTATAGGTGATTCGGTGGTGTTATGGTTAGTGCGCTCAAACTGTGATAGTGACATCGAAAGTTTGAATCCACAACACTATCACCATATTGCGGGACAAAGTAAGGTAAATTTAGTTGCCAACTTTTCAAATATCACGTGACATACATTCAACAACGATTAACGATTAAGATTAATTTTTCCACAAAATATTGTATTGTTATCAGTTTAAGAAATGTTACATGAAGATTCGCTTGATTTGCCTCCAACCATGTAATTAATATCGTAATCTATTGGAAAATGTATTATAATTTCTACTATTCATAATCAAACTGCGTTTTTTTCACAGTCGATGATAAGTTACAGCCGGATAAAAGGGGGTGAGTGTTGAAGTTCCAACAAAGTAGACAGTAATTTTGTTCTGGCGTAATTTGTAATTTTTTTTACTAAACTATTGAAGGAATCCATTCTTTAGAGACTGTCTCCATCACTGATCAAGGAAAGTTTATTATTAATTAAAACTTATTATTAATAAGTTTTTATAGTTCATGAGGAGCACTAGCCGTAATGAACTATATAACAAGACTAATACTGATATACATTTTGTTATTGTCCGTGATGTGGTAAAATATATTATAAGGAGTTTGAAATTAACCTTAGAGAAATATAAATATTTGAGTTTATAAGTGATACTAGGGCTTATAAATTTATGTTTTTGTTACCGCGTTAGGGATAGATTGTAATTTAATGAAAGGGAGAGGTTTAACTTTCATCTGGACATTATTTACTTCGCCATGTGGCGGAGCTGGATATTTATAACTCCGAGACGCAGACTTTCGTTTACATTTGTTGTTTGCTTCCGAACTAAAAAATACTAATTCTTGACTTTATAAGAAAAAAAAACTACCGTTTATTTTAACTTTATTACTGCAGCCTGAAAGTAGTGGGGTTTGGTTACTTTCAAAACGGAAGTCGTGCCAATTGCCAGCCGCTGCCGGCCAGCTGCCATCGGCCAGCTGCCAAATCAGTCGCTGCCGCCATATGCCATGCCATATAGCTTCAGGTGGGGAGAGGCTAAATCAAATGAAGGGGTGGAGAAGGGGTGAGCAGATGGTGTTAATTTTTGAAGTAGGAGTTAGTGTATAAAGGAGAGGGGATAATTGCTTCAAGGTCATATGGAGGGGGTTTTAAAAAAGATTGAACTCTAAGAGTTCAGTTTATTGGTGATCGTCATATAGGTCAGTCAAAACCGACAAGGGACTGAAGAATAGCTTGTACATCATTTATTGTTGTAGAAGATACATCTGGAACTTGTACAGGGTTCTGAGGAGTTGTTGAAGTTGAATTTCTAGAAGGATTTTCCCTTGGATGAGTTGTTGATGATATTTCATGAACTTGAACATTTTCTTGGTTAATTTCCATTATTATTGTAGTGTAAATTAGAGTGGAGATGTTGTTAGCTGAAGAGCATAGAAGATAATGAAGTAGGAATTATTGTCGGGGCCCTTATATAGGGAATGGTGGGGGTAAAATAAAAAAACTTGTTGAACACAGTCGATAGGTGTAACAAGTTCAAAGTTATTGAAGTGTAACATAGAACGTAAAATGTCGTAAATAACACTATCATCAACATTAACCTGAGAAGTTGTCGAACAGTATAATGGGTTAAAACTGTACTTCTTCCTAACTCTATTTAAATTAGTTTTACACTTTGAAATTGAAGGTTTAGAAGTACTTCGTAATATGTGTTGTGTTCGCAAAAGCTTTAATTTTAAACATTGTGTATTCATTGTAACTGATATGTTACATTCAGAAGTTAAAATAAGACTGAGATATAAAATGAAGTGTAAAAGAAATTGAAAGAAAATGCCGGAGTAGTAATTTTGTAGGTTAGAATTAACCTACAATATGAATGCTAAAAGTAACGAAGTTTATTCCATGGATAATTCTAACCTCAAACCTAGTTACCGAAGTAGTCATAACGTAAAACTAATGAGAGATGATGACTGAGCGGATGCAAGGCAATGAATGTTTGTGGCGCGATAAACTACCCACTTTTATAGAGGCAATAACTCCAGCCAGATGGCGGCAGATGGTGAGCAAATGACTGGTTGACCGACTTTCACCTGAGTAGTAAGAGAAGTAAGGTTCCGTGTCCATCCCTACTCCTTCGGGTCAATGACCGACCGGAAAGGTCAATGACCCCCCCCCCCCGAAAAAAATGGAGCCCCCCCCCATTCCCCCACTCCTTCCCCTATTCCTTCCCCCACTCCTCCAGGTCAATGGTCGGTCACCACCGGTTGTTGACTTTATGTGGTGAAACCAGACTAAATATGGCAGCTGCCATGGATAATTCTAACCTCAAACCTGCTGCGCATGCAACGAGTTCTCCGGATCGGAATAGTGACTATGCTATTGCGCATGCGCCTAGTCCTGTATTACTCACTTTAGCGCTACTGCACATGGATAATTCTAACCTCAAACCTTGGTTTTGCGTTGCTGTGCATATGCTGCTTCCCACTCCTTCGCCTTCCTTTTACACTGCTGCGAATTGGACTGGATTGAACACTGTACTGGAGTGAAACAACTTCCCCCACTCCTTGAAAACCCGAGGAGCGATAGGAGCTATATCTTTGCTTCAGTCGCCAACAAACTTTCATAGCGAAAGGTTGTTGGCGACTCAGCAAGAGGTTTCAAATATATAGTAGGCCTATATATATTTGAACTTCTTCTACTATGTTGCGTTTTTTAATGCAATGTGGTATGTGTGCGTGTGTGTGTTTAGTTTTAAGGTGTATTTAATTTAAGAAATAATTTGCGCATTGCGATGTTAGTTATAAGTTGGGTTTAGCATTAAGGTGTATTAATTTTTAAGAATAATGATGGTATTTAGCATTGAGGTGTATTAATTTTAAGAATAATGATGGTATTTGGTTGTGTTGAATTATTTGGTTTTTAATAATGATGTGTTGGTACTAATAATTTATGTTTGTTTTGTGCATTTGTTTTGCCTTACAGCTAGATGTTAGGGGGTAGATTAACTGTAAATTCAGAAGTTCAGTTGAACTTCATTTAAAATGGGTGGGACATCCGCAAGCCGGACTTTTTTTGCATTTTGTTTAGGAATATGATGGGTGGGATTAGTTTGGGTGGGGTTAGAGTTGCGTTTCTGCATTAGGTGTTCCAGTTTCCCTTGGAATTCACGGTTACGGTAGACCCGGACCGGACCGTTACGGTAGACCCGGACGGTCCAAACAAAATTGCGTCGATGTCCCTTGCAGAACGTAACTAGTGGGTTGGGAGTGGGAACCGTTAGGCAAACAGGGTGGTGGGAACAGTATTACTGTTCCCATCACCTTGGATCATTATAAATCTTGAATGACCTTGACCCACTTTTGGAAGGGTCAATGACCCCCCCCCCGAAAAAATGGAGCCCCCCCCCCCCGAAAAAATGGAGCCCCCCCCCCTTCCCCCACCACTCCTTCCCCCACCAGTCCTTCCCCCACCTCTCGGGCCAATGACCGGTCATGGCCGGCTGCTAACCCCTCTCATTTGCATACCGTTATAAAAGACGCGTTGGCCGGGGCTAGTGTTTCATTCCGATTCCAGACGTTACGCTGTGAACTTGGAGTTATAACGATGTCTTCTGTGCCTACTACTACTTCTACTACTTCTACCACTTCAACTTTTACTTCAACTTCGACTTCGACTTCGACTTCTACGGCTGTTACTGCATCAAACAAAACTCTTCGCTTGAAAAACTGTCCGGATTGGTATAAGAAGAAGCTTTCATCTGAACCTTCAACTTCTGGAGCTATTCTTCCGCCAACCAACTCTTCTAGACCTCGTAGTATTTTTTCACCGCCTTCGCCTTCGCTCTCAAATGACTCTGCACCGCTATCAACTATGATGCCGCCACCGAAGAAGCCAGCTCCCCATCCTAAGACTCCTTCATTTGAAACTATTCTTCATCGCCTTAGTACACCCATCACCCCACTATCACCATTGCCTCCTACCCCACCACTTGCTACACTTGAAGACCATACCTATTACAAAACTAATTCCTCTAAACCAGCTCCTAAACCTGCCCCTAAACCTGCCCCTAAACCTGCTCCTTCAGAGCAATTTCGATCATTACAAGAAGAGCGTCGTAGGGCATTTAGCCGTCCCACTACTTGCCCTGAAATGCTTATTAAGGGAATTAAGAAAGGATCAGCTTGTGGGAGGAAATGTGTTAAAAATGAAAGTTTTTGCCGTGTACATATCGTGAAACATATTTCTGAACCACAACTGACAGAAACCCCCACCGTTGAAGACAATCCTAAAATAATATCCGTCAGAGGAGAGAGGCTTAAGAAAGGTTTGAAATATTTTTTTCTAAGTGTTGTTGACCACCAACACATTTTGGCAAAATGTAACGGCTTAAAATATAAAATTAGAGTTTGTGAGAATTTGTGTAAAGAGAAGAGATTTAACACTTTAGATTCTCAAGACTTTCTCCTCAGGGATAAAAAGGATCGTATTACAAGGTGGGGGCGTAAACAGTAAATTCACTTAGTTTTTTCCAAATTGTTGCTAAAAAAAAAAATAATGGGGGAGAAACACAATGCGTTATAGCGTTGTGTTTCTCCCCCATTATTTTTTAACACTCTAAGTCTCGTGACCTACTTCCATGTGAGTAGTGAGTAAAGGATGGTTTTGTGTCTGTCCCCATTCCTTGGGGTCAATGACCGGACAGGAAAGGTCAATGACCCCCCCCCCAGAAAAAAATGGAGCCCCCCCCCCGAAAAAATGGAGCCCCCCCCTTCCCCCACCACTCCTTCCCCCACCATTCCTTCCCCTACCACTCCTCTGGGTGAATGGCCGGTCATGACCGGTTGTCTACCTACATCTAACCGTTACACTAGCTACTCCAGAGTCTTCATTCCAATCCGTGAGGCCACCGCTGCAATATGCCTACTCTATTAGAATTATGTTTGCGACAGATAATTTCAAATATAGTGTTGGTGGAACTTGCATTTGAAGATGCAAACCTTCCACTAACACTACGTCAAGAAGTATATTCTTTTTATAGGGAAAATTTTGGAGTTTTTCATTACCTTCAGTATAAATTTATGGATGGAACAAATATGTGTCCAGAATGCGGTTCGGCTGCAATAGGAAATGGATTATTGGAATTTGTAATAGATGGTGGAGTTTATGAATACAAATCTTATTTGTCATACAAGTTTATCATCCCAGAAGAAGAAAAATGCGATATTTGTGCACTTAATTTGTACAAGTTTATACAAGCCGATCCTGCTGAAATTCATTTGGAAAACAACAGTGAAGTCCCTTATTTTTTTGTGCGTTAAGCTCTATAGCAGTCCACCAAATCCAGCCAAACGGCCCTTTTCAGGGCCACCTAAGACTTAAATTTAGGGATGTAAGCTATTTAGCTTACATGCGACTAAGCAGAAATAAGTTCTGCTACATGGCTAGTTTGATCCGTGTAGTAGTAAGCAAAGGAGGGTTCTGTGTCCGTCCCCACTCCTTAGGGTCAATGACCGGACCTGAAAGGTCAATGACCCCCCCCCCCCTGAAAAAATGGAGCCCCCCCCCCAAAAAAATGGAGCCCCCCCACTCCTTCCCCCACTCCTTCCCCCACTCCTTCCCCCACCTCCCGGGCCAATGACCGGTCATGGCCGGCTGCTAACCCCTCTCATTTGCATACCGTTATAAAAGACGCGCCGGCTATGGCTAGTGTTTCATTCTGGTTTCTTCCACCACTCTTGTTGCTTCGCCGCTCTTGTTGCTTCGTTTCTGCCAGTCTTAATATCTTTATTTTTAAAATGCTTCCTTACTTTAATGAAAATTTTAATCCTTCTGAAAATGCAGATGTTTTTCAACCACCTGAAGATGGTTTCCAACATCATGAAGAAGATGCTTTCCAAGAACATGAAGAAGATGTGATAGAAGACATGGATAATAGCAGTGAAGATGAAAGTGAAGATGACAGTGAAGATGAAATTGAAATTAATGAACAATTCAAAGTATATTTTATAGAAACACAATTTCCTTTTGATGTAGTTGAAAGATTTATTTTTGAAGCACATAGATGGCTAAATTTAGGATTCAACATTATAATTGGTTCACCTATTGTCTACAATAACAGTAACTTCTTCCTACTAACTCCAAATGATCGAGAACAAATTCTTACTTGGCAGGACGATGTGATGAGATCATACGAACTGAACATTGGTGTTGGGTACTTTGTTGCAAGAGGGGCTTAATAACCACATTACCCTTCCCCCACCTCCACCCTATCCCTTCCCAATCCTTATTCCTTCCCCCTCCCCATATTTAAAATTTATAAAAGTGGGGCTATGAACCTTCAGGTTTCTAGTCTGTACTCGCACTTTGTGCCGTCAAGTACATCTCTTGTATTTTTTTCTCCACCTTTTAAAATATTATTTGTTTGAAAAAATGCCTCCTAATGTGAATTACCATTTTAATTCTTCCGAAATTTTCGATGTTTTTGTACAACCTGAAGACATTTTAAATAATGGTAGTGAGAGTGAGAGTGAAGACGATGATGATTATAGTGTTGAACTTAGTGAAGAACGTAAAGTTATAGCAATTGATCCACAATTTCCATTTGATACAATAGAAAAGTTTATGGTTGAAGCTAATAAATGGTTAAATTTAGGATGTTATATACGAATTGACTCTTTTATATTGTATGGTGATAGTCATTCTTTACTTGTCACACCAAATGACAGAGACCGCATGTTGCAGTGGGCACAATCTATGATGGAGTGCTATGAACAAGGTGTGGACACTGGTGGCTATTTTCTTGCACAAGTAGTGTAATAACAAAAATTACCTTTCCCCCACCCTACACCCTATCCCTTCCCAATCCTTATTCCTTCCCCCTCCCCATTTTTAAAATTAATAAAAAGGCGGGCTATGAACCTCCAAGTTTCTAGTCTGTACCTACACCTTGCGGCATGAAGATGCTTACCAGAATTGATGGTTTTATAGCCAATGATATTAATATATGGAGTTTGATAACAAACTTACGGATGAAAATTGAAGAAAAAATTATGGCAAACAATGAGCTAGGAGTTATAGTTTTTGTTTCATTAGTAGAACATTTTGAAATTTTGTATAGTATAAAAGTAACAATTAACAATATTAATGAACTATTTCCTTGGACAATTTTTATTCGCAATAAAGTTGAAGAGCAGAAAATTATAGTAGATGTGACAGCAATGAAATATAACCTAGATAGAGAAGAATAGATATAAACCCCCTCCTATTCCTTGGTTTTGCAAAAATAGTGGGGGTAGGAGTATATATAAGACTAAGTAAGCGATGCATAGTTTGTTATTTGAAGTAAAAGAAGTAGTAAAGAAACATGTTGTCTAGAGATACTCCATTTATTAATTATTCTCAAGTTAAAGATGTTTTTGAAAGCACAAATGAAATACAGGAAGAAAACATAGAGGAAAATTATGACGAAACTGATAATGATTCTATGATGGAAGAGGAAGAAATGGTACAGATTGAACAAGAACTATTTGAAGAAATGATAAACGATAGTGATGAAGATATAATTAAGGAAGCTATTGAAATATTTATATTGGATTCATCATTGGAATCACCCATATCACCTTTACTGTCTTCTGAATCTGAATCTGAATTGGACTAAGGTACCCCCACTATTTTGAAGAAGTAGTGGGGGGGAAAATATCCCCACCACAAGTTAAAAGTTGGTGGGGGAATGTTTATAAATGTGTTAAATATTTGTGCAGGAGATCAGTCTTAAAGAGACTAGTGACCGAAGATGTTTCGTAAAATACCTTTTGATCCTTCATACTACAATCTGTTTGATATACATCGTTTTCCAGACATTGAGGAGAAATTGTACAAGAAATTTTGTTCTCTACTGGATAAACCACAAAAACTACCACCTAATACTTTTACCTACAAGCTACCCATCATGGACAAGGACGATGTAAGCAAAATACCATTAGTTCAAGTCAAATTTTTGGAAGAAAAAATTCTTGTTTGTGTGAGGGAAGTATTTCACAATGATTATTAAAAAAAATTGGCTTTCAACTTTATTCAAGAACATGCGGGATCTGAAAGAGAACAGTATCCCGAACCATATTACAAATATCTCTTTCAGAATGGAGCAAGTGTAACGGTAGAAGTAACTATTACATTAACATAACTCTCCCTACCACTGCCGTCTCCCCACTACTGGCTTAAAGTTGGTGGGGAAATGTGGATAAATATGTTGATTATCTGTGTAGAAGTTCATTCTTTGAGAAATTGTTGATCAAAATGTTTCATCATGTACCTTGTGTTCCGACTTCTTCCTACAGGGAAAAACAAAGATTGAAAAAACAAGAAAAGGACAAACGAGACCGAGAAGATATGAAGATGGAATTTAATCGACTACAATTTCAAATACCTGGAATTGAACTTGGAGCTCCAAGATTGAAAACTATCCACTGGGCTGGAAGTTATATCAAATTTTTTAAAGTACAAGTTGAAGCAAGAGATCTAAATTTGAAAAGATTAGAAATGGAAAATCAAGAATTGAAGAAATTAATATCACACATGTCTGGTAATACAACAGTTCAAGAAGGTGAAGAAGAAGGAAAAGAAATTTTAGGAATCTAAATTATCAGCACCCCTTTAGAGAATAGGGAATAGATCACT
Source organism: Neoaliturus tenellus (assembly GCA_030545055.2). Lineage (NCBI taxonomy): Eukaryota > Metazoa > Arthropoda > Insecta > Hemiptera > Cicadellidae > Neoaliturus > Neoaliturus tenellus. Next base: position 266,159,439 of record CM061532.1, read on the forward strand.
TTGTGGTAATGTAATAACATGCCGCTTAGTGATCTATTCCCAGTTCTCGCTTAATATGCGATGACCTTGACCTATATAAAAGTAGTGGGGGTAAGAGCATATAAGGAGATAGTTATGGATATAACTTTCAGTACAAGTCTAACACTATGGACAGCTTGTTAGTTTTATGTTTACAACAAATTATTAATAATGGGTTTCTTTACCATTATATAATAAGATCAGATAAATCTAAAATACCTCAACCGATTCGTGAAATGCTCATGAAATTTAAGAAGGACAATAGTGGATTTGGTATTTATCTTGCTTTTATTTTTGAAGATGGAACAAAAATGTGTCATGATTGTGGAAAAGCATCTGTTTTAGACTTTGAACAATTTGAAGACGATGGAGGTAAATTAGTTCACCTTGTAAAAGGCCAAGTGATGAAATTTGAAACAGTTAAGAAAAAATGTAACATTTGTGCACAAAATTTGTTTGAATTTATTAAGTATAGTGCATTGAAATCATAATACCCCTTCTACATATGAAGAAGGTGGGGGAAAGGAGTGGAGATTATAAAGTGGTGGGGGAACATGTATAAATGCAGGTTGTTTGAAGAGACTTTTAATATTGTTGCAGCATTTGTTGAAACAACATGCAGTTCGAAGTTTGCCATTTTAAAATTAAATATGAAGATTGGAGCTCTGTTGCAGGATTTGTGAAGTCTAAAGAAGATAATCAAAAGTTGCTAAATGTACATTGCTATATTCACAATGAAGAAAGTCATAACAAAATAATGGCATATTTAAACACACCTAATGTAACATCAGAAAGCTCTGCATTTATAAAATATTTAAAAGAAGAAGATTTGGATGTGACCCTAGAAGTTTGGTATCTAATTTAAATTATTGTGGTGGGGGAAATGTAAAAGTTATTGGTGGGGGAAATTAGATAAAACCAGCAAAATTGTAGAACAGAATTCACTCTATACAACGATGGAGCATCCTTCCACAACACCTGTATTGGCATCTGTAGATTGGCATCAAAATTATCAACCAAATACTTCAAGTTCAAATTGTTATGAAAATCATCAGCCTAGCACTTCAAATTCAAATTGGTATGACAATCAGCTGCCTAGTACTTCAAGTTCAATTTGGTATGAAAATCAGCAACCGGCCACTTCAAGTATAAATTGTTATGGAAATCAGCAAACTACTACTTCAACACAAAATTTCTATGAAAATCAACAGCCAACAACATCAACTAATTTTTGTACATCAGTATTTAAAGTATCAAAACCCCATTCGGATTGTAATAAGTTAATATCAGCTCAATCAGGAAGAATCAGGAAAAACACATACATGAGAGAAAGATGCAAGAAAGAAAGGATAGAATTTACAAAATTACAGTTAACAGTTCCCTCTATTAAAGTGGGATGTACTAGAATACAAACTTTGCAAGCAACCAATGCATATTTGTTGGAATTGTTAGAAAGAATTGAAAAGTTGGAGAAGAAGAATGAACATTGTAAAAAGTAAACACTCATTCCCCCCAAGAAAAACAAAAAAAATAATAAAATAGTAAAATGAAAAAAAAGTAGATGTAGAATAGAGAGCGAGGAATAGATCACTTTGTGGTAATGGACTAACATGCCACTTAGTGCTCTATTCCTCGTTCTCGCGTTATATTGGATGACCTTGATCTACATTAGTAGGGTGGGGGAAATTGAAAATGGTGGGGGAAAGTGTATAAAGGACAAGCCTACTATAGAGGAATCACTCTGAAAGTAAACTTGTCAGAAGTATGGACTTGACCACAAGCAAAGAAGAAGATAGAAAGCAAAGATTTCGAGAAATGGCTAAAGTAGGAGAGTCAAGAATAAGGTTGAGATTTTACAAACTACAGAGATTGATTCCTGGTGTTAAGTTAGGAGAAATAAGATCAAGAACGGTAGACATGGCGGCTGATTACATCAGTTACTTACAATCGGAATTAATGATAAAGGAAGCAAGAATAGAAGAGCTGGAGCACAAGATAAAACAACATATTGAAACATCGAACAGTGAACCTATAAATTGTGTAATAAAAGAAGAAGATGTAAAAGACTTAAATTAAACAAAACAAAAAAAAAATGAACTTGGACTTTGGTTATTGATTGGACACTTCTTAGAGAATGGGGAATAGATCACTTTGTAGTAATGAATCATCATGCTGCTTAGTGATCTATTCCCAGTTCTCGCTTACTCAAAAATGACCTTGACATACTTAGCAAAATATCATATAAGCCGGATCAAAAACAGTTATTCCTCATTTACTGGAAATGGCTCCTGTGGACAACACCGATTATCCAAGGAAATCTATGATTGAAATATTGTATAAAATTCAATTAGAGGATGTAAATATGGAAGAAGATGAAAATAATAGCGAAACTTCAGAAGTAGAAACTATAAATGATATGGATGTGGATGTAACAACATCAGAAGAAGAAAATGCCAATGATGTGGAGAATGAAAATTTGGATATGGATGTAGTAATATCAGAGTCTTCGTCATCATTTGAATATGAAGAAATACATATTGAAACTCCAATTCATATAGAGAATACTAATGAAGAATCTGTTAGTAGAAGATTAATATTTTGTCCAAGACGTTTGTTTTCTTCTGAAAGTGAAGAAGAAGAAGATGAAATAGTAGTGGGGGAACTATTATAAAAGAAGGAAAGGGAGAGCTCATTTCATTTCTTGGCGAAATTTTGAAGAGTGAACACCACCAAACATGTATCATTGCGATAAATGTTTGGAATCGTTTAATGATGATATTCTGTTAGAAATACATAAGGAACTAATTCACAACAACATAGAAGAACAAGAAGAACAAAATGAAATAACAGCAAGACCTACAACAACTTTACCAAATTTACAAGTATCAGCTTTACCCGGAAAGGTAGTAATGCATCATAAGATTCAAAATGAAGATTTAAACTTAGAAGAATTTATTAGAGAAGCAAAACCAATCATCAGTAGAACTTTAAAAGAAGAATTAAAAAGATTAAATTTTCTCAAATTTGGATTACTACTAGAAGCTATGTTTATAAATGTACAAGAAGAATTATCACCAAGAGGATTTATAACTAAAAATCAAACTATCATAGGAAGTTCAGACATTGATTCAATAGTTGAAAAATGTATAGAAGAAATATTAACTAAAATTCAGGAACATGAAGGACGAGGATCAGGGTGGAGTCTTATAAGTATTGAAGGATTAAATATAAGAGTTCATAAACATGGATATGGACTAATGGGATCTAGTTATATTCGTTTACCAAAAATAATTGAGGATACAAGATCATGTGTTAATGTGAAAAATCAAGATAACGAATGTTTTAGATATGCGATGACATGTAAATTTGTACCAAATCATTGTAATGAACCAAACCAGCACTATGAAAATCAAAGATATAGATATAACTTTCAAGGAATTAGTTATCCTGTATCACTAAAAGATATATCAAAATTTGAGAAGAAAAATCCCGGCACATCTATTAATGTTTTTGGATTAGATAGTTCAAATAAAGTTTATCCTTTACGTATTGCTAAAGAAGAGCTAGCAGATCATACAGATTTACTACTACTAACACAAGGAGATGTATCTCATTATGTGTATATAAAAGAAATTTGACTCTCTTGTTAATAAACAACTTTCAAAAAATCGAAACAAAAAGCTGATCTGCAAAAGATGTTTTAATTTCCAACGAGAAGGAAGACAAGGAATGGAATGGTTACAAGAGCACAAAAGATTATGTAACAATAATTATGAAGCAAAAATTATTTTACCTTCAGAAAGCAGAGCATTTGTTACATTTCAAAAAGTTCATCATCAATATCGTATCCCTATAGTTGTATATGCGGATTTTGAATCAACACTAATTTCTATAGAAGATGAAAATTGTGAAGCTAGAAAAAGTGTCAAATATCAAATGCATAAACCAAATAGTTTTTGTTTAATGGTTAAATCAACATTATCAGAAGAACATTTAAACCAATATGGATTAACTTCAGAACCTCTAGTATATCGTGGTGAAAATGTGGAAACAATATTTCTTGACCATTTATATTTAATAGCTGAAAATGTACAAAGATTATATACAAATATCATACCAATGAAACCGATGGAGGAAGAAGAGGAAATTCAACATGAAAATGCAACTCATTGTTTCTTATGTAAAAATGAATTTACCATTGACAATTATAAAGTTAAAGATCATGACCACCTTACAGGTTATTACAGGGGTGCTGCTTGTAATAAATGTAATTTGAGCTATCGTTTACCACTATTTATTCCTGTGGTTCTGCATAACCTCAGTGGGTATGATGCTCATTTTATAATACCTGAATTAGGAAGAGACGATGGTTCAATAGATGTGTTGGCTGAAACTTCAGAAAAATTTATAAGTTTCTCTAAAACAGTTGAAAATGTCAAATTAAGATTCTTAGACTCCTACCGATTTATGCCGTCGAGTTTGTCTAAACTTTCTGAAAATTTAAGGAAACAAGATTTTATTGAAACAAAGAAGATTGTAAGTAATGACAAACTGGATCTCGTACTTCGGAAAGGTGTTTTCCCATATGATTATATAGACAGTTTAGAAAAGTTTAATGAAACATCACTTCCGCCAAAAGAAGAATTTAAAAGTAAACTATATGACATGGACATATCTCAAGAGGATTATGATCATGCATGTAAAGTATGGAATGAATTAGGATTTACAACATTGGGAGAATATTCAGATTTTTATGTTAAATTAGATGTAACTTTATTATGTGATATAATGGAAGAATTTAGAAATACATGTTTTGCAGCATATGGATTGGACCCTCTTCATTCATACACTTCACCTGGACTAGCATGGCAAGCCATGTTGAAAGAAACAAATTGTAAATTACAACTTCTTACTGATATAGATATGGTTTTAATGTTAGAATCAGGAGTTCGAGGGGGATTGACACAAAGTGTAACCAGACATGTTAAGGCTAATAATAAGTATCTGCCCGATTATGATGCATCAAAACCAACAACATTCCTAGGTTATTTTGATGCAAATAACTTATACGGATGGGCAATGTCAAATCCCCTTCCATATGATAATTTTAAATGGATAGATCCAGAATCAATTGGAAACATAATGGATATACCAAAGCATGGTGAAACTGGTTACATTTTTGACGTCGATTTTGAATATCCTGAACATCTTCATGATCATCATTACGATTTACCACTTCTTCCAAAGACTGAAATTTCCCCTACTGGAAGATGGCCAAAATTATTAATGACTTTAAACAATAAGTCTAGGTATGTTGGACATTATTGGATGATACAACAGGCTTTAGACTTGGGATTAAAAATTACAAAAATTAATCGAATACTACAATTCTCTCAATCTTGTTGGCTGAAACCGTACATCGACAACAACACAAGAAGAAGAGCTGCTGCTACATCAAGTTTTCAAAAAGATTTCTTCAAACTGATGAACAATGCAATATTTGGCAAGACTTTAGAAAACAAAAGGAAACATAAGGATATTAAATTAGTAACTGATCCAGTAAAATTACAGAAATTAGTGCAACAACCAAACTTTGGTTCATCTGTAATTATAAATGAAAATCTTGTCGTTATTTCTATGAACAAAAAATCAGTTGTATTGGATCGTCCTTTATATCTTGGAATGTCAATATTGGATATTTCTAAAACACACATGTACGAGTTTCATTATAAGAAGATGGTTAATTATTATGGAAGAGATAACATTGGTATTGCATATATGGATACGGATGCACTTATTTACTGGATTAAAACAAATGACATGTATGAGGATTTACGGACTTTTGTATATAAAGATGATTTTGATTTTTCCGATTATCCTAAGGACCATCCAAATTACGACTATGACAAAAACAAAAAAGTATTGGGAAAATTTAAAGATGAAACAAATGGTGTGCCGATGATGGAAATTGTAGCATTAATGTCTAAACTGTATTCATTTCAACTGTACATAAATGAAAGGAACGAATATCAAGTCACAAAGAAAGCTAAAGGGATAAAGACATCTTTCCTAAAGAAGAACGTACAGTTTCAACATTATAAAAGATGTTTGTTTGAAAATGTTGAAACAACTGCAACATTTAACACTATTAGAAGTTATAACCACCAACTTTTTAGTGTCAAACAAACAAAGTGGGCATTAAGCTACAAAGACGACAAGCGACATATTTTAGAAGATAAAATTAATACTCTACCATTTGGCCACTATTCCTTAAACCCTATCGACCTGTAATTCTATTCTTCGTCCTTTACCTTCTTCCTTTTTCCTTTCCGTAAAAAAGAGGGAACATGGCAAGCCCAATGCCATGTTCCCTCTTTTTTACACTAATATAAAATGACCTTGACCCATATTTCAACTATATATAAGAGAATAAACCATTGTATGGATCAGTATTTCTACAAACGGTGTACAAGCAACACTTTAAGATGGAAAGTGTAAAGGATAAGATTGTAAATGAACTACATAAACCAGCAAGAAGAAGATTTCCAAGAAGAAGTACAATCATTAAAGGAATGAATGATCTTTACCAAGCTGATCTCATTGAAATGATACCACACAGTAAAGTAAACAAAGGATTTAAATATATTTTAACAATTATAGACTGTTTTACTAAAATAGCTGATGCTTTACCGTTGAAGGACAAGACTGGTAAAAGTGTTACCAAAGCTATGGAAACAACAATACAAAGAAATAAATTTAAAATTAAACATTTACAAACGGATGATGGAAAAGAATATTTTAATAAAGATTTTGGAGCTTTGATGAAAAAATATAAAATAAATCATTATTCTACAAATTCTGAAGTTAAAGCTTCAATAATTGAAAGATTCAATAGAACATTAAAAGGAGCAATGTATAAACAATTTTCAAAACGAGGATCATATGTGTGGTATGACATATTACCACAACTTATAAAAGAATATAACAACAAATATCATCGTACCATCGGAATGAAACCTATCCAAGTAAACAGTGCTAATGCTAAAATTGTATTACAACGCATCAAAAATAATACAACACCAAAAATAGAAAAGTTACAACCAAAAAAGTTTAAGGTTAATGATAAAGTTCGTATAAGCAAATACAAAGGTGTATTTAGTAAAAGATATCTGCCAAATTGGACTAATGAAGTATTTACAATTTATAAAGTGCAACCAACTATACCTGAAACTTACATTTTAAAGGATAATAAGGGTGAATTACTTCAAGGTGGATTCTATGGACATGAGTTGTTAAAATCAACAGTTGGTGATGTATATCTTGTTGAAAAAATTTTACAAAGGAAAAAGGATATGGTTAAAGTTAGGTGGTTAGGATTTGATAAAAGTGAAGACTCTTGGATTCCTTCAAAAGACTTGGTATAGTTATTTAATAGCTCATTATGTGTTTAACCTTTAAACAAGATGGAGATTGTACAACAAAAAGATCGATTTAATATTAATAATATTGATGAATTGACGGTTGACAATAATAAGTTAAATCATAGTAAACATGGTGAATTATTACCAAATACGATAAGATGTTTAATAACTGGTCCTTCAAATTGTGGAAAAACTAATGTTGTCTTTAACCTTATAACTAATCCTAAAGGTTTACGCTTCAACAATATATATATTTTTTCAAAATCATTGCAACAACCAAAATATCAATTATTAGATAAAATACTTGCAAATGTACCTGAAGTGAATTTCTACAAGTTTAATGCTAGTGAAACAATCATGCAACCAAATGAAGCAAAACCATTTTCCATTTTTATATTTGACGATGTTTCTTGTGAAAATCACGATACTATAAGAAACTATTTTGCTATGGGAAGACATCATAATATTGATAGCATTTATATTGGTCAAACATACAGTAAAATTCCAAAACAGCTTATAAGAGACAATGCAAATATGTTGATCATCTTTAAGCAAGATGAGACAAATTTAAAGCATATATATAATGATCATGTTAATGCGGATATGCCATTTGACAAATTTAAAGAAATGTGTGGTAAAGCATGGAATGAAAAATATGGATTTCTCGTTATTATGAAAGAAGAAGATATTAAAAATGGTAGATATCGTATAGGGTTGGATAAATTTGTATTTATGCGTTGAACTACCAATGCTACATCTAGTTACACGTTGAACTTCACAGTGTAAACATGGTGAATCAAGAAAAACTATTAAAAGAAATAAAATCACTCAGTGATTCTATTAGGATAAAGAATCGTGCATTAAGGATGGGTTTAAGTGAAAGAGAAGAATTTTTAGAGAATACATTTAAACCTATCACGGAACCTTTAAAACAAATATCAGAAACTATTGGTAAACCTCGTTATGAAGGAGATGTTTTACTACCGGTTTCTAAACAAGAAGTACAAGCATTAAAAAAAGAAGATGATGATGATTCATATACAAGTGCTAGTGAGCAAGAAGAAACAAAAGAAGAAGAATCAATTGTTGAAAAGGAAGAACAGCCAATACCTGAAGCAGAACAATCTATTCCAAATTTAACTCAATTGAGTAGTGATATATTACAACATGGACCTCTTGGACGAAAATATATAATGAAAATGCTACATGACATGAAATCAAATCCAAATTTAAGTAAATCACATGTATATGGAGCAAGAATCGATGGAAATGAATTGAAAATTGGTAACTCTAAGCTTGAAGTAACTCAAGATGATTATATCATTATTGGTGATCATAGATATAAAGGAACAAAAGGATTATATGAATTAATTTTTAAAAATATACCAATAAAATATTCGGCAAAAGATTTAAATACTTTTAAAGAAATTTTACAAAATACTAACGCTCATAAAAGAAACTACTCAAAGGATGCAATGATTAATCGTTCACGTGCAACAAAATATAATATTGTTATAAAAAAATTGTTTCCCCCACGAAAATTACCAACATTACGTACCACACCGGCTGTGAGACAACCATTAAAAAGAAAATCTTTATCACTTATGGATTTATCACTTCTTGAACAACATGGTAAAAAGAGTAAAGGAGATACTTCAACATCTGGTAAAGGATTAATGAAAAATCTATACAATACAAATGTTATCTACTACAACGACATCAATAAATTAGTTGACAGAATGAGACTATTGCATGAAGCTATGGAAGCCGGTCATACTGGTTTAAATAATGAATGGGTGGCTCTAGTTGATGAACTTAAAAATCGCGGCATAGTTGTATAATTGTCCGCGAATATAAAGAAGTTGCAAGTGTAAGATGTATCAGTTCTAACATGAGCGTCGACAAGTTCGGACGCTACTCCGCATTAGGAGTGCAAGTTGGAGAAGACAGAAAAAGAAGCGGATTACCGCAAACACCTGGAGGTGACTATAACATAAATAATAAACGACTAAAATTAGTTAAAGATCCAGAAGAAGATACCGATGGAGCAAATTTAAAGACAGTAAAAGAAGCTACTTCAACATCATTGAAATTACATAAGAATACTTACGATGTTAAATCACATAGATTAATTAATGTTGGTAAACCAACTGAAAATTCTGATGCAATTACTAAAGAATACTTATTATCTGAACTTTCAAATACTTTAAAATTGCAATGGGGTAACAACTTAAAAGATGGACAAACATATGATGCTGGAAATTATAGAATAACCAATGTAGGAAATCCCAAAAATAATAAGGATTCAGTTAATAAAGAATATTTACATTCTATAATACCGGAAAAAACTGAACATGGATTTTCTTTTTATAAATTTATTATAAATGACATTGGATACCCAAAGGAAGACGGTGATGCTGTAAACCTAAAATACATCAAGGACAACTGTATTTTACAAGATGTTAATGGAATCGATTGTCATGGTAAAACATTGACGAATGTAAAGTTTGGTTCTCAACCAAAAGATGCTGTTACTATGGAACAATTATCTAAAGAATTAAAAAAGGAAACATCAAATTTTGTAAAACATGAAGATGCCGTGCTAAAGCGAGGAAATACATTCATACATGGAAATGAAAAGTTTAATTTAATGCAAGAAAGTAATAATGAATGGGATGCGGGAGGTAAAAAAATAACACACGTAAGACTTGGTGAAAAAAGTTCGGATGTACCTATAATGGCACAAACATTAATTGCGAAAGGTCCTTTATTAGGTACATACGAAGGTCATAATAGTAGAATAAAAAATATTATTCCTGGTTATGAAGAAGATGATTGTGTCACAGTGAAACAAACAATAATTTGGGATAAACGCAATGGAACTAAATTTGATGCTAAGATGAAGAAAATAATTAATGTTTCACCAGGTGAAGTTTTCAATGATGCTGCTACTATTGGACAAGTCATAACAACATCAAAAAGTGATTCGACCGCTTACACATGTAATGATAAACGTATTATGCAGTTACACGATCCTCAACATCCAAAAGATGCTGTAAATTTAGATTGTTTAATAAGAATAGTAGGAAATTTACTTATTGATACCCACAATCATATAGCTAGTACAACGAGTCATGTGATAATTCAACCCGATGAACGGGAAGCTTGGATTAAAAATAGAATTATAAATCAATATATAATTAATTTGAATAACTAAGTGTTTAAATATAAAAAATTATACATAACTTATTCATTTATGTAATGTATCTTGTGGAGTAAACACACCAGTTTATATAAGACTACATAATGAAGGCCGTATCACTCAGTCATCATCAAGACAGCAACAAGAGAGGACGTGGTATAACTTCAACTGCGTTATCCCTGCTTAGACGGATACCTATTGGTGCTGTTGTAAATCGAGCAATAGACGCTTTACCATACGAATTACATATTCCTGGAGGTTATCAATATTGTGGACCTGGAACTAAGTTGGCAAAACGTTTAGCAAGAGGAGATCCTGGAATTAATAAATTAGATCAAGCTTGCAAACAACACGATATAGCATATTCAAAGTTTAAAGATTCAACAAATAGATCAATAGCAGATAAAATTCTGTCAGAAAAAGCTTGGCAAAGAGTAAAATCAAGTGACGCAAGTATTGCAAAAAAAGCAGCGGCTTGGGCAGTAACAACAGCCATGAAGACAAAAGCTAAGTTTGGTGGTGGAAGACGACGTCGCAGAGGAAGACCTGCAAAAAGAAGAGCTCCCAAAAAAGGTGGAAATATTAGAAAGAGACGTCGTAGAACTCGTAAAGCAAAATTAAAAAAGGCTTCTGTTTGGTCAATGGTAAAAAACGGAGCAGGTTTATACCTAAGACCGTACCGTGTGTACTAAATAAAAAAAATCAATTGATAATTCCAAATAAAGCCTTAACTAATCATCAGTTAAATGATTATGTAAAATGTTTGAAAATACCATTCTTTCGAGGAGTTTTTATGAAAGATGCATTACCAACTAAAATATGGAAAAATGAAACTGGAATAGTAAATTTGGATTCCACCTATGGTCCAGGCACTCATTGGGTATGCTATAAAAATCTCGGACAAACCATTTACTACTTTGACAGTTTTGGCAATCTACCACCGCCTAAAGAACTTCAACATTATTTTCAAAACTCCAAAAACATTTTTTACAATTACAAAAGAGAACAACCTAACAATACTGAAATATGTGGACATTTATGTTTGGAGTTTCTAGCGAAAAGTGTCAGTCACCTTTAAGATGTCATCGTATACAGTGTCACTGAGTGGAAATTCATCCACATTAAAAAGTACTCTATTCCCAGCATTGCGTTTATCCAAGGAAAGATTATGGGAAGCGGCATTACTTGATTTGACTACCTACAATTCAATTCCTAATGTTACAGAAGGAAAAAACAATTTACTACATTATTATGAAACTAAGGATGCTGCAGGAAAATACTCAGAATTGAAAATAATTACATTTCCTACTGGAGCTTATGAAATTGATGATATAAACCAATTATTGCAGAAAAAACTCGGAGAAGATAATATCACAATCAAAGGAAATAATAATACTTAAAAGCAGAAATAACTTCAAAATATTATATAGATGTCGGAATGAAAAACTCTATTGGCAGTTTACATGGATTTACAGATACAAAAAAGAAAATCTTAACTCCTGGAACTACTCATTCAGGTAATACAACTGTTACAATATTAAAAGTAAATAGTATTGATGTAACATGTAATATTATACATGGATCATATAGAGAAGGAGTAAATCAGCATATCTTACATACATTTTATCCAACAGTTGCTCCAGGTTTTAAAATTGTTGAGAAGCCACAAAACTTGATATACCTACCGTTAAACACCAGTTTCATTTCAGACATCGTACTGAACATATTGGATCAAGACGGTCATAGTGTTGACTTTAGAATAGAAACAATTACTATACGAATACACATCAGAGCAGCGACATAAAAATCAACATGGGATTATCATTTAAACCACAACGGAAGAGTCGGGAGCTCAGTAGCTCCTCGACATTGGAAGAGTTAACATCAGACAACATTCGTTTTCTACAAAAGATTGGATTGAAACTTAACAACGATGGATATCCTGGATATATCTCAAGGACCGACATTCGACGAAACACTATGGGAGAAGGAATATCACACACACAACCCTTACACTTCATCAAAATTAAACAATAATGATGAAATAAGAATTCCCATTCAACAACAAGATATTTACACATTACCATGTGAAAGTTATTTGTACATCGAAGGAAGGGTATTAAAATTGGATGGAAAAACTGCTTCAACAGTTCCTTTTATAAATAACCCAATGGCATATCTTTTTGATGAAATAAGATATGAGATATCAGGGGTGACAGTTGATTCAACAAAAAAGGTTGGTATAACAACTACATTAAAAGGATTAACATCATTAACACCACATGAGAAGAATTCAATAGTCACCGCCGGATGGGTTGCTCCCGATAAAGACACTATAACACCTGCTTCCAACGGTCATTTTGATTTTCATGTACCTTTACGATTGCTTTTAGGATTTGCTGAAGATTACAAAAGGGTTATAATAAATGTTAAACAAGAATTAGTATTACTCAGATCTTCAACTAATAAGGACTTAATACTTGCAGACCCTGCAACTACGGAAGATAAACTGGAATGGCAACTACAATTGGATAAAGTTGTTTGGAGAGTACCTCATGTAAAATTGGCTGATGAACATAGAATCGTATTGTTAAGAAAGTTAAAATCTGAAGAGACATTGTAATGCCATTCCGAAGTTGGGAATTTCATGAATACCCTACATTACCTCAAACAGAACGACAAACATGGACCGTCAAAACATCAACTTACTTGGAACGTGCAAGGTACATAATACTCGGTTTTCAAACTAAGCGAAAAGATGTTATTACTGCAAATGCTGGTCAATTTGATCACTGTAAAATAAAGAATTGTAAAGTTTTCTTAAACTCTCAATTCTTTCCATATGACAATTTAAATGTCATGTTTAGCAAAAAACGTTTTTCCATTTTATATGATATGTATGCAAGATTTCAATCATCATATTATGGAAAGACTAATACACCACTATTATCACCTGATCAGTATTATTCCAAAGCTCCAATAATTGTAATCGATTGTTCAAAACAAAATGAATCAGTAAAATCATCAAGTGTGGATATAAAAATTGAAATGGAATTTGAAGAACCAGTAGCGGATGGAACTTCGGCATACTGTCTAATTCTACATGATAAAATAGTTACTTACACACCACTGACCGGAATAGTGAAAAATGTACTTTAAAATATTAGTACAACTACTGCAAAATATTGAGGTTAGAATTATCTTCCTCAATTTTTAAGGTTAGAATTTTGTTTATAAAACACAAGTTGAAAATAAACAATTATGTAATTGTATAAATTTCAAGAATTTTACAAAAAATATAAAAGCAGGAAATTAACTAGTAGAAACTTCATTCTATCTTCAACCGTCGTATGGGAAACATCGTTCGCAAGATGAATTCTACTAATGGAGAAGAAAATACACCTCTAATGGATGAAAATAGTTCTGATATAGAAAAGCAAGTTGAACAAGAAATGGATGAATTCCTCAAGTTTAACAAACATAAGAAGAAAGAAGAAGAAGGAGAAGATGAAAAAGAAGTAAAAAGAAAAAAGGTTGAAGTTAACATTACAACAAATATTTTAACAGAAGTATTTCTTCGAATTTTCTACCCTATTTCTTCATGCATGACAAAAAGTATATCTGTTGGAATTGTAAAATCATTGGATTATTCACCAATTGTTATGTTAAATCAAGGAAGTAAAATGGTTATCTTTACTGAAACTTCTTGGGATTCTCTAATGAAACATTTACATCTTTTGGAATGTTATTTAACTAACAACACATTTGGAAAAAGAACAAGATTAAGTTTATTAGAATCAAATATTGAAGTTGATATAATCAAACATCGTGGGGGACAAGTTGTTCGCTTCAAAGATTTAACTAGACATGATGTAAAATTACATTTCACTAAAGAAGAATTTTACACTTTAAGTTGTACTACCGGTCCTGTCACTAGATACTTAAAACAACTAGTATTTTCAAGTACAATAATTAAAGATTATCTAATCGATACAGTGGAAAGACAACCATTCATTCCAATTTTATATGGTCCTGTGGATACTTCAATTTTTAATCGAATACCTCAAGAAGTGGATATGTGGAGACAATTAAACAACTATCACACCAATTTTAATATAAACGAAGAAGCACAAGAAATAAAAGAAGAACAATCGTGTTTGTAATAACAGTCAGTTGTGGATGAGACTTCATCATGAACAAACGGGTTTCGTTTTCTACTGCATCACAGTTAATGGAAGTTAAAAGAGGTATAATTGAATTTCAAGCTTTTCGAGGGAATGATGGAAATTTCATTATTAAAGAATTAGTAATTTTGGATATGAACACATCTGTAATTTATCATTACTTGTTCAAACCTCCATTTCCATTCAATAAACTAACAACTAAAGCGAAAGTTACAAACAAATGGTTAAACAAACATTTTCATAACTTAAAATGGGATGAAGGTTTTATTCATTATAACATGATGCCGCATATTATGAATCATTATTGTAAAGAGTTTAAAACTATCTACACAAGAGGATTGGAAAAAGCAAATTGGATACAATCATTTACAAGCAATGAAGTGATAAATGCAATAATAGATAGAGATTTCCAATGCTACTTTAATGAACTTTGTATTTCATCAAAAAGTTTTAAACATCGAAGGTCACAGTGTGCTTTGAAGAATGCCTACCGCTTGAATAATTTCCTTCAACAAAGTGGTGGGGGTAGCATCAGTGGTGGGGGTAGTGTCAGTGGTGGGGGTAGTCTCGATAATAAAAGTGAGAGCGCTACCATGACACAGCATGAGTATTACTCGAACCTCCGAAGAGACAACATCTCCAACGGATATTCTTATTAACAAGAAGATTAGCATCAGCAAAAACATTAAGATGGCATCAAACAACTTACTTCAAAATTTAGTTGAACAATTCAACGCTCATTCAAAATCAACAATCCTACCTACAAAGAAATGTTCCGAGCTGAAAGAAGAAAAACACTACATCATTCATACAATAAAGAAGATGGAAACTTCAGTAGGTGATGCTATAAATTGCACATTAAGCGAGGCACCTTATACAATTGGTGATGAAGCAAAATTTCAAATCTTCCTACCAAAGCGCTTCGTACAACTACTACAAAATGAAGATCTTCGTATAATTCAACCCGGCGCACTCTATTTGGTATCACATGGACCAAGTGGAAACAACTCTACTGAACTTACAATTCATGTAACACCTACTACTGATTAGTTTGTACATAAGATTGTAAATATTTCTTTGTATTTGTTTCTCAATAAATATGATATAAACCTAAAAAAAAAAATAAAAAAGCAACATATTGTAATGTGTTTGTACATTACAATATGTTGCTTTTTTTAAAAATTCCATGGGATGACCTTGACCCAATTTTGTGTGATAATAAAAGTGAAAATCAACTTGTTAAATTCATCAGTCTACGACTACCTTTCGTACCGTACACATCTCACTCTCTATCACTAAATACAAAACTTCAACATGTCCCTAAAGGTTAAGTGTGCATCTTATGATACCAACACCATAACTACTTTTGAACAACTTGAAGATTTAACTAACGAAATGCGAGTTTTACTTACCGGTGGTTATCACTTAACTGTTGATGTTAGTGCTACTAATACAAGGATGTTCACTAAAACAAAATATTGCGATGATGAAATATTTTTTTCTACACAACCTACAACTTCTTCATCGCCAGCTGGTCAACATAACGTCAAGTTCCAGAAGTATTACCAATGTTGAATAACTTTTAATAAATAAAATTACAACTAAGGAATCACATGATCAATGTCAAGTTCATAAAAAGGATGTAACAGTTTGATAAATAATCATTCGCTTCTCAGCTCTCGCCACAACAAGATCTATTCTACAAAATGTTATACAGAATGATGATTGAACTTGATGGGAAAATCTATGGAAAGGATTATAACACTGTTGAACAAATAACTCAAGATTTAGATGTATTAACTAAAGAAGGATATCAAGCTAAATTAATTTTAAAATTTCCTGAAGTACATCCACTATCAACAGAAGAACTTATTGCTATGGCTAAGGCAGAGAGAGAAAAAAAGTCTGAAGAAAACAAACAGAAACAAACTTCCTAAATTTCAATAATCCTTACACTTGTAAGGTATAATTTTTTAAAACTCCATTTGGATGACCTTGAAATTACCCCTACCACTTTTCATAGTACATAAAACTCGCTATTCATCACTATACAATCTTATTCTTTCACTAGACTCCGCAGCGTCAACATGGAAGAGCAAAAATACAAGTACAAACCTCGTTACTGTTGTGAACAACAGTGTACAGATTTAGGACCAATGATGGTGGATGGGTTAGCTTGTACTAAATGTGAATTCTTCGGATCTTGTTATTGCAAATGTAAAACAAAACAACTACCGCCACCGGAATTGCGAACTTTGAAATTTTACAAATCAAGATATTTTCATACATGTTGTCCTCAAAGATGTTTCAAATTTCACCCTCTAGATCTTGCTCATTGTCAACGCACCAAGTCTCATCAAGATGATTTTTGTACACATATGATAAAAAGATGTAAATACAGATCAGATTGGTATTCCGATCCTGTAGAACCATCAAATGTATAATTTCAGTTTTACACTCTTTTTTAAAACTTCAATTGGATGACCTTGAGATTTCCCCCACCATTAGTTCTAATTTTTATATAATATTAAATCATTCCACTTCCAACACTCTAACTAACAACATGGAAGGAAAATTTATCAAGTTTGAACATATAATAACTGACAGGGAGGAGATGGAAGAATTGTTTCAAAACTTACTTTCTGTCATTGACGAATATCCTATAAGATGGTTCAGAATTGTAGTTCAATATTTAAATCCTGGTGAATTGTTTTCTTCATCGAGTGAAGAGGATGAAACAACTACTTCGGTTCAAATAATTGAATTAAAAGACGAAGAAGAAGAATAACTAAACGTTTTATTCAATCATAAGCTCAAGGTCCCCTATATAGAAGCCCCCTCCCTAGAAAGCCCCCCTCCCTAGACACCTGCTCAAGGTCGCCATTATATAAGCCCCCTTCCCTAGGCGCTAATCCTCATTCGATTGCCAACTCTCTAACGATGAACACCTCTCCATTGGCACGAATGAATGCTAGTTTTGAAATAAACTCAAAAGATGATATACAAGAAATATTTAATGCTTTAAATGAAATTATAGATAAATTTAACTCTATTACAATGAATTTGGAAATAACTTACGCTTGTCCTATTTGTGATAAGGTTGAAAGTTCTGATGAAGACAGTTTACTAAATCTTACTCCTCCTACCCCTCTACAGTCGGACACAACTTCTAAGGCAAATGATGAGCAGCATCTTTCCCCCACCACTTCTATGTAACAACGCTCTTTCCCCCTACCACTTCTTTATTTAACCGACATTTCCCTCTTTTAACTCTCATTCCATCCTCGCCTCTTCAACTGTCAACATCGCTTCTTTCAAAATTTCAAAAAAACACAAACATGATGGATATGATGGATGAAGTTCCATTTGTAACAAGGATGGAAGAGGATAAATTGAAATTGGAAATCAAACGATTGGAAATGGAACGGGAAAACCAACTCGAGATGTTACGTTTGTTCAAACTTTTTAAATACATCATCTGGGGACTCTGCGTTTACCTTCTCATCGTCGTCGGTGTTTGTGTTTACAACTCTGTAGTTCATAACAAAACTTCAACTTGTTTAAACACTGCTGTCACACATTGATTGTATGTTTTTCACAAATAAAATTCACAAACCTAATTCTATACCTATCCCGCTATCGCCGGAGTTAGTTCCACTCTCCGAACTATTACTCCGGTGGTAGCGGGATAGGGTTTTTTAAAACTTACTCTGGATGACCTTGACATACTTTCCATAACCCAATTGTCAAGTTGAATTTCAAATTTCAAATAACATCTCCTCCCCCACCGGAAGCTATATGGCATGGCATATGGCGGCAGCGACTGATTTGGCAGCTGGCCGATGGCAGCTGGCCGGCAGCGGCTGGCAATTGGCACGACTTCCGTTTTGAAAGTAACCAAACCCCACTACTCCTGAAGTTAAGAACGTTTAAATTTTCTTGAGACCTTTTGAATAATTAAAGGGTAGGCCTACTGTCATATCTGTATTTATGTACAAACAGTATTTCGATAGGGCTTTAAACTGAAAATAGCTTTAATTTCATGAGTTCAGTTTGTTTAATAAATATTGAGTTCATCTTTCATTTTTAACATTTTGTCTACGTTTACTGAACAATAAACAGATGAGTAATAAAAACTCATACTGAAAACTTGCATATATTTTAATGAGACAATGATGTAATAAAATACCGTAATGCTCTCAAAAATAATCCATATAATACCGAGGGTGAAAATTACTTCTATTTCCGTTAAAGTTTGATGTTAGGTATCAGAGCTATTTGATCTCATTTGATTAATCTTATAGATATTGGAATAAAGAGTTCATTAGCATATAAAATCTTAGAAACCGTATCTACATACCAATATTTTTAGAAATTTTTTAAGTCGTATGTAGTATTAAACTTAAGAAAATTTGCAAGGAATTTAAAAGTTTTAATGATAATTTATTAAACAATCCATATTCAGATACCAACAATAAAAAATTAAAAAAAAACTCTTAAAAATGAATTGTTTGAGTTTCTAAAGATTTATCTTGAGAAACCTTTTAGAAGTGTACTAAGCGATCATTAGCTGTTTGTTTACATAAAATCAGAGACAACGTTTCCGTAGTTTTGCAAACAAAAAGAAACGTAGCGGAGTAAACTCTGTGTGTTCTGCTGGCGCAACAGGTAAAGTGCTGTCACTGATTTATTTTGAGTACACTTGAATACTTTATTATTTTTTTTATTATTTATTACTTTTTTATTATCTTGGATGAATAAAAATGTGTCATAAGAAGTTTGTGTTTTAAGCTTAACTTGCTAGCTAAAAAGAATTTAAGAAAAAGTTCTTATTTAAACTATTTTTGACTTCATTTATTTCTCTCTTTAAAAAAAATTATTTATTTTTATTTGAAACAATTAATACTTTTTTCTTCAGTTTACATGAAATAATTAGAACATCTTCTTCATTTACAATACCGACTCCATTTAATGTGACTTTTAAATTTAACGTTTTACTTCATGAATATATTATACAACCTCATTAAAGCTTATCTTTTATTGGCAAACAAATTTGTTGTTGTGCGTCACCTAGATGTCATAGTTACATCTTAGTAAGTACAAGAAAGGCAAAAGGTCTCCAGTATTATCTGATATTTTTGGAAAGTAGCCATTCTGTTGATGTATTGCTGGATTTTTTAGACTTATTTCAAGCACATAAATCAAGTCTGTGGTTTTGGAGACCAATATTGGAACTAGCCAGATTTGATACTAGATATTCAAGTCTCCTTGGCAACAAATATTTAAGATGTTACGAGAATATATTAAAACAACTTATATCGACTATATAATTTTTGTGTCTTCGTAATACAAATCATAATACACACTCATTATCACATTAGACTCACACAGTTTAGGAGTCTTATGATATTCAAGTATATTTAATTTTAGCAACTCACAGGTAGTTTTGTATTCAAGCACCCTATCAAAACAGTCCGAGGTTTTGTCTGCGGTAATGCAGTTTGTATGTAAAGTAGAGGCGGGACTGCGGCCTCTCTCAGGGGCTTTATACAAATTACACTTCAGGCCTCATAAACATGAAAATTTACCTTCTGCAATATTAAAGCTTCAATAGATAGATACACATTGAGCATAATATAACAAAAATATGAGGAATTGTAAAGTTAAAGCTCGTTTAGTTATTCAAAGTGCAGTAAGTTAAGCTTGTCAAATAAAATGTACAAGTATCTACATAATTTGCCGGAAAACAAACTGTGTTATCTAAAATATGAATAAGAAGAAATAAGCCCACTGCACTTATATTCGAAGAAATGCGAAACCGTTTTGTCCAGTTTCTTGAATTTTAGCTAAAAAAATATGGTTGTAACTTAACCAGAAGTATTTTTGAAATACAAAAAAGTTGAGTTTTCTCATAAAATGAAAGATATTGGGGAAAAATTAATAGTAGTTTTCATCACTAGGAGCAAAAGTGGGCCTTTTTGGTGCGCAATCGTGTTTTAAAAACGGGGCGCAGCCGAGTTTTTAATAAAACTTTACATGCAGATTTAGTGGATTAAACCCATAATGCTTATCCCCGAATTGGTCAAGTTGGTACCACTGTATCCTGTTGATTTTCACTCCCCCGCGGTTCCAGAACTACCAACCTCACCGTCATATGCCGTCGGATGACACACTTACCACCACTTGCAAGAAATATTTTGATCGACTAGTTTTCCGCTCATTTAGAATTAATGGAGGCTGCTGACAAACACCTATTCATCGCTCAGTTGATACCCCTGATTTCCGATACTATCCGGTCGCCTTTTCAGGTATCTGACTGACTTCTGCTAAGTCGATTTTGGTAGTTTTTTCTGCTGAATTATCAAAATATTATGATTTCAGAATTAATACTTGCGGACCGGTTTCTGAAGTCGATTGGAATTACGTATATATTTGTTTGTCTAACAAATTAAAAATTTAAGGGGTGCCGACTTTTTACACCCTGTATAGATGGTCTCAAGACAGACCTACTAATTTCTATTAAAATATTAATGTCATAACGCTTTATGCTCTACTATCCCAATCATCCCAAATCAAATTTAATTTAATGATCTTAAAAAGATAAATATTTATCCACTAAGCTATATGTAAGCATACGTTAGTATTAAACAGCAATATGGGCCTACGAAGGTCTTCTTTATGGCCAAGATAATCGCCACATGGGCCCGGCCGACCGCCTTTGGTCCACTGTTATTGCGAGTAGGCTATATTATTAGTATATTATGAATTTCTGATTTGTCTCCATTCAACTTTTATGTTCTATTGATTGCTTTTAAACAATGTTAGTTTATGATAGCCATACATAATATAACTGAGGATTTCCTCGAAAATAGGTTCAAAAATAAGTATCTTCGAACTTCATGTTTTTTTCCTTTTAAACTATTCAATATTTTTTCAAGAAGTTGGAGATGTATCCACTCGACAATCGTCATAATAGTCTCGTAATCTAAAGTAACGTTGATCAGAATTTCCTAATCCAATCGAATATATTGAGTATTATTTTTCAGAAATTGTTAACAATTTAAACCACGTAAAAGAGTTTTTCAGTAGTTGAAATATATTATGTTAAATTTTATAAAGCCACTTCAACATTTTATCAACTTCAAAACAGTATTTCAGTAATAAGTTCAGTTTTAAGATTGAAAATAAAAGATTTGAGATTTGGCCTCCAAATGTGTTTCTCAAGTGAGAGACTCAACTGCAGTACCACAATAGTCCTTTAAATTAGTTATATTTGCGAAGCTGTGAAAACTTCTATACAGAGTTTAAGTTATATTTAATTTTATATTTAGTAAAATGAATCACGAGGAAAGTTAATGTAAATATTTCTAAATAGGAAAAAGTATTTTATCTTTTTAGAGAAATTTAACTTTCACAAAACTAATTTTGTTATTCAATGAATACAGAGAGTTTTTATAATCTCTTTAATAATCTCTTTAACTCTGATAATCAGAGTTTGAGTGATGATAATCTCTTCTCACCTCTGCAGATAACTCCCAACGATTAATAAATTGGAAGACAAATGCTGGAGGTAAATGAGGTGCGATTTTCAACTGCCAGACGCCAAACAAGATTTCATGTTTGTGAAAAATAATGCTATATTTCAAAGCGCTATATTAAAGGTCTTGTACAGTAAAAAAATTGGTTTGATATTCATATGTTTATTAATATTATTATTCTTAAGGCATATATTGAGCCGTAACAGGAAGACCTAAATTTTAACTTCTTAATCAAATTTAATTTTCTTCCATGTATGGTTTTTAAAACTTGTTAACGACATTTGATTCATAATAAGGTCATCATGTTGTTTTTGTTTCTGTTTGAGTGAGTCGGTGGCGTAGTGGATAACGCGCCGGACTTCGGGACTATTGCAGCGAGGTCGAGTGTTCGAATCCGCGTTCTGCCAGTAACTTGTATCAGCACCTTTCACCTCTGTATTTTAGTGGTTCACTAAGTTCTTTGTCTGATACGATCCACGCACAGATCAATGGTCTATTTTGACGGAACGAAGTAAGGCCAAAAGAGTCCTGTCAACCTCTCAAAAAAGTTATAATCAAACCATATTTGTTTTTTATAATACTAAAAGACTAGTAAAACCTAACCAATATTTAACCATGAAAAAGAATTTTCCATGATCAAAAATTGTTTGCTTGACTTCTAACTACCAAACTGACTATAATATTCCTACAATATTCTATATTCTATATAATAGGTCTATAATATTCCTAATTTCAACATCAAAGGTCCATCAAACATCTAATGCTGCAAGTGTTATTAGTAATCTTATTCTGTTTTAAGGTATTATTAAGTGAAATCTTTTTTAAAAGAAGAGCTATGAGTTAAAAAAAGGAAGCTATTAAAATAGTCAGTATTATTACCGAGCGAATTCCCCACGCAATTGTAAATTTATTCATATTTGCCAAATATTCGCTTCAAAAAGTGACGACAGTTATGCTACCCATGTTGACTTACTTCAAATCAAAACTATAATAGAATTAATAAAACATAACCAACTCTCTTATGATTACGGATACAATGTTCAGTATTTAAATTCAAATTAATTATCAAATTTGAGTGAAATATGTTAATTATCAGTTAATTACTTGGCTAAAACATTAATTCACAGTTTACTACTAATGTAGATGGTGAGTAATGAAATCTAAACAACAAAAGAAACAGGTGTTTAGGCTTATTTCGGTTTTCCTCACTCAGATATTCAAAAGACATTTTATTAAAACAATATTGTATAAATGTTTAATTCGTTCGATTGTCAAAACATTGCATGCCTTAGTGTTTGTTAAGTTGTTAAGTTAGGTATTTGTATGCCGCTTTCAAAATATACTAAATACTTTCATTATGTATAAATAATAAATATAAAAATAATTAAAGTTTGTGAACAAACCGTTTGGAAAGACCAGACAAACTGAGCGAACAAAGAACCTCCTCCCTCTGGCTCGCTGCTGCTCGGGTGACTTGGAACTGCTGAAGATTTGATATCACTGCGTCTTGAGAGATCAGGGCTTTATCTTCAAAGCGGTTATCTCTTCTGAAGGAGGGTAAACCTTGCGGCAACAAACCCTTGTGATGGTTGGTAGTTTGCTTTAATTCAAATTGAGATACGCCTAGTGTTCTAAAACTTACATAATGAATATATAATTTTTATCATTTATTAGCAATTTCTATTAATCCTATTGTAGAATTTATTTGAATTACAATCCAAGCAGTACAACACATTTTGGATGAGGTTGAAAACAATTACCTATTTCCAAATTATGTTAAAACCCACATAAAACAAGTACTTTTTTATTGCATGTTAAAATAATACTTTTAAATAGAATTTGTTTAAGTAGTTCTGTTAAAACAACAGTCGATATTCAGTACTGAATGATGTAGGCCCGTATACCATGACGGAGTTGTCTAGCCGTCGACGAGCTGTTATGTCGTTGTTGTTTCCTTCTGTTGAGTAGATACATCGTCGATAAATTAGAATAAATGAAGACAAACACCTTTAAAGATTTTTAACCTGTTTATATGGTGGTCATGTAATAAAATTTGATCTCTTGTGGTAGGTAAACTATTTGAATTATATTATTTAACCAACATTATACAGGATGAGTTTCTTAAAGTGATCCAATAGCTAACTTTTTTATTCTATATCTAACAGTATACTTACTATGGGGGATACCTTTTACTTTTTATTTTGCTTTCAGGTATGAAATTCACTTTTCAAAATTTCCCGCCATTTTTTCAATATGGCGGCCAACTTTAAATTTTTTTATGGAACACCCTACATTTTATGAAGTGATTCAAGAAGATTATATAACTCATAAAAATAATAATTTAAATCACTTTAAGAAACTCACCCTGTAGATTCATAAATTTTTATTACAATTTAACAGTTTTCCTTAGTACATATAATCAATGAATTGAGAAGGTTGTTTATGATTAAAAAGTTAGAAATACAATTATGATAAAATGTACAACTAGTTTTTAAATTGTTGACTACGTAAGTTTAAAAATAGAGCAAAACAAAGTGTTAAAAATACTTCTGCAAAAACCACAACTTGCTTTAAAGCTAATCCAAACTTATACTTTAAGTATAAAGCTTTGGAACTATACTGATTGACTGCATTGTTTTGCATTGAAAACTTTTTTTACTCTGATCTTATGACGTGATTGCGAGATTCACTTGTGACAGACTTCTCCGTCAGCGGACTAATGACATAAGCCGGGTTGTTGTATGACGCTGTCAGCCTCGCAGACTTGTTATGAATCACCTGCTGAACTCACGGTGCTCATTTACAGTCTTACACAGATTGGTAACAAGAGTTAGGCTTAAAGCAAATTTTGACTAATTGTCGTTTTCGGCTTAGATTTTCATTCAAGATTTGGTTTACGGGATCATATGTCACTTAGTGAGACCTTTTGCTCTATGTGCATATCAACCTATGCTTACATTTAATAGTTGATGCAGATATTGAGTGAGTCATCCCCAGTTGGGATGAAGGTTCATAGTATTTTCATTGTGTTCATATATTTTTTTCATTTATATTCATAATGTCATTTAAGACACAAATGGATGTGTTATGTTATATCAGTTTGTTTTGTGTTAAAGTATGTAGGGCTATCTCAAAGTGATATTTAAACCTCGGCCTGTATAATTAAAATGTAGTAATCGATGTTTAAAAATTATAGCTAAATTAGGTTGGATGCTCAAGATCGAAAAATTTGGAAATTTTTGTTATGATTAAGGTATCTTCGATGTTTTTATTGTAGTGTGTATTTGTATGATATCTTACCAAAAAACGTTCCAATCTTGTAAGCAATGGTCTAATTTTTTTTTGTAAACACTATAATAATTCAGACTAGAAGATTTGGCTAGCATAAAAGGTTTTTAGTTTCATCTATTACTACTACAAGTTGTGATTTGTATCAAATGGTAAGTATGTGAAGAGCTAAGTTTAGAGAGCAAAATATTTAAAGTAAAAGTAAAGCTTCTAAAATACAGCTCCTATTTTGTTCCCTTAAAAAAGAGTTAATCAATCACTTGAAATTAGTATCCTCGCTGTGGATCAAATTAAAACCAACTGATGTAACGTAATCTACCGACGATCAGTCACTGCCTGACAGTAATTGTTTTTGGTCACCTTCTAGATTAGTGAAGTTATACGCAGCCTTCTTTTCTTCATGTATGTTTCGTTTTTTCAAGTGAAAGTAAAATAATTACGAATACACACTTTTTTATATACTACACAAAGCAAAAAAATTACCAATTAAAATACCAACTAACGGATAATTAAACATTTCATGGCTTCTTGTGAAGTAACATTCAAAATATTTTTTAGTTTGAGGATATTATTGAGGATATTTAGAGGCATAAAATATACATCTCTTAGGGAATAAATACATTTAGTAATGTCGTCGTTTCATATAGTACAGGTACAAAAAAGGAAATGCTATAAAAATTTAAAAGAATTGAATAAGAATTATTTTTAAATAAAAATTTCTTTCATAGCTTGAAGTTATTCATATTTAGCAACTTTTGTACTTTATAAGCTCCTTTAATAATCACTAAATTTTTTGCTGATAATTTAAACATATTAGCCTTGCAAATGAACAGAAGTTGGATAAATAATATTTGTAAATTGACCCACCTATTACCTGTCCACCAGCCAGTCTAGACTCTGAAGCCCTTTATGTACATGCGGTTTATTTGTGTCCCTTGTGTATTTTTTTATGTTTTCGTCTCCTGTGTGTCTATTTATTGAACATTATGTAATTTTGACGACTTTCGTGTGAAGGGAATTGTAGAATTCATTTTCTTAGAAGGCCGATGACGGTTCGAAACCTGTTGCTTTCGCAACAATCGGAATACATTAACCATTATTTATTGAAGTCATTGATTGGAAAAAGTTTATTTCTCTTTTGTTATAATTTATAAAATATCTAATAGAAAGTTTACTGTGTGTTATTAAATAACACAAACTTTTTAAGAAAGCATTTTAAACATAACTAGTATTCGTAATTGTGGGTACGCCCCAAGCGTTAAACTTTGAAGGACATAAAACTATACCATATCGTCCAAAAATATTGAACTTTTTCTTTGTTTTATTCCTTATAATATGCAGCTTTTAAGTCTTATCTTTGACAAGTGACATAATAATGACTAATAAAGTGACTAAGGGTTAAAAACAAATAAAAAACAAGAGTAGTCTTATTTGTTGAAAGGATAACAAAGATGTAATAATGAATGACTCTTTCAAAAATAAGGAGACGCACAGTACCAAGACATAAATCCTCCTTATCTTTTGATATTTACAAATATTTCTTCTCGAGAGTCTCCTCAATGATATAACTCGACGGCTGCGTCCACACACTTCTGCAATTCATCAAACTGCTGGCCTCCTCCCAGCGTCGTCCTCGGATATTGCTTCACTGATTGATTTATAGTAAATTACGAAAAAATCCAAAATTGTTCTCCTTGCTTGCGAAACAGGGTAACTATTAATTTATTTCTTACCGTGGTAGCTAAAGTAGTTATGGAGCTTGTCTTCTAATACCAAGTTTGCCGGCTTGATCGTGAGAAAAGTTAGTAACATTTTAAGTCTCGAAACTGGACAAAGTTGTCTTTTGTTATTTGGCTTTTAATAAGTGATCCTGACTCAGCTGAAATGAATCATATGGTCTACGAAAAAATAGGAGAGAAACCTCATCTACCCAACAGGACACTCACCCTTTAGTAGTATTCACCATAAAATACTCACCAGGCGTTGGTGTTTGGGGAAATTTCCAATAAAGCATAAAAGTAATCATTTAGTAACTTATTAGTGTTCTATATTTTTCTCACCATTCACTGTTATCCTCTCTTATTTAAGAGTTCAAGGGGAACAAAACCAAATTCAAGCTTAAATATTTTCTATTTTTTATGTACATGCGCTTAAAAGTATTGTCATCAGGATTAAATTGCTGTCACCCTAATTAATTTATAAAGAAAGATATTATTGTTTGACTTTATTCTTATAGTAGGCCGAAATGATCTTTGAGTGCAAAATTTATTTTTAAAGTTTTTAATAAGAAGAATTGTTACGAAACCTTTATAGTTTTTTTAGAAGCCCAAAACATTTTTAAAGCTCCAAAAAGTACATTTATTTTGAGACGAAATTATCCATATTATGTACTCTTTTATGAAAATTTATCTTAGAATTATTTTTAAATAGGTGTGTAGTTCATAATAATTTGTACGTAAAATAAATTTTATGATTACTTTTATATTACGTTTGTGTAAGGTGTTTCATTTTGAAATAACATTTTTGAAGTAAGTAATGATTTAGTACGGTTATTAATGTTTTATATTTTCTTCCGGGTAAATTTAAATATGAACCATTGAAACGGATTTGCTTGATTGGTGTTTACTTGTTCAGAGAAATACATTTTAAATGTGCGATATTATTTAGAAAATTATTTTTTCAATTAATTATTATTTCTTCAGGTCGTTTAATTGATCAATTTAACCACACCACAAGGAACATGATAAATTTTCATTCAACAACCTATGAATATGGTACTATTATACAGGGCTAATATATTTAAATTTTGCTTACTGCGTTAGGGAAAGCTGGTATAATTTAATGAAAGGGAGAGGTTTAACTTTCATTTCAACATTATTTACATCGCCATGTGGTGGAGCTGGAAATTTGAAACTCCGAATCGTCTCCTTTGGATTTACATTTTTAGTTTATTAAAAAAAGAAAAAAAATATAAAAATAGTATACTTTTTAAATAGCTTTTACCTTTTTAAATACCGTAGCATGAACAAAATTAGAATGCATTGAAAGTTTTCTAAGGAAATTTAGGAGGAATTGAATACTGAAGACATATCTGTATTTACATAAGAAATGGATTTCAACAGACTGTCCTTGGACTGTTTTTACAGTTAAATAAAATGTAAAAATATATTTTTTATTATTATTTTGATTATTTTCATATTAAATTTGCCTGCAGACCCATAGCATTCAGTTGGTCTTTTAGTACAAATTTAAACTAAATAAAATTAACTAAGCATTTTTAATTTTAATAATAAGTCAATGAACTTGTAATCATACGAACATATCAATAACTTAAAAATAAAATTAACTGTTAGATATTGTATTGTTTGTTTGAGTTCATCCAGCGACATTCAATCCCTGTTCAGAAAATTTCCAGAGTATTTTAAGAAAGTTGAAAGTGTTTGTTTACTTAAAAGCACGGAACATAATGGTTGCTCACTTTGTTTTGTAAACAAAAGAAAACATAGCCTATGTGTGGTTCACTACCGTAACAGGTAAAGTGCTCTCACTTGTTTTGAGTAGGGCCTACACTTGACAACTTGGAAGAATAAGAAATGTCTTTACCCACGAAAAAAAGTTCCTACATTTTAAGGTTTTGTCTAAACATGTTAACTGTAAAGAAAAAAAAGTTCCTACATGATAAGGTTTTGTCTAAACTTGTTAACTGTAAAGAATTAAGCTTTTTTTAAGTCTAAACTATCCTTGAATTCAGTTACTTGTTTCTTTATAAAACATTTTTTTTATTGTTAAGCTTAGAATTGTTACAATCCAATACTGTTTTCTTTAGTTTATATGAAATAATTGAAAAGTCACTACTTACACATCAATTAAAACTCAATTTTTATTTTTTTTTAATTACCGTTTTACTGCATAAATTAAAATATACCTATATAAAATATACGATGTATAAAGGTCATATCTTTATTTGGCAAACAATCAGTTTGTTAAAGTGTACCTCCTATTCATAGGTACACCGTTATCAGTAAAACCTAAACGTCTCTAAAACTCTTTGACGTTATTGGATGGTGGTGGTGTATGACTGTGTTGGGCTAGCCAAACACTTCTCGTTCAGCTTCAACTGACGTTATTGGAAAGTAGCCATTCCGTTGAAGTATTGCTGGATTTTGTAGACTATTTCGAGCATATAAATTACGTCAATGGCTTTGGAGACCAATATTGAATCTAGCCATCTATGAGACGACTAGATATTTAAGTAATCTCTCCCTGGAAACAAATATTTACATTCGAGAATGTTTCTGAAAGAAGATATAAACAATATTAAACGTCTTGGTCATTAAGAGTAAAATTAGATATACTGGAGTTTGAGGATCGAGAATGTAGTTTAACATTCAGATCACTATCAAATGAGTAAAATGTTATGTCTATGGCAATGCAGTTTGTATATAACATAGAGTCAAGACTGCGGACTCACTCAGGCATTCTATAAAATTTTTCTTTAATATTACATATTAGTTAATTGTTATATCAATATTGTTTCCCATTCTGACATTGTTATTCTTTTTATTCTCTTTATTGTAATTATATCGTTAACTGTTATTGTTATAAGCAACCCATATTCAAAAACACTGCAGCAATTAAGTCATCTTGGTTTATGTATGTCTTGTTATGATTTAATGTAAAAATGGAGATGTTCGTTGGAATAAATAAATAAATAATTCCTACTCGACTCTTCAATTACATTTATGTGAAACATCTATTTTGGACATAAGCCTGACCAAAAAACTGTACCGTGGTCAAAATTTACTCATTCCCTGTAATTTAACTAGTAGCTAAGGATTAATTACAATTGTCTTTACATACTTGAACTTTCACTTCAGATACAGATAATTACTTTATAATAACGGACACAGTTTAAGGTACTCTAGTGTACAATATGCTCGACATAAAGCAATTAAATTTCTATACTGATAGTAAATAAAGGATAAGTTTTCATTATTTATAAAAACTCTTGTAAATATTGTTTGTAAGCCTTCATACAATTTGTCATCCTTTCCATTGGTCTTTTCCTTAGCTTAATAACTTATGTGGCTTATTGGCCGAAGCCCATGATCAGCTGCATTTACAAATTATTCAAATAGTAAGAATTATGCCCTGACTGAATGCCAATGTTCCATGTAATAATTCAAATTTTTATTAAAATTTTGTGAAATCATTGGCCTCAACCATTTACCACCAAACCTTGATGTGGAAACATAAGTTTTACAAAGTACAATCAATTTAAATAGTAAAAATTTTTTTTTTTAATTTCTTCGTTAATCATAGCCGTTGAATCATCTGGTTATTGTTATAAAACAAAAGTAAATAGACGTTATGATGTTAATATTATATTCTTTATCCCGTGTTTTTCTTCTGGATGAAGTTTTACGTTATTTATAATTTCCTTATAGCTTTCTGGACAGGGAGTTACTTTCCCTAATCCATTTGGCCAAAACCTTGAATTTGAGACCACTCAGTTAATTGTACAGTTATTGAATCACTCACAATTTTGCTCTAAATATATTCCGTATGCATACTTAATGCAGTTTGTTAACCAGGAACACTCAACATAACCTTTTTTGTGTGAACAGGTGGATAGCTTATACATCATGGGTAGATAGTGTTTTTGTTTGTGTCCTCTAAAAACTACTTTCAATACTATTTTGTATACTATTTTTAATACTATGTTTGGGATGCTTTCCAGTGTAATCACAAAATAATTGAAAATAATTTATAATTTGAAAATTGATCACAAATCATCAATTTTTTTTCCAATGTTAATCAAATGGAAAATTACTAACTTTAAGGGCTTGTAGGGCCCTTCCATTCAAATTTATATTCACCAATTTAATTTAGAAACAACTTAACGCCAAGTTCTATCCAATGACATAAAAATCATTAAAATTTGTTGAAAACTCTGGGAGGAGTTCCTTGTACAAAACACCATGTCACGTATATAATATGTATACATTTATGATCCACCATGTATTTTTTTACAAATCGATATTCAACTCTGGATATAAGTATTTTTTATATGTTTGATGAAGATTTAAAAGTAATTAAACCCTTACACCAACAGCGGAACAATATTATTAAACACGTGACCCGAGTACAATGTTACGTGGTCCAACTCTGATTTACTGCTGACTTGTTAGAGTTCGACACAACCAATCAGACACCACAGAAAGAGAAACAACATGTAAATTGATACGCATATATAAACAACACATATAAACAACACATATAAATAACAGAAATACAACTTCATTATGGATTAGCCACTGGATCACGTATTTATAGCAAAAGAAAGGTTTACAGTACCTGCTCTGTCTAGTGATCCAAGGGGTTAGTTTTCACACTACCACGGTTTCGGTTTCGCACGATTTCACTTTTAATTTTAATGTAATGACAACTTCACTTGAAGGATTAATGTGTTTGTAATTGTACGCTTGAAAATGGGTCAACAGGACCCGAAACCATGATAGTGTGAAAACTAACCCCTTGGATCACTAGACAGAGCAGGTACTGTAAACCTTTCTTTTGCTAGAAATACAAAGTTACTTATATAAAGATTCAAACAATTAAAAAGTGATTTAACCGTATATACAATCAAATGTTATAATGTTTCATAATTCTTAGTTTATAATGCTGGTATGAGGGCTACTAAGTTTTAATAATAAGTTTGGTTCTATTAATTCTAATATCTGATTATTGATAGTTACAGCCTGAATCAATCCTCGTATTTTGTGTGAGGAGTTTCACCGATTATGGAATCCTAGGACAAAATCACACTTAAACATACAGTACATTACATACACGCACACAAATATCACCTCATGAATCGTTAAGTTTATTAAAAAAAGACATTGAATCACTCACACAAACTGTGGGAGCTCCCATTACGGCCACACAGTATAGGTTCGTCGCAGGGACTGGCTTGTTATCAGCAGATGATTTCTCCAGTGTTGACTCAAGGTCAATAAACAGCTGATATTTCCCCCAAATCGTGTCATGTCGGATGCTACTGTGCGGCCGTAATGGGAGCCCTCCGAATTTGTGAGTGTGCGATTCAATGTCCGTTTTTAATCAACGATTCGCAAGGTGATATTTGTGTATGTAATGTACTGTTATTTAAGTGTGTTTGTGAAGTTTGGGAATGCCTTAAACGCGTCACAAACCAAATACGTCGATTGTTTCGGGCTGTATAAGTATTAATAATCTGATATTATAAAGCAATCTAGAATCAGATTTTTCTAAATATTCGGTTGGATCTGAAACTCATTATTGTATCAGTTATTGTACATCTTACATCAACCAATGATTTTATTTAAGGCTCCAGTCTACCTGAGCCCGAACAACAATGCCGAATGCCGCCTCGCGGCCGTAGCGCTAGGCGAGTTTGATGGTTGCAGAGGATTACGGGGATCATGTTTTAAAATTAACCAATTAAGATAGAGATTTACTCTTAACTTTTTCTAAAATTATAAAAAAAGGATCTCGTCGGCTATCTTTTTAGAATTTTTCAATAAAATTTCTAATTTCAGTTATGGCTGTTTCATCTGTTTTTGAGTTCTATAAATGCAGAGGTTTACGAGGATCGTGTTTTAAAACTAACAACTTAAGATAGAGATTGGCTGTTAACTTTTTCCAAAAGTAGAAAAAAGGATCTAATCGGCTATCTTTTTAGAATTTTAAAATAAAATGTTTAATTTTAGCTATAACTCTCTAAATCATCTGTTTTTCTCGATTTTAACTTAAGTTTTCCATTAGTTTTGATGAAATTACCAAAGTGAGATTACCAAAGTGTAACTAAGGAAATTTAGCACCGTTATTATTCTTTAATATGACATCATAGTTATAGCTATATAGGCTGCATTTAGCAGAAGATAATAGGATTCTAAAAAAAACCCTTGCATTTGCATCGAGAAAAACAGATAGTCAGTTATAAATAAAATTAGACATGTTATCTAAACATTCTAAAAAAGTAGCCGAAACAAACTTTTTTTCTACTTTTAGAAAAAGTTAAGAGCCAATCTCTATCTTAATTAGTCAATTTTAAAACACAATCCCCGTAAATCTCTGCACCCATAAAACACGCCTAGCGCTACGGCCGTGGCCGCGAGGCGGCATTCGGGCTGGGGTAGACCGGAGCCTTAAACTCTTTTATGAATCATGAATTTGAATTTACAAAAAGAGGTGGTCTGAGGCGCGTGGCCTTGGCAGTGTGCCGCTGCGGACCGGTTTGGCCAGACGAAATGCGGCGTCGGTTCAGGATGTGCGAGTTGAATTAGGTCCTGGAGGCAGCAGAGGTCAGACGCGGTCCAGGCGGTGATGGTTAGGCGCGGCGACTGGTGCAGTTCTAGACAGAAGACGAAGGTTGCGATTGTGTACAAACGCGTAGGTGGAGGGAAAGTGCAGTTAACAATATCTGGTGGTGTACAATTGGTTGTTTGCTTTGAAGCTAGACTGGGCGGCGCGTGTATAACTGATCGAGGTGCTGGCGGAGCTAGAGTACCATCCACAGAGGTCAAGCACTCTATCGTATTGAGGCATATATTGATGAATGGATATGACAACACAGCAGGTAATGAATTTGTAATACTACAGCGTAGTTATATATTTAATTGGCATAAGGTATGATAAATATACATAGATCTTTCTGTAAGTCATTTATTGAGGCTTAATTGATTTATAGAGTTGACATCTTTTGTTAGAAATAATAAAAAAACATTTAGAGGGTTTATCTAAAACTTTTACAAAAGTATTTAAATTCAAGTAAAAACCGCTCTAATTTAAAATATCCCCGTCGCAGCAGAAATGCGTATTTAGCGAATTTCAAATTACTGTTATGGTTTATCAACAATATTTTTGGTTTTACAAGTGAGTAATATATTAAAGTTATGAAAAAATGCTTTAAATTATTTCTGAAATTGTTGATCAATACAAGAAAATATAGTATTTCACTCTATAATACATATCTTCACATTAATTACACTAACATTAGTTACACATAATCTCATTAATTAGATATATAATTAGTTTTAAGAACATAAAAAATTTGACACAGTGAGAGGTACAATACACAAAGAACGATCTGTTTATAAATCGCAAAATGTAAACATTAAAATGACAAATGCAACAAACATTATTATGACAAGTCATAATACGCCGATTATGTTCAGACTTGTATTTATATTTCTTCCACCATTATACAGTTATTTTCAATCAAAATGCCATGGGTTATAATATAGCCTACATATTTGCTCTGCCTTTTTTTACCAAATACTACTTACTCATCACATAATGAAGATATAAACCAATTTTTTTCATATTTTTCATATGCGAAATACTAAATTTTATTATTTCATATTCAATTAAAATTCATTTATTATCGCAAGAGCAACTACATAGTACATTTTTTACATAGTAGTGTTTGCTTATCTTTCTAGCCTAAATGCTAATTGAGAGAATAAACCATTATTTTTTGTTTATAATACTTTAAATCTAACCAAATCATGTCAAATTTCAATTTAACAATGTTAGAAATTATCAACAATAAATATTTTTTTTTAATGGATGAAGTGAAATAAAGTTAAAATATGTTATATCCTATACTATAATATGAGCAATGTCTGAAGGGATGTGTGATCCACGATCTCGAGATTAAGCGGGTAGATTTTCCTTCAACTTTGTGTTTAAAAAATTTAAGAGGGTTTTGGCATAAAAATAAGTTAAAAAAACAGCCTCAATCCCAGAAAAAACCGAATTTGGTCTAAATTTAAGTTTTAAAATCTTAATTTTTTACATTGGTCTTATGGGTTGCTATTTTGGGAACGAAATAACTACGAAAGGTATACAAAACAAAGGAACAATAATGTTGAGCAGGCTTTTTTAAACAGCTGTTAACAATCTGTGAAGAGTCTGGTGTAGATTTAATAGCTTGATTACCATGACACTATAACAAAAGTTAATTAAAACCAACGAGCGAGGCTCGGTTAACCTGGTACTAAATTAAATATCATAACAATAACAAATAAATTAAATCTAAACTAAATTCAACAACAAACAATATAAGTAACAGGACTCTTTAGCATTCGATCCTTATTCAGTGCATTATAATGCCCGACATCATGAGTTCATTCGATGTTTTTCCGTCTTTCAGTAGGCACTGACTCAAGTCTTCAAACTTTCACTTTTCAGTTTTAATCATGTTCAATTTCAAAACTTCCAATTTACTGCAAAATAAAACTATATTGTTGGATAAATTATTTAATATTTATACTGTTTTCCTCATATTCGTCTCTAAATGTATACGTTACAGTTTTTTTGCTGAATGCCATCAAGTTATAATTTCTAACCTATTTATGTGTTATGTTATGAATTGGGATGAAAAATGTGTCTAATATTTTAGAGATATTTGTGGGGGTTTTTAATTAATTGTGTAACGGTTGTATTTGTGTTGTGCAGTTAATTGAATCTAATTTTCCCCTCTCACAACAAAGTAAGATCTAGGCCTAGATCCAATCTCCATAGGTTCGCCACACTATGCCTACTATGCCTATTTTAAACTTAGGCTAATATCCTACATACACCTTTTTAACTATACAAGCTTTTCATTTATATAAAAAAAAATATTAATTCATTTTACTCCTAAATTGAGCATTATTTGTAATACTCTGTAATTCTCTAGGTAGAGAATTTATCATTGTAGGCATTTTTAATTGCAAAGTGCATTATTGGAATGCATTTTTGGAACATTTCACTTTCTGACTCCTAAATTTACTATTTAAATACCTCTAACGATCTGTAACATTAATTAAAGTAATTTCTCTTTAAATCTGTAAACTTAGCCAGTCCTTTGAATAACATTAATCCTGATAAGTCTCTGGGGATAGTACAAAATGACACTTTCATTATCATACTCAGGCGTTAATTGATACAAATTGATTTCATAGTAAAAATAACTCTGGACCAAAGATAATAAGATTTATTCTCTTAGAAGGCATACATACAGAAAGACAGTTCTTAATTTCTTCACATCTGAACAGCATAACTCTCGAAATATCATTTACTCTTGTAATGTGAGTCTTGAATTTCCTGTCAATGTCTAAATATGACTAAATGTTGGATATTTTCACTATATGCAATTTTTTACATGTGCAGTTATTTTTATTAGACCCACTTAGACAATCTTTCGTGTAACATAGGACGCTAGGTAATTCATCCACAGACACTCTAGGATTTAAAATTATTATAGCTTTTGTTTTATAGACATTGACTTTTATGGAGTTATTAAAAAATATTTATTAAGTTAAATGTCCTGTTGCATAAGTGTCATTCTTGCGACTTAGCTACTTAATGTGCACCAAGTAGGCCTACAGTATATTATTATCTGCATATTGCTTTATAGTTCCATTATATTGTGTAGGAGCACGATTGTTGACATATGTATTAAATCAAGTTGGTGACAAAATACTTCCTTGAATCAAGCCACAAGTTTGCTCATATTACAAACTGCTTAATAATATACTGTTAATAATAACTGTTTAATAGTAAGACTGTTTTATTTTGGTGCTGCCCACTGATAATGCTAGAAGTAGATTTTTCAAATAGCCCTAAAATAAATTATACAACTAGTCTCTGATTCCAATAGCTCTTAGTTTCTCCAACAGTATGTTACAATTAACTATAACAAATACTTTTGTTAATTAACTACTGTTACTGCTATTTATTTTCATTTAGTGCTTTATTTGATACTTCCTCTATCAGATAGATAGTTCCTTTATCTTTAAAAAAACCAAACTATTCATCACTGAGTATGGTATTTTCTGTTGGGTATATACAAAGTTGTTGATTTATATACAGTTTCATTACTTTAGTAATAGCAAATAAGATCCAACAATATAACAATTAACATCACTTTCCCAACCACTTGTATAAATAGACCTAAAATGAGTTATTTTCATAACTGTTGGGATTTTACCTGCACTTATTATTCTCCTAATGTCCTTTGGTCTAATTTTATCTGAACCTGCTGATAAGTTGCTTTTTAATTTATTTATACAAAAATAGAGATGAGTTTCTCCTCAGAGGGCTTTAATACCACACTAAAAATTTCACTTATTTGGTAATTTCCATAATTTATATCTCTTGTTATGTCAAATGATTCTTCTACAAATTCAGTTTTTATGTTTTCAACAATCCTTTTTAAATTATCTCAAAAATCATCTATAATTTTATTTTGCATCTTGTGTTTTCGTTATTGAAAAAAATGTTTTTAATTGGGTCTTTTAGTATTGGGCTTTTTCTCTTATCAAACAAACTAATTAATTGGTTTATTATCCATCACATCTTTCTTAATTATTTTGAGTTTTCGATAATAGTACTTGGCTTTAGCAAATCTAATGACATTTTTATAACTTTGTTTCCCTGTCATATAAATTGTTCTTGTAGTTGCATATTATATTTGTCCCTTTTTACTATTTTTTATAAATAGTTTTTTATGCTCAATTAATCTTTTTAACTCGTTGTTAAATCAAGGATTTAGCATTTTTTAATTTTCCTTCATATAACCTGTAAATTCCCTATAAGAATAACTTGGAAGCAATTTTTGGAATTTTATTCGTAACCAGTAAAGCTAATTTAATGATTAAAACCTTTATTGTTTATTAAAGATAGTTTGAATGGTTTTCTTAAAAATTGCCAATATATAAAAATTAAGGGTGAAAAATGCCAAAATAACAATTTCCCTCATTTTAAACATAAATAACCCCTAGTCTGATCGTCCAGGTTTTAGAACTTAACATAAAGTACGCTCCCCTAAACCTTCATCCACCAACGGATTTTATCGAAATCAACTGTTTATTTCAAAGGTTATAGTGTATACCGACATACACACACACATTAGATGATATATGTATGATTATCTAAATAACTATACACCCGCATGTGTAACTCACTCACAAGAATCAAAATTATTGACCACTTCCAATTATGCTACAAACTGAAATTCGGCATGTAGGTGGCTATTGTCCAGAAACCATCGGGAAAAATCTAAAATCCCCCAATTTTCCATTTCAACCTCTCCAAAAAAGTAAAAGGGAAGAAATTAAAATTTTGAATATGTAAGGGTTTTCTATTTACTTTGTAACTTTTGAACGAGAGTTCCTACCTCAAATCTGAGGGGAAATCGTTAGTTGGGAATTAAATGCTCTACAAATTAGGTCATGTGACATTTTACTGTATATCACTCCCTTCACCCTTAAAAAGGGGCGTACTTCCAAAACTTCAAAATTTCTTCACAAAAATTGCGCTATTTTATTTTTTTTATTTACAATTATGGCAAATAGATATCTGAACTTTAGTACATATAATGCCCCAATAGTAACCTTTCTATTTTAGCATTCATTGGCCAATTTCAATCTAAGTTTAGCTAAAAGAAAATCGTAAAACACGAATTCTTTAACTTTTTGCCATGTAAAGTGTTTGTAATTTACTTCAATCTGGTAAATATGGTGCTACATTGATAAATATTTCAATTATTGTACTGTATTTAAGATGGTCTACAAGTTTGGTGCCTTGACATTTTCCCGTATCTCATCCCATTTACCCTTAAAAGTGGACGTAATTTCAAAATATTAAAATTCGTCCACGAAAATTGCGCTATTTTAATATTTTTTATTTACTGTTAAGGCAAATGGATGTCTGAAATTTAGTAAATATTCTGACCTCATATAGGTTTAACTATAATATCATTCATAGGCCGATTTCAACCTAATTTTAGACCAAAATACTCGTAAAAACACGAAATCCTTAACATTTTTAACGTATAGTTGTTTGTAATTGACTTAAATCTGGTAAATATAGTACTATATCGATGTACGTTTTCAATTATTGTATTATATTTTAGACGGTCTACACATTTGGTCCTCACACATTTTTCCATATTACACCCCCTTCACCCTTACAAGGGGTGTACTTTCAAATTTCATAATTCTTTCACAATAATTAGGTTATTTCAATACTTTTATTCACTATTGTGGCACATAGACGTCTAAAATTTAGTACATATTATGACCTTGACTAGGTCATACTATAGTAGCAGCCATTGGCCAGGTTTAATCTAATTTCAGTCCAAAATAATTGTAAAACCACGACATTGCAGGTCGTAACTTTTGAACGAGAGGTCCTACCTAAAATCTGAGGGAAAGTTCATGGCGTCAGAGCAGACACTCTAAATAAGTTATTCCGGTGTAGTTTTGACATATATCACTCCCTTCACCTTTAAAAGGGGTGTCCTTTTAAAATTTCTAAATTCATTTCCAAAAATATGCTTTTTTAATATTGTTTATTTACTATTATGGCAGATATGTGCCTGAACTTTAGTACATATGACCTTAACTAAATCTAACTATAGTAAAAGCCAGTGGGCAATTTTCATCAAAGTTGAGGCCTAAAAAGGTTTTAAAAAACACGAAATCCTTAACATTTTTCATGTAGTGTAATTTACTTTAATCTGCCAAATATACTGCAATATCAATTTGAGTTTTGACATAATTACCTTCTATTCTATTCGCTCTACAAGTTTGGTCCAATGAAACTTTGCCGTATCTCACTCCCTCCACCCTTTAAAATGGGCGTACTTTCAAAATTTTGAAATATTTCACAAAAGTCTTGTTAATTTAATAAGTTTTTTTACCATACTGGTACATAGATGCTTGAAGTTCAGTACATATTGTGACCTCAACCGTTCTTTCAATAGTATCAACTATTTTCCGATTTCACTCAAAGTTAAGTCCAAAAACATCGTAAAAACTTGAAGTTTTTTCATGTAAAGTGTTAGTAATTTACGTCAATCTGCTAAATATACTGCCATATTGATACATGTTTTGCCAGTGTTACGTTTTATTTTAGACACTCTGAAAATTTAGTCTTATGAATCTTAGCTGTACCTCAACCCTTCACCCGTTTATAAGGGCGTACTTTCTAAATTGTAAAGTTCTTTCACCGAAAATGGTGCTATCCTAAAACTTTAAATTTACTATTATGGTACTTAGATGTTTGAAATTTAGTACATATTATAACTTCAAATAGGTCATACTATAGTAAAAGCCATAAGTCAATTTTAATACAAGTTTAGTCATTGTTATAATTTAGTAATTATCGTATTTGTTACACCTATAGCTAGGAATCCTCCCAATAAGTCTCCCTTTAACCTTAGGGATTTTGTTAACCTTAGGACCAAACCGTACGTTAAGACAAAATTTGAGCTTTGATCTGTATTTTTTGATCTGTATTTTTTTATCTATATTTTTTTGACGTAAATTATTAGACGTTAATGAATTAGGGGGAACGAACTAGGGGGCATGGGGGTGGAGCCCCCATCGAGCAGTAGGCGAGTATATACAGGGTGAACAACTTAACTGTGCCACCATTGGCATACCTTAAACTAAGAGATTTAGAGAAAACTTTAAATGGAGAACATCATCTATTTTTTGAAGGCGATAAAAAATATGAATTCCATTTTCTTCGAAATGACCGCCATTTTCCAATATGGCGGCCAACTTTAAAATTTCTTACGGAACACCCTATATTTTATGGTGTTTCTGAAATGTAAATGTAATTTTAAGACATTTTTATTCTTTGACACTTTTCTCTAAACCTAACGGTTAGGGAGCTACAGGCAATTAAAGTTCATTTTTAGTTCCATAAGAATAACATGGGTCAAACTTTATCTGCTCATATCTCCGAGCCCATTAAGTAAAATAAAAAATACTCAAGAATAAAAATGTCTTAAACTGATGTTTTAATATCATTTTTTTCATAATAACACCAATTTTCTACAAATTTTATTTTTTGGCCGCCATATTGGAAATAAGTTAATTTATGCGTAAATGATAATTTTTATGTGTGAAATGTTCTTTAAACATAATTTTAAGACATTTTCATTCTTGAGTATTTTTTATTTTACTGAATGGTTTCGGAGATATGGACAGATAAAGTTTGCCCCATGTTATTCTTATGGAACTAAAAATGAACTTTGATTACCTGTAGCTCCCTAACCGTTAGGTTTAGAGAAAAATGTCAACGAATAAAAATGTCTTAAAATTACATGTACATGTCAGGAACACCATAAAATATAGGGTGTTCCATAAGAAATTTTAAAGTTGGGCGCTATATTGGAAAACGGCGGCCATTTCGAAGAAAATGGAATTCATGTTTTTTATCACCTTCAAAAAATAGGTGATGTTCCCCATTTAAAGTTTTCTCTAAATCTCTTAGTTTAGGATATGCCAATGGTGGCACAGTTAAGTTGTTCACCCTGTATATACGGGGAGATTCACGACTAAGTGCAGAAATTTCGTGAGCTGAAAATAAACAAAAAAGACCATGTAAACATATGTCCTATAATCCTTCGTTTAGTCGCAAGCCACCATTTTGTTTTTTACACGTAATAATTTATACTAGGGGGCCCGTGCAGCGCATTGCGCTGCATTTATTATAGAGTATTAAATCTTGCTCCATGGTAATGGACAGAGTTACTTTGAATAAAAATTAAACTATTGTGAAAATCAGATAAAACATAATGTGTTTCATCAATCGATCTTCATTACTAATTCTGCAACTTGCCAATGTGACACTGTTAAAATTTGGTGTTGTTCTTTTAGTTCTAAATTAGCTAAGATTACGTATAGTTGTTCTTTTGCCGATTTGTCTTAAGGTCTCTGTCTAAACACTCCAATAAAATGTAGAATAAATTCACAGATGTTGGATCTA
Source organism: Neoaliturus tenellus (assembly GCA_030545055.2). Taxonomy (NCBI): domain Eukaryota; kingdom Metazoa; phylum Arthropoda; class Insecta; order Hemiptera; family Cicadellidae; genus Neoaliturus; species Neoaliturus tenellus. Next base: position 266,201,902 of record CM061532.1, read on the forward strand.
CATAGTTCATCAAAAATAAAACTTAAATGACAACAGAATAAAAATCAACATTTCATTACAACTCCCCGGTCCTGTATGAGTTATGCAACACTCACTGCGGCTGTTATGAGGTAGTTGTCAACATAGTGAATGAGTCCACATTACTATTAAAAAGAACTAAAGCCCCTATGACTCTTAATTTTCCATGGCTTTACAAAATGTAAATAAAGAAATCACTAAAATCAGAAGAATCTACATATTTATTAGTGCGTAGTCCATTTTGTTTTGATGTGGTATTTATTTTTTGATTGAAATTTCTCTTTTTACAAACCATATTTGAAATAAGCTTCTTTCCTACACTGGAAGTAAAAAACATTTAAATGTTGTTTCTTTGAAACATAAGTTTTAATATGTGTATCATTCAGCATTAAATTTTTGTATAGTATAATAGTAAACAAACAGGTTATAACACAGGTTAAAAGGGATAGTTGGTTACAGCCAACTATCCCTTTTCCTTATAATTTACAGAGTTTGAAAACCCATGCACACAAATTTAGTGTTCTATTTTAATATTTGTAAACTTTTGTTATTGTTTAAATACCAATCAGACATCCCATAAGAGTAGTGGGGTTTGGTTACTTTCAAAACGGAAGTCGTGCCATTTGCCAGCAGCTGCCACGTCAGCTGCCAGCGGGCCAGATGGCAAATCAGATGCTGTCGCCATATGCCATGCCATATAGCTTCCGGTGGGGGGTAGAGGGTATATATCAGATGCTGTAGTTATATGTTATGCCATATAGGTTGGGGTGGAAATGGCGATAGTGTTGGCGTTCGGTTGAAGTGAATTTGCGCATAAAGTAACTGGGGTTGAACTAAAAGTGCGCATAAATTAAAAGTTAGTTCAAAATTGAAATTCGTCGGTGTTAACGAAACTCTAACAGTTGAACAAAAGTAAGAGTTAGTTCAAAATTGAAATTCAAACTTATAACTGGGATCTGGAAAATATGTCAAGGTCATCCAGAGTAAGTTTTAAAAAAGCCTATCCAACTACCACCAGAAATAGTTCTAAGTTGAAGTAGTTGGTGAAAGTGGGATAATTTATTTGTGCCATGGGAGAGGTGTTTATGGTTTGAAAGTTGGCGATTTAATGAGAAGCGCCGCCTATGGAGAGGGCTTATAAAATGGCAACCTCCCCCCCCAATACCCCTTCCCCCACTCCTTTAGACCAATAACCGGTTGCCGACTCTATGTGGTGAAACTGAACTAAACATGGCGACCGCCATGGATAATTCTAACCTCAAACTTTAGCTCAGCTGAAGAGAATAGAGGAGAATGAAGTAGGAACTTATGTGTTACATTCAGAAGTGAAAAAAAGACTGAGGTATAAAATGAAGTGTAAAAGGAAATTGAAACATAACACCACAGTAGTAATATTTTAGGTTAGAATCAACTAAACTCATTTAATGAAGTGACTAGAAAGCGAAATGCTAAATTGCATGTTAGAAGTAACGAAGTACTGTAGTTTTTTTTTAACCGACCACGTGCCCACCGAGCAGTTGATGGGGCAGCTGGCGCCAGCTGCCATGTCACATAGCTTCCGGTGGGGCAGAGGATATATCAGATGCTGTAGTTATGTAGGTGGTAGTTATCCAACTACCACTAGAAATAGTTGGTGATAGCGGGATAATTCATTCGCGCCAAGAGAGAGGTGTTTATTGTTTGAAAGTCGACGATTGAATGAGAAGCGCCGCCTAGGGAGAGGGCTTATAAAATGGCAACCTTATTGAAGTTTTAAAAAAGAGTGTAAAACTGAAATTATACATTTGATGGTTCAACAGGATTGGAATACCAATCTGACCTGTATTTACATCTTTTTATAATATGTGTACAAAAATTATTTGTATTAGACAATGCGTTGTCATTTGATTTGTATGCTCATCGTGCGTTGACAATGAGCAAGATTGAGAGGGTGAAATTTAGAACATATTTGAGGACAACATGTATGAAAATATCTTGATTTGTAAAGTTTTAAAGTTCGTAATTCAGGTGGCGGACAAAATGTTAAGTAGTAATGGGGGCTAAAGTGTAGATTAGAATTAACTGAATGTTATGTGCTGAAGTAAACGAATAGCCATAATGAAGTAGCCATAACATATAACTAATGAGAGGTGATCATCACTAATGCGAGGTAATGAATGCTCGCGGCGCAATAAAACATCTCCTTTTATAATGACAGTAAAATAAATTTTATTGTAAAATAAAATATTTTAATAGTCCTTGAATGATGTTAAAACATGTATAAATTCCCAACTCCATTGACCTTATATGAATTTGTGTTTATCTAGCTTTCCAATACATGTTCCAATTCTATATAGCTTAAAACAAAAACTGTGTTTATTCCAGTCTTGCAATGTTGTACGCAATGTAGCTCTTACAGAATTTGAAGTATGGTAATTTAAATCATTTTGTTTTAGTCTACGATCTAATATATTTTCTCAATAAACAAATGGTTTATTTTCATAACTCTATTTTATTTCAAACCAAATAATGTAGTGTATTCCTTACATGCTTAGAGGATATATAAGTTAATCATTGGTTTTACCTACAAAATCAATGATATAATCAAAGGTGTGACCATTGACTAAAAAATACTGCCATATTAATAGTAATAATTAAATATTTGTTGGTTATATTTTTACTTCCTGATATAACTTAAAGTCAATTTAAAAGCGTCGGTAAAAAAAATTATCTTAAAACATCGATTTTTTTGTCCACAAATGTTATCGAAATTGATTTTATTCTTTCTATACCTCGTTATATCGAAAAATATATTTTTTAAGAAATTTTGCCATCACTATGTACAACTCTAACAGTTGAACAAAAGTAAAAGTTAGTTCAAAACTGAAATTCAACAGTGTTAATTAATTCTTACAGTCGGACGAAACTAAAAGTTAGTTCAAATATTGCGAAGCCATAACAAGAGAATGTAAATAGTTGTGTTAAGTGCAAAAAAACAAGAATAAAGAATGAAACACAACACATAGAAATATATAAGTGTAGTAAAACACTAGGTTATAATTTAGAGTATGTGCTGAAGTAAAGAAATTTAAGGTTAGAATTAACTGAATGCCATATAACCATCCAGTCAACGCTGTATGCCAATGTAAGCTAAATTATAGGTTAGAATTGTATGTATAAAGTATGGCTAATTTAGCCAGCCACCAGGTTTTAGAATAGAAAATAAATTTTGCGGTTTAGAGCAGCTGAGTCAGTATATGTAAAAAGATAAACACTGAACACGTCCAATGAAGTAGCCATAACGAGCAGGTAAGATGCAATCAACTTGAATGCCAGTAAATTAATAGTCGCGGCGCAATAAACAACCTCCTCTTGATAACGGCGGTTATGACTCGACTTGTTTGGGTAAATGACTAGTCACCTCTGGTCGTTAACTCCATCTGGTGAAACTAAACATGGGATCTGCCATGGAAAATTCTAACCTCAAATCTTGGCATGTGTTATGTTTTAAACTGTAGCAATTCTTAATGTCATCAGTTTATGCTTATCTTAGGTTTTTTTTATTATTACTGTTTCTGGCGAGATTAATTTTTTGTTATTGCCAAGGAAAGCGCATTTTTACCTTTTGAATGTTAAAATAAGTATATTTTTTGTTTATACAAAATAAAAAATACAATAACAAACTTCTGCAGATATGTTTTCAAACCATTTGATTCCATTCAATTAATCAGCATAATTTTTGAACGAAAATTATAATAGTACTATCAGGGCCGTATTTCTAAATAGGCTGAAAAGGCTGGAGCCTATAGCAGCAAAATTTTAGGGGCGGCACTTTGGCATTGTACAAATATTGAAAATATTTTTCTAATTTAAATAATATAAACTTCTTTAAGCCCATTATTCTGATTGGAAGTGTATTCACTTGAGGAAATGGAAATGAATTTATTATTTTCATATGAATTTACTCCACATAATTTTGTAGTACATTTTTCCTATAGGGTAATTGTAAGGACACCCACAGTTTGGGTAGGATCAGAAAGACGGAACTACATTAGCGCTCCCGGGGTTTACATTTGTAACATATTTAAGTCTTACAGTAATTAGTGATTTTATTTTAAACATTTGAATAATTTACGAATGGATTGGCTATAGAATAGAGCAAAATATGGTTTTGATTTATAAAATAAACTCCCCCATGAAAAAAGTAATTTTTTATGACTGGAACAAAAATGTAATTACTTGGCAGGTGTCGCTGTGCCGCTAAACAATCAAACCATTGCCGATTTCATAATCAACAGTAAAAATTTGTAGTGGTGAGATACATACCAGGGACCACTAAATTCTTCTACCAGAGACCTTTCACGTTACAAGTAGTGTCACAATTGATGATGTTAGGTAGGCATACTTACTCTATGATTACTGTAACGCTGTCTCAAGAAACCTTACAAACTTCTACTGTTTTTATTTCCGTAATAAATGTATCAATTGGTGACGACAGCGGTAGCTCAGGAAAAAAATATTGGGTAGGAAACTTTGTAGAGTTTTAACCCTTTTACCGCCACGGGCCGATTATATCGGATCTACCTGATGTTGTGAAAACCACCACGGACCGATCTTGTTGGAAGACCGCCTTGGGCCGATGTGATCGTCTCTGCAGTTGAGCGCGAGAAACGCCACGGGCCGATTAGATCGTCTTTTTGTATTTTTATTATTGCGTGGTTATTTTTAGCAATATTTCCTTTAATTTCATATTTCGTGAAAGGTATAGAATCATTCTAAATAACTGTGCTTTTTTTTATCATTAAAGGTATTTTTTACAATATACTAACGTTTAAAGTTGTTGCGATCAAGTAGGCCGTGGCCGCGCGTGATCGTCTTGGAGCCTTTTTAGAATATATTTAGAATTATAATTTCATTTAATATTGCTATAAAGTAGGCTGTTTTTAACTGTAAAACATTTGTAGATGTAATTATTGCACGTAAAAAACTTCAATGGCTAAATTGTCACAGAGAAATTGTACCTAGCAATGCAATACTCCAAAAATGTTTTTTTATGAAAAATACACATTTTTGTTCTTTTTTGATGGTATTTCTATATTTATGAATATTTCTTGTTAAAACTTTTGCTGTGGTGTTATAAGATAATTATGTTTCCGAAAATGTATAGTTTATGCATTAAAAATTAATATATATAGACGGTTTATAATTTTTTTAATTGAAATTTTATAGTAAAATTAAAATAGTTTTCAATATTTTTCACACTAATAAAACTAAAAAGTTATATAAGCTTTCAAAACTATACATATAAATGTAAAACCGTTAAAGACCCCCCCAAAACAAAAAAAAATGCTCTAGCTATTACGCAAGTGGAGTTATGATCATTTTAATAGATGTCGGCAAATTAGTGGATTGCACCGTGGCGATTCTCGGTCGTACTGCCAGCTGTTGGGTAGGCGACCTTGAGACAGACAGCTGACTTGGCGCTCGGCGGTCTTTGCTCGCAAAGTTGCATACCTCCGTGACACAAAGTGATACTAATTTTTAGAGGAATTAAATAATTAGAATAATTGACTATCGGTAGGCCTAGCTATTATTTGGCCTCTAATGAAATTGCTGGCAATAATATTTATTTAGCCTACACACGGTACTTTCCTAAACTATGAGTATGAAATGTGAAGAAATATTTAACCACAACAATTCGAACATTTTATTTGAAAATAACATGAAATGTAGCTGTTAGATTTTGCTTAAACTTTGCATTAAAGATTGTTTTGACCTAAAAATAAGTTTAGAAACAGTCTCTATCCCAGGAAAAATCAAATTTGATCTAAATTAAGTTTAAAAATTGTAATTTTTAACATTGGTCTTATGGGTTGCTATTTTGGTAACGAAATAACAACTAAATGTAAACAAAAATAAAGGAACATTAATGTTAAGCAGACCTTTTGAAACAGCTGTTAACTATGAAGAGGTATAGTTGGTTGTTGGTGAAAATATTAAAATTGAATCAAAACCAACGAGCAAGGCTCGGTTAACCTGGTACTGATTATAATCAAACTAGTGGCTCATAGGGGCAAAAGCCCCCAATCATAAAATTAAAATAGCATGAACCATAGTATATTACTATTTCTTCTACAACGAAGGTTTCCAGACAATTTAATTTTAATTTGATTTATATAATATTTTAACAATACTGTTTGAACAGACCATTAGCCCCTAAGTACTCTTATTAATCTTGTACTATTAGGTCACCCATTTGTAAATGCTCTATTTGTCTGTTGTTAAACTCATATCGATCTATGGAAAATAAGTTTTGAAAGAAATAATACTCCCTTAATTGAACTGTGACTGGTTTATAACATAGAAAAGCGGCAATAAACAATATTGATTTTTTTAACTCATGTTAGTTTTTTTATGTTTTAGTCATAAATTTGCTACTTTGTTTTTCGTCACTTCTGAGTTAGGTTATTGTCACAGCAACATCATTGATTGTAGTTTCTTCATAAAAATTTATAAATCAGCGCCTGATGCTTTCAATAATTTTTTTTTTTTATGAGTAGGCTGGAAATAAAACTTTACACTCTCAATGTTGGTACCCATGATAGTTTCATAAACTTTTAAAAAAAAAGTTGCTAGCAGGCAACCATGTCTTCGTTAATATAATTGATTTTAAGAATAACGTTTAGCCCAACCATCTACAAGGTACTTTTTGATTATGAGGTAAATTAAATACGCCTATTTCTTCCTCATTGTTGTCAGTACAATCTTTCAAAGTAAAAAAAAATGTTTAGCTTGGTTGTAATACAACCCATAAAACTATTCAAAACACTCAGATATTTAAATTGAACTTCGAGTCAATATGAAATAGCCACATTTATGAACAAAATTGTTATTAAATGAAAAATCAGTTTTAAAACATATACACTACACATTTTATAAACAAAACACGAGAAAATTTTATTGAAGTTTACGAAAAACGACCCATGTAAACAAAAACAAATTATTGTTTTGACATTGCCTTTTAGGTGACGTCACTAGGCATTTGACGTCAGAGTGCTCCGACTTTGTCTTAGTAGCAAGTGTTGGCAGTGCCTTTTTTTACAAACGATGTTTTAGAGCAGCCAAAATTGTTCTAATTTAACTTTATCATAATTTAGAGTCCATATATAAGCTATGAACAAGTGAACGCTAAAAGTGATATCGATGATATTTTTTTGCTGTAAAATTAACTTGTTGTTAAGTAAGTTTTTCCATATTAGTGTTTTTATTTTTTCATAGGTTATTTAAACAATTACATAATTACAAAATAAATTTTTGTTTTTTTTTTTTTTTAATGTAATACAACAATTATGGATTTAAATGTGATTGATTTAGATTCATATAATCTGGAATATTAAGTGCATTTTTCTGGGCTAGCTACTGTACACATAGAGAGACTAGATGATTGACAAGCAAGTAATTTTATAGCAAATTGTAAGAGTACTACGTGTAAAATTTGACCGCTATAGGCTTCAGCCTTTTTCAAAATATTTAGAAAATACAGCCCTGACTCTTTAGTCATTTACTTCTCAATTCTTACTTTGGACAAGAGATGAAAATGAACTTGCAAGAGACTGGTCATAACAGCTCGTTATATGCAACCTCCATTACTTTACTTTATAGGAAGGCAGGTTATGCTAGGCCATATAACCTAAATATTACAGCAAGGTAGGAAATTACTATTTTCTGAATAACTTGTGATGAGTTCTTGGAAATTGCAAACGTACCTATGCGTATCTATGATTTAGTACATGTGATAGAAGACGTGGTTTTACAACCCTTTATAAGGCTGAAAGGGGCTTGTATCAGTGCAGTTAACCGCTCAGCAGCAAACGTGTTAACAACGATGTTTCAGTGTCGTCAGTGTCATAGGACCTACTATAGGTAAAACTAAATTACTTATAGATTCCATTAAAACAGCTCATTGTTAATTTATAAACATGGTCAGGACATGTTTTGATGTCAGTATATCATTTCTAAGTTTTTGTTAATGGTATTTTTATCAGGATTGTTGTATTTAAAACATTTTTATCTTTAAATTTTAAAATTTTTTTATCGTATCCATCTTTTTCTTTTTACTGCATATGTGTAAAATTTGAAGGCTGTACTTAATACCGCCAATTTAATCCTATACTATAATACGAGGAGTCTCTGAAGGGATGTGTGTCCACGATTTTGAAATCTAGCTGTTAGATTTTGCTTAAACCTTGCATTAAAGAGTGTTTAGGCCTAAAAATAAGTTTAGAAATAGTCCCAATCCCAAAAAAAAATCAAATTTGATCTAAATTTAAGTTTAAAAATTGTAATTTTTAACATTGATCTTATAGGTTACTATTTTGGTAATGAAATAACAACTAAATGTAAACAAAAATAAAGGAACATTAATGTTAAGCAGACCTTTTGAAACAGCTGTTAACTATGAAGAGGTATAGTTGGTTGTTGGTGAAAATATTAAAATTGAATTAAAACCAACGAGCAAGGCCTGGTTAACCTGGTACTGATTATAATCAAACTAATGGCTCATAGGGGCAAAAGCCCCTAATCATAAAATTAAAATAGCATGAACCATAGTGTATTACTATTTTTTCTACAACGAAGGTTTCCAGACAATTTAATTTTAATTTGAGGTATATAATATTTTAACAATACCGTTTGAACAGACCATTTGCCCCTAAGTACTCTTATCAATCCTGTACTATTATGTCACCCATTTGTAAATGCTTTATATTGTCTGTTGTTAAACTCATATCGATCTATGAAACATAAGTTTTGAGAAAAATTGTACTCCCTTAATTCCTAATCAAAACTCTTAGTTTTGTGTGAACAAAGCAGATTTTTTTAAATCACTGCATGGAGAATCTTTAAGGAGAACCTTTCAGAAAATAATCATTCTTATATATTTCCCATTTTGTTGTAAAGTTTCTTAGTCGCTGCATTTTCCTCTAGTATGTAGGACAAACATCTTTGATTTTAACTTGTCTTTTATAATCCTGCAATCTATGAAATGACTAAAAGGCTTCTTGGAAAATTCATCTAACAGAATACTAAAACTTTACTGACTGATACACTTTTGGTATTAATTAATGTGTCATTGTCATTCAATATGATCATTTGACATTTTTAGTTTTAAAATAAAACCAAAACAATGCAAATAATGTAGGTGTTTCTCATACCAAAATTCATCGCCCATTGTATCTCTATTAACGATCATAAAACATTTTATGGTTTGTATATACGCTCAGTTTTTTTTTACAATTTAAATTAGTAACAACAGTAAAATAAGCAGACAATTAGTAATAGTATGTAAGGTTAACTCTCCTAAGTAGTAGACTTTTTTATAGCTTAAAGCAACAAAATGTCTTATTACAGTATAACCATTCTAGCGTTAATTTTTATCATTTGGCTATAAATAGGTCTTAACTAAATTTTATCATCTGTCTCACGTTTTAAAATAAAATAAAAACATATGTTTCAATGTACACAAAGAAGACATTTTTAGAATGTCCATGCTATTCTAAAGGAGGATGTTTCACTATTTTACTCATTTCTTTGTAACTTTATGGATATGTTTTATGGGACCAAAACCTTTAATTTGAAATTCCCCACCATCTTCCTGCAATTTGCAAAATGCTCACAATTTTGCCCAAGAAATTTTGCTTACAGAATTATTACCATGGATTGCTTCTCTTGGTGTGATTTAATATGTTATCTATACTCAATGTTATTATGTGTGTCTCATTTTGAAATTAAACCATAACACATGTTTTAATGTATACTAAGCAGACATTTTTTAAAATCCCCATGCTATTCTTAGGGAGGACGTTTTACGTGATTTCTCATTTCCTGTTAACATTATGGACACGCCTATAGTTTTCCCTCGTGCATGGGACCGAAACCTTTAATTTAAGACCCCTCCCATCTTTCTGCGATCTGTATAATGCTCACAATTTTGCTAAAAAAATATCGCTTATAGAATTATATATAGACTAGTCGCTCATAGGTTCAAAAGCCCCTAATCATAAAATTAAAATAGCATGAACCAAAGCGGATCACCAATTCTTCACTATGAAAGTTTCAAAAAAATTTCATTTTAATTTATTTTTAACAATACTGTTTGAGCAGGCTATTCGTCCCCAAAGCACTCTTAACAATCCTGTGCTATTAGGCCACCTGTTTGTAAATGCTTCATTTTGTCTGTTGTTAAACTTATATCGATCTATGAAAAATATGCTTTGCAAGAAATCATAGTCCCCTCAAGCAAATCGGCAATGAGAGAAAAATACCCCCCGTCGCAGCAGACCTGCGTACTCAGCAAATTTCCTATAGAATTTCAGATTATTTACTTTCCCTATAAAAACACCATAGGATCAAGTATGTAGGTTTTCTGCCATTAGGTGTTGTTAGAAAGTCTCTAAGTTAATCAATAATTTGTGAATGTAAACACAAAATTGTATCAAACTCTGGCAATCTTTTATTTTTCCCATAAACCCAATTGGGGTCAGTATGTAGGTTTGCCGCCATATGGGTTTTGTAAGCAAGTATAAGTTAAACCTTATATATAATGAACATACCAAATTTGATTAAGTTATGTCAATAAATAAGCAAGATATAGGGTTTTCTTGATTTCCCGTAAGAATAACATGGAAAACACATTTTTTGATTTGCCCCATAACCAGTTTTGCTGTGCTAAAAATGCAAAATACCAAATTGTTTGTTTTTTAAGCTATTTTAAATGGTTTTAATTAAAATTGATGAATTTTAAAAATTAAGGTCCAAAAATGCCAAAAAACCCATTTTTGACCCCTTTGAAACCCCATAAAAAACTGTTCCCATAACCCGACAATGCTGGTTCGCGAACTCATAAAAATATACCTGGTCTTACACCTCCATACCAAATTTCATCAAAATCGGAGGTCCCCTTTAAAAGTTATCATTACCACGGACACATAGATATATAGATATATAGATAGATGTGTATACATATGTATAGATAAATATACATATATATGAAAATGAACAAATGGCGTTTTTGGTTTCTGGGGACCTCAAAATGAAAAAGTAAAGTGGTCCCAGGCTTAGGTCTTACCATGACTACTACCGTAATAGCGTATTCCCTATAGGGAAATTCGCTAAAAAACATGACGGATGTTCAGCAACCATTTTAGAGTCAATTATTTTTCAATATTTTGTATCATATTTATTTCATTGTCTTGTTTGTCCTAAAATTAAATGGATTTTAGCTCCTGAAAGATTTATTTTTTACCAAGTTTGAACACAGCCTTTCAAAATAGATTATCTTAACTAACTTATTATCTCACTTTTAATACTTGTCCCTCCAAATCAAAATTTATGATTTTGTGTAAACAAAGTAGGTTTTTTTAAATTACCATATATGGAAAATTTTTTAGGAGAACCTTTCAGAAGATAATCTTTCTTAAATATCTTTCTTAATATCTTTCTTTCCGACTTTGTTATAAAGTTTTTACCCTGCTACATTTTCTCCTAGTATGTAGGACAAACGACTTTTATTTTAACTCTCTCCTATAACTCTACAATTTATGAAATGACCAAATGGTTTCTGAGATAATTCAGCTAACAGAATACCAACCTTTTGTTGACTGATATACTTTAAGTTTCAATTAATGTATCATCGTCACTTAATATGATCATTGATACTTTTCGTCATAAAGTAAAGCCATTAACTATGTACACTAATGTGAATATACCTCTCATTCAATGCATTTAGTTTGAGGCAAAAATTTGGAAGTTCAGTGTACACCGCACCAGAGTCGCTGCCATCGATCTTGTTATTATTCAGCTGAATTTACAGTGCTGCAAACACAATTTACCAAAACATAAACATAACTTTCAGTTATAAAATGTTTCATCCTTAGTTAAGAAGAGTTGGTAATACTGATTTATCTATCATATGTTATGTGTACTTCCATGTACACCACACGATATCTCACCATCGTCAATATGCTTTACACACGCCTATGATATAAGAAGTCTACTGACGTTAGTGTACATAGTCAATTGTTAAACCAAAACCTGGATCAATATAAATAAGATAGGCATTTTTGAAAACAAAATTCATCACCCATTGCGTCCCCATTACGAACAGAATCTATTTTATAATTCGCATACAGGCTCAGTTTTTTTACAATATAAATAATTAGAGGAACATAACAATAAAAAAACACACAGTCCATTTTGATTAGTTTGTAGGGTTGTTAACGCTCCTAGTCGAAATTTTTGTTGCTCAAAGCCTCAAAAAGTCTCATTATAGTATTACCACTCCAGATACATTATGTCATTTGGTTATTAATAGTTCTTCACTCAATAGGCCTATTATCATCTGTCCCTCATTTTATAATAAAATCATAAGTTTTAATGTACAAACAGAAGACTGTTTTGGAATCCCTAAGCAATTCTTACAGCTTACATATATTCTTACAGCTTAGAGGTCTAAAAATAGAATTCATATTTTCAGAGCTGACCATTTACAACGGCATGTTGCTGTTCAACATGAGGGGCGACGTTACATTTGTAATTATTGTAATTTATTATTTAGTAGAAAAGAAAATAGACTTAGGCATATGCAAAGGTCTTGTATTGGTTTTCAAAGACAAAATGTAGCAGTCGCCCCTCGTGTTGTTGATCCGGCCGTTGCCCTTCCGGTTGCTGGGCAGGTATTACCTGCCGAACCAGTTGAAGTGGCGGCTGAAATACAGGATCAACCTCCAGCTCCACTTCTAGCTATTCAACGCCTTGGTAAGAAAAATAATAAAAATGCCCCCATTGCAGTAGACTTGCATATTTAGCAAATTTCCTAATTAGTAATATTAGGGATCGCTCACTGGTCAAAGTTCAACCAAAACCCCAATTCATCTTGAACCAATTAGATTTAAAATGTTTTATAACTGAAACATCTGTTTTTCCTGGATTGCTAGCATTTGTTATTCTAACAGCTGTCTAATGATTTAATCAATTATACTTCTCCCATAAGATTAACATTAAAACTTTGAAAGCCCATAGGGCGTAGCCCTGGAGACTGATAGAAATTATAATGTGATTTTGCTCATCTACAGGACTAAAACTTTTTAATGTTATGCCCAGATTTCTCCTATGATGCATACAAGCTGAGAAAAAAGGAGGAAATGAAACATGCTTGTTTATTAATATATAAATTATTAATATTTTTAAACAGATAAACCTGTAAACCAAATTTTATCGCATGCTTATAAATAAAGAATTAAATGTCTAATATTTTTATGAAAAACTAGTTCTTCATAGGGGCAAAAGCTGCTAATTGTAATATTAAAATAGCATAAACCATAGTGTAATACCAGTTTTTTTTTGTTTTTTTGTTTTTTTTACAACAAAGGTTTGTAGAAAATTTTATTTTAATGTGAGGTATATAACTTTTTAATAATACCGTTTGAACAGACTACTCGCCCCCTAAGTACTCTTATCAATGTACTATTAGGTCACCCATTTGTAAATGCTCTATTTTTGTCTGTTTTTAAATTTATATAGAGCTATGGAAAAATAAGTTAAAAAAATGCAGTCCCTTACTTGAGCCGTGATGGTTTTTTTAATATAACATATGAAAGCGGCAATGAAAAAAAAATTGATTTTTTAGCTCTTGTTAGTTTTTTATGTTTTGGTCACAAAATTTAAACATAGCAGCTCAAAGAGCATCTTTATTTGCTATAAATATTTATCCCTCCTAATTAAAACTATTAATTTTTTGTATACAAAGCGGATTTTTTTTATATAACTACATAAAGAATCTTTAAGAAGAACCTTTCAGAAAATAATCATTCTATATATTTCCCATTTTGTTGCCAAGTTTTTTACCTGCCCGTCATTCAATATGATAATTTGTTACCTTTAGTCTTAAAATAAAACCAAAACATTGGAAATAATATAGGTGTTCCTAAAACTACAATTCATCATCCATTGCATGTCTATCATCGATCAAGGAATTTTATGATTTGCATACAAGCTCAGTTTTTTTTTTACAATTTAAATTATAGTAAAAACATTGAAATCAGTAGTAGATTTGTACGTACTTTTTACAACCTTTTTATCTTCCTTGTCTGTCTTTGTTTGTGCTGTGTAAGTACCTTGGACAATTCAAACCAAGACAGACAACGAAAGATAAGAGTTGGGTCATTTTAAAGGCTATTAAGCTTTCTTGAAATAGGATTATACTGGGTTAGGGGACCTTGCAAAACATTTTCTTTATCTCTTATAATAATCAGAGAGATACTTTTTATTGAAAATCATTTATTAGCATTTTTTTATGGGTAGTTATCATGTTAACCCAATACATAAAAATACCATTGGTTTAAATTGTCCAAGGTACTTACACAGCACAAACCAAGACAGACTAGTAGAATAGTACATAAGGTTAACTCTTCTAGTTGAATTTGTAATAGTTGAAAGTAACAAAATGTGTTATCTATATATATATATTTTTTCTTTATAACTTTATGAGACCAAGACTTTTAATACAAAACTCTTATTATCTTCCTGCGATTTGCAAAAACACTCACAATTTAGCTTAAGAAATTTCACTGACAGAAATACTATATATATTGCTTTTCTTGGTGTGAATTATTATGTTATCTTCACTCAGTATTTATTTTTATGAATAATAATGTGTTTCTTGTCTTTTATAGAAATACATCGTGAAACTTTACTTCCTGCAGCGGCGGTTATGTTACCGTTTCCCCCTCCAAGGCGAGCCTTTGTGCAGGAAGTGAACGTTAGGGTGGAACAGTGGGTGGAAGAGGAAGGAATAGTTGAAATTATAGAGTTAGATTAAGGTAACTATAAATCATATTAAAAAATTAAAAATTAGTTTAGAATTATAAAAAAAACAAACACACAATAATACCATGCTTCATCCAAAATATTAACACATCTTTATTGTTTAAAAGATTAACGTATTAGTTAATTATCTTGTTAATTAACTGTAGTTAATTAGTTAATTAACTCTATTAGTTTGTGAACATAAGATGTGTGGTTTGTAAACTCATCTGAAATAAATATGAAATTACACATTTGTATTAAATTTGGTCTTGGTCAAATCATGTTTACGAGAATTTTGTCTAAAGACATATATTTACCGTAAAGCTGAAGTCATTAGCCTGTGCCGGCCTTGCCGCGGGCTAATGTTGCCCTGCTATTAACTGGATGTTACGATTACGGTAACGGGTTACGACCGTAAACCATTATTGCTTCCTGGCGATTTTGGTCCGTTGTAGTAGGGTAAAAAGCCTTGGTTTGAAGTACCGATTAGCTCAAAAATGGAAGCCTTGACTTTTACTACGCTTTGCTGAAAAATCGCTGCCTTGACTTTTGGTCGGGTTCCAGGCGGCCGGACCGGTGCAGCTTGAGGCAGGTCCAGGATCCGGTTATGTCTTTGTTGCACTGCACTGTCCTTGTCGTAGGTCCGGAGCGTCGATGCAGGGTCACATAAACATGCAGCTGGCAAGGTTAGCAGCGTTGCAAGTTGCATTTGTACAAACAGTTTGTGTGAATATAAGCCGCTTTGTTACAAGGTTTTGTCAGTGCGATGTCCGGTGTAGAAGTTGTTATATCATTTTTAGCCAGGCGGGGTGATGATTTAAATCAGCTTTTAGCCGATTTAAATCGTCTAGTGATGGACGGGGGAATTTGTTGGGTTATTGGCATGAGGTGCGATTTACGAACACCTATGATGGGACGGCAGGTAAGTTTAAAATAGGTTAGCAGATGAGAGTAAAAGACGAAATTCAGATGATGCGATTTATTTTTCATGCTTTGAAAATAAATACATTCGGACTGTTGTTGATTTTTTGCCGTCCGATCGTAATCTAAACATTTTTGGTACATTTAATTGTGCGATTTCTTCATCGCTTAGTGAGATGAGGAAACGTTTTGGTAAATAACAAATGGCTTTAGTTTCGCCATATTCAATTTCCAGGCGTAATGCAGGACCTTTGCTGGTGACCTTTAGCGGATAGAATGTAGTATCCATTTTCATTAGTTAATGTGACGAGATGGACACGCTGTGGTCCTTGGTAAGAAGACAATCTGTTCAATTTGTTGGCAAGGTCCATTATGCTGAAACAAAAAAATTGTGGCTGTGAGGAAATTGTGTTTTTATTGTGTTTCAGCAGCTTGGTGTTGTGTTTCAGCGAGGCAGCTGCGGCTTCAAAAAATTTTTCTGTTTCAGTGAGGCAGCCGCCGTGAGCTGCTTGAAATGTTGTGTTTTGCTGTGAGGTTGTGTGATTTCAGCATAATTCGCTACATTGTGCGATTTCCAGATGTGGAAATGCTTTGGAATTTGCTATATTGAATTTCCAATTACAGGTCCATTGCTCGTTTAACACGCAGCCAGAACTATCTGGGCTGTGAGTAAATTTATGTGGGGTTAGGAGAGTAACTTGTTAGGTCGCTAAAATATAAATTGTGTTCCAGCGGGTGCGTACTTAAACGAGTACGGCCCAATTACTTTGGCCTTAAGAGAGCGCCAGGGCTGTACACCGCCCGTAGGCAGGGTCCGGCCCCGGCCATACGACCGTCCTCAAGCGTCTTGGGCCAACCCATCGCGGCAGTCGCGTCAGTCTCCCCCGGTGTCCGCGCCTCCGCCGCAAGCTGTCCCACTGCACTTGACGCCCCGCCCACCGCCATCGCAGCCCAGCAGGTCGCCATCACCCGGCTGGAGCCCCGAAACACCGACCCCCCCCTCCTGTCACACCGCCCGCCTGGCTCTCACCGACGATATTAATTGAAGGTATGGTAGAAGATTGAAAAATCTAATATTTCAAATGAAAATCTATTATTAAAAATTTGTTGTAAACAAAACTCGTGTGTTTCAATTTGATACAAAAGTTTTTAGTTTAAAATCAATGATATTTCATCACTCCAATGGGAGACGGTTTTTGGTTTAAAAATGCATTTTTTCGTCAGAACTCTCCAGTTACACATATAAAACACTTAGTTTTTTGGAAAGTAATTATTGTAATACAAAATAGAGATATATTACATGTAAATAACGTGCGTATCGGTGCGTTTTTTCGAAAGTAGTGTTTTTACAATTTAGGTACGCTTAAAAAACTGTGTGATATATCAAAATGAAACTTTACAAATATATTCTTCACGGTGTGTAGTGAAGAATATATTAATCTTATGGAGAATAAGGATATGTTTATATTTCACTTATTGACAAAAATTTTTTAATAAAACGTGGTATATAGCTTCATTTGGTTGAAATTCCATCATTTATGTTAAAAAAATCTTTTTTTTTATTTTAATCTTGGCAGCAAACCTACAAACTCTTTTCTTATTTATACTGCGAAAAGTTACTTATTTATACTGCTATATAAAAAAAAATTAGGGCTGTAGTTGTTTTCTCGGCAAAACAAGGCTTTGAAATCCTCACGATATTCAACTTTTCAATTTCCGAGTCCATAAGGGACGTCAAAAAACGTTTAGGAAGATAAAATATTTCAGTTGCATTGGTGTATTTCGACGTGCAGCGATGGATTTGATAAGTATTGACCCGCAAACCATCCTCTTTTAGTCGAATAGATCGAAGCGTTGCGGTCCTTGGTGCGACACCAGAATGTTAAGTTAGTTGCTTAGGCTTGTCATCTGAAGCAACAAATAATACAAAATGTAATTTTTTCAGCTGGTGATTATCTAGCAGTAAGGGGCCAGTTCCGACTCACGATGAGGTCCCACAAAATCCAGCTATCTCCTCCTCCCACTCCACCGCTGGCTCAACTGTCTACTCCATTTTGCAAACGTCAACCATCTCCTCTGGTTCCTCCGCCAAGACAACTGTATAAACCATTTTGAGACTATAGTTGTCCGCCGTCTCTTCTGACACCGACCCAGCCACCTAGCTGAGACCCCTCTCAGCTGCCTCCATTTCCTGTCTCCAAGGTACTCCATTTCCTTTTGCGAAAGACACACATTTCACCAATTTTAAAAATACTGCAGAAATAAACAAAAATACTAAACCATAGTTAAAAATTGAACAGCTATAAAGCTGTAAAATGTGTTTAAGTGTAAATCTTTTATCTGTGGGCCCGAGATAAATGTTTACAAAATGTCTGGTTGTATATTTTGCTGACATAGCGTATGGATTGAAGTAAAATGATGGGAACATTTAAATTTGTGTTAGCGACAGCTTGTTGGTATTTGGACGCAAAAGTAAGTAGGGTTTACACAAACGTAAAAAGTTGAACTATTTAAAAGAGTGTTTTACCCGATAAAAGTTGAAGTAATTTTAAATGAAAGATAAAGACTTTGGATATTTAACGTAGTTTTAAATTTTGTTTATATTTTTAATTAATATCCAGCTTGATCAATTTTGATCCATTACAGCTTGATATGAAAAAATTAAACTAAATTAAATAGCCCAAACCTTTATCTGCTTTTCTGCTATATTTAAAACCCCTCCCACTTTTATCGGAATTAAAATAAACTCGGAAAATTGAAGCACGTGAAGCACTGCATGCTGTTCTGAGAGTGGCTCTTTTGCCCCCTCTTAAATAGTGACTACTTTGCTAAGAAGTTGACATGAAAAAAATTCAAATGGCACAGTTTTAAATAATTATTTATCAAAGAAAATCCTTACAAAAATTTTGAATCGATATTTTATTAAATTCAAACAACGTATGAGTATTGCAATGACTATATGGATGTAAAATATCTTATTCAAGTTTCAAAGTCTAGTTCCTATTGAAGAATTGATTTTAAAGACTGCTCTACTCAAAATGTCTTTGACTAATGCTAAAATTGCTAATGCCTTTGTAACTTAAGAGAATTAATAATTGTGTTTGTTTTTTTGTAGGAAGTGGTTAGCTGTGTTGCAGCTGTCGACTTTGTTGCATTTGTACAAAAAGTTTGTGTGAATATAAGCTGGTGTGGAACAAGGTTTTGCAAGTGCGATGGCCGGAATCAAAATTGTTGTTTCGTTGCCCGGCGGGGTGACGATTTGAATGAGCTCTTAGACAAGCTCACGCCCATAGTGACGGATAGGAGAAACATATTGGGGTATTGGAACGAGGTGTGGTTTAAAAACACCTAAGATGGGACTGCAGGTAAGTTTAAAATATGTTTTAATACGAAGAAGGTTATGTTTTATGGTAGGAATAAGACTTGTGGGCTAGCAGGGGGAAAATATAGTGTGCTGTTTTTGGCAGGGAGGTTATTCTAGGTATAGTAAAAGACAAAATGTAGATAATCCGATTTTTTTTTAAACACCACACTTTGGAAATAAATACAGTTGGGATATTGTTGACTTTTTTCCATCTGAGCGTAATTTAAACATTTTTTTACATTCAATTGTGAAATTTATTCATCACTTAGTTAGACGAGGAAACACTTCGGTAAAAAACAAATAGCTTTTGATTCGCCATATTCAATTTCCAATTGTAATGCATTCCTGGTCTCAATCCTTTTTGCAGACAGAATGTAGTACCCATTTTCATTAGTTAACGTGACCAAATCGACGCGTTGAAGTCCTTGGTAAGAAGTCAAAGTATTTCATTTGTTGTCAAGGTCAATTTTGCTGATCCAAAAAAAATTAAATGGTTGTGTTTTAGCGGGCAGCTGATTCGGTTTGCTTTGAGAGAGCCACTGAGCTCTATGTAATAACTGGAGTCACCACTTTGTGTCTTAAAAGCGAGACGCTTGTCGATGCTGAATTTCGCTTGTTGTTATGTTGCATGCCTGCTATTGGTGGGGGTGCAGTCCCACTAGATCCGAGTCCCGGTAGATCCGAATTCCAAAGTAACCCTAATTAGTCCGGTCGCTACCTCGGGGGAGAGTCCGAGTAGATCCGCGCTCTCCGTGAGGGTGATTAGACCCCTCCCAGCCTTCTCGGTAAACCGCTCAGCAGCAGAGTAGTCGTGTAAAATAAAACTTTCCTTTTTCACTGGTAGGCATAAACCTTAAAATAATTGACGATACTGTAATTGAACATGAAATTGTTTAAATTTGTTTACACTTAGAAACATAAGGGATGAGGAAAATTAAAGAAGTACGATAAGTTCATTGTTAGCACCACCCGAGATTGCGTGCCCCTTTGTGAAAATGGTACAGTAGAACCTCGATAGTTCGACTATTTGTGAACTTAGAGAGTGTCGAACTATCGAAAAGTCGAACTATAGGGAGAATATGGGAAGTTTCATTACAGGGAACATAAAAATAATGAGTTGAATTTAGAAAACACTAAATTTTAATGAAAACATATCTTGATTGAACTATAACATAGCAAAAATTAAAAGGTATTGTAAACCTTTCACCATTTCGTTTTTATTTTCACTTTTGTCACTTCCCAACATAGACATTATCAGTCGTTACTGACATGCTAAGTAGTCAAGGACAGTGTCGAACTATAAGGAGTGTCGAACTACCGAGAGTCGAACTATCGAGGTTCTACTGTACCTCAATGAGGCGGGCCTGTCGTAGTCTCGCACAAACATACACAACAGGGGGTATAAGACCCACGGACGCCATGAACCAGCACGGATAACCGCACTCGGCCTTTTAGGGTGTAATCACATTGCTTGCACTATTGTTATTTCAATGATTGTTCACGAATCATCAGACCAAATATATCAAACATCTCGACAGTATACAAGCAAAGTTATGCACCCTAAAGCCTATCTCTCTTTTTTTTCTTTTTTTTTTTGCTTTTCTATTTACACCATGTACAATACAATAAAATGTAGTCAATTCGTTTTGCACTCCATTTGTCAGTCCGTCCAGTTATTTAATCCATTTTAAGGATGTATGCCATGTTCTTTAAACGCCAGATATTTCCATTTTCCTCATATTTTGCCGTGGACCTTTGTATGGTCACTACCCCCTGAAGTAGCGGCACCTTGCAGATCCTTGGTGAAGTTCCATTGTGCTATTTACAATTTATATATTTATTCACAACTTTTAATCCAGTATATAAAGAAAAGTTTAATAAAATCTTTCCTTTGTAGCTAACAAGTTTAAAAAGGTTTAATAATATTTAAATCAATTTATTTATTTTCAGGATGTCTAACTTAAAAAAATAATGCCAACAACAAAATTATACTGGATTATCGGAAAATAACTACAGAATTAAGATACTATGGCATTGTTGTACCCTAGGGAATGTATTCACATACAGTAGGGGGAATGTGTTTTGTTTGCGTCATTAATTGTATATCAACCGATTGATATCAAACTTGGTATCAAAATAATTGAAATTTTAAGAACAAATTAGTTATGCTAACGAAATTTATTCATATTGAGTTGTATTTAAAGCGATACAACAACACTGGGTTTCTAGCGCTTGTTGCTATTGAGTGCAGTCAAGCAATAGTAATAAGAAGGGTTGCCCTCGCCGCCGCGCGGATCCAGTGGGAATCGGTAATCCCCTCATTAGGACCACATATTTGTCGCGGATCTAGTGGGACAGTTTGCTGTCAATTTCATGTCCGGATGTAGTGGGACTCGGATCTAGTGGGACGACACGTTGGTGGGACGCTGTCAAAATGCAAAATCAAGATGGCGGACTATCTATTCTCAATCCAGATGTCACGATGCTATTTTATTATTTTTTTTACCATTACAGCTGTTTTGTAGTAATCAACGATTAAACCGGCGACTTAAAACTCTTTTTTAATTGATTTAGGAAAGAAGAAAGTGGTCTCTTTTAGTCGCTTTTTGATTTGGTGGATTTTGGTGGATGGATCATACCATGACTGGTGACAAGAACCGAACGCTCTGGGTAAGTTTAAGTTATGTACTTCATTATTTATTTATCTCATTGGCAAAATTCGCATTTCACTTAAGCTTATCCAAAAATCTGTAGATTCAGTATTACTAGTAGTTGACTAGGTTGTCAGGGTAACACAAAAAGAGCCATTGGGTTGTGAAAAAAATGTTTTGCTAGGCTAATTGAATTTTTAATAGTCACCCACAAGTCTTATCAAGTAGGAGTTAGTGTCCTAAGTAGGAGTAAACTTAAGCCGTACTAGGCCTAAGATATTGTAGTATTATATTGTAACTGAATGTAGCAAGCATATTGTTAACTTACACCTACATGAAAACCCATGTCAACAACTGTAGTTGTGACTGTGGTATGATGTTGAAAATCATCAAAATCAAAATCTTTATTTTCCTTTAGGCATGTACATGCAATTGGCATCGATGGCATCGGTCATATTGCATGTTTATTGTTTATAATATTGTTATTTATTTAGGACAATACCATAACATGTATCAATGAATTTTATTGAGCCGTTAAACCTCAAACCTTTATGACCTTCATGGGCCGTTAAACCTTCATGACATGTAAGTTAACTGTTACAAAATATTTGATAGGCCTAGGCCTACTCTTTAATTTTAAAATTTTTCATAGGTACTTCCGTAATGATTTTCAAGTTGATAAGTTTAACTTTTAGGCTTATTATTCTCAAAGATTTTTAGCTAGGCTAGTTATCGTACGAACCAAAACTAACTGAAATCAGCCGTTAATTTTTTATTAATAATTCTTTTACTGGCGATAAAATAGCAATGTACCTAGGCCTGATCGCGAAATCGAAATGTTAACCATCGATAGGATTTAACCTAATGAAGGCGGAGTTGATTACTGCACCTTACAAAGTTTTGCAATGAAAAAGGTTAGGTTGAGGCATATTCAAGAGTAATAACTTAAGCTCAAGTTCTACAGTTAACTTACATCAGATTGTGTTGAAATAACTTAGGTTATCTCATATTTTCACTTAGGCTAGGCCTAGGTCCATATCCTGAATATAGTAGGGCCTACTGTTGAAAATTAAAATTTATTTGGTTGTTTTCCAATGTAATTTGACCTCCTGATTCCAAAATTTATATTAGTTTTTGTTGGAGACTAAATGTTTTGTTGGTAAAATGAACTTCTTTTCTTGTTATATATATCTATGTACAATATATACATATATGTAATAATGGTACGTCGTTGGGTCAACAACGAAGCTGTTGGTCGCTACAAACAGTAGGTTCCATTTTTCCAATGGTACGATGTATAATATATAAATACGTTTACAATTTATAGAAAAAGATAAGTTACTCAACTCATTTTTCTTGTACAAAACATAATCAATAATGATCAATCTTATTTACAAGGTGAAGAAGTTCTTCTATTTACAGTATATTACAGGTTTTATTTCTTTGTTAAAATTGTTTTAACTTATTTCTTTGTACAAGCTTCAACTTTTCATGCACCCCTGAAAAAATTATTAAATTTAATTTGAAACAAAAAAGTATAGGCTTAAATTCAATATTGTATAACTTACTAGTTTGCAAAGTCATGTGGTTGGTTGGTGGGGTTTGTAAACATTTATATGTGAATTATTGGTTAGGTTAGGTTATTTTACGTTAGGTCTTTCCAAGGTAATATTCTGGTTAAGTCATGTTATGACCCCTTCAACTTATATTAGCCGTAAGCTTAATGCTTACAAATCAATCTTCAATTGAATTAAATGCAATTTCATAAAATAACAATTGAATTAAACCATTTTCGTACAGTTTCATCTTACACTACTGTAGAATTAAAATATAAAATATGGATTGTATCTGTAACTAAATAACATTTTTTAAGACAATCACAATAACTAATTATGCCTAAGTTACCCCTATTTTAGTTAGCTTTTTATTCCGATATTTAGGCCAAAATCAAAAACAAGTCACAGGCAACCGTATAACCCAATATAATTTGTCGTATATTAGATAAACCAAAACATTTCAGCCTAATCATAATGATAAAATTTGATCAAAATATAAGTGGAATATAAGAACAGTTACCTGTGTATCTTATTACTCAATGGTCTACCATTGCATTTAAACTTTCCTGGGCATAGGGTGATTCTATATGTTAACAGAGATTAGTTTAGGTTTAGTCTTAACGTATTTAAACAATTTTCAAGATAAATTTTGTATTTTACAGTAATTTTCGATCCTATTCAATCGATATACTTATTTTCATTCGATAGTAGTGGAGGTGCTTTATGAAACTGTACGGTACCCAAATAACATTTTGCACTAAAATATGGTAATAAGATACTCACCTAGCAGATATGTATATTCCTTTGTAAAAATGGTTTTATGTAACGATAAAACTCTTTATTCTTGAAAAGGACAATATAAGGTAGACACGATGTGGTCTGAAAAAAAAAATGTTCAATGAATATCTTAACTTACCTGTAAAATAACTTACTACAATTAGTAACACCGAAGTAGTAAAATTTTTGGGCATTAACTTAAATTCAAAATTAAATTGGTCTGACCATGTACACTTCCTAAATAAAAAATTAAACTCAACGAGGTACCGGTATGCAATTAGTATTTTAACTAAAATTACAACTACTGAAGTCTGTTTGACAGTTTATTTTGTATATGTTCACTCCCTGTTGGCTTATGGAGTTGCTCTATGGGGTGATTCTGTAGAGGCTAGGAGAGTATTCATTTGCCAGAAATTCATCATTAGGACAATATTTCGTTTGAAGCAAAAAAACTAGCTGTAAATCAAATTTTCAAAATATTCTATCCTACCATTACCTTGTCTCTATATCTTTGAAATATCTAAATTTGTTCACTCAAATTTAAATATTTTTGAGGCACACAAATCAAATCATTGCTATCAAACAAGGAACAACAACAAAATCTTTCAATATCCAATTCATTTCCGTGCAAAATTTGAAACAGGACCTTTCTACAAGGGATTAAAAATATATAAGCATTTACCTGATTCATTTAAAAGTTTAAATTTCAAAGGTTTCATATAATAATTGAAAGAGGCATTAATCCAAAAATGTTACAGCATTGAATCATTTATTGAGGATAAGTTCTGAATATTAATTTATCTTATGTTTATTTAATGATGTTTTGATTTTCTTGCCTATATTATTCTTATTATGTATATTATTATTTCAGAGGAATAGTGATTAAATTAGAGTAGCTTGGATGTAGATACAACTGACCATGTACCAGCTTGTGTATTACATTTGTAATCCTGTACCAGGCGTATTGTACAATAAGGAATTTACTATTGACCTGTTTAAAACGATCATTGTTGGGGTTTAAGGCCCATGAAATATATGAACTTTAATATTACAATCCGTTATGGAACTAAAAATTATTCATTGGAAAATACAAAATGGCGAATCCTATACTATAATACGAACAATGTCTGAAGGGATGTGTGTTCCACGATCTCGAAATCCAGCGGGTAGATTTTGTTTAAACTTTGCATTTAAAAGTATTTTGGTCCAAAAACAAGTTTAGAAAAAGCCTCAATCCCAGGAAAAATCTAATTTGGTTTAAATTTAAGTTTTAAAATCTTAATTTTTAACATTGGTCTTATGGGTTGCCATTTTGGTAACGAAATAACAACGAAAGGTATACAAAAATAAAGAAACAAGCAGTTTGTTTGAAACAGCTGTTAACTGTGAATAGGTATAGTTTGTTGTTGACGGAAATTTAATAGCTTTACCATACACTATAAAAAATAGTGAATTAAAACCAACGAGTAAGGCTCGGTAAACCTGGTACTATCTCGGTAATAAGGCATTTTGGAAAAAAATTCCTTCTTAATTTTCTCCAAACAATGACTCGTAGCCTATTCCCAAAGTTATGGTGCTTACTTACAAGACAACCATTATATCTAATGCCATGCTTTTTTTGTTTCATGTACTAAGGCTGCACACTGACAAATCAACCTACCCATTCGGAAAAAAGACTAACAGAAATGAAGTTAAGTTGCAGTAGAACTATTAGTGAATACAGTGATTGACTTGAAGAAAAGTGAAAGCTCCCCATATATAGTAGACGAGCAGAACAGTTAAGGAAAGAATTTGAATGTGAAATTTCATCTGAAATCAGTGGCGGCTTCATACCCGATTTTCAGAAGGGGGAGGGGGCACTACCTTCCGGTAGTGGTGTTCGGGGGGGGGGGGGGGGGGGAGTAGAAATTGCTGACCACTGGTGGTGGTATTATTTTCCTCTATAAACGGATAAAAGGGTTGGAAGTGACAGCCTACTTAAAAAAAATTGCTTAGTCTAACTAAATTTGAGCTTTTGCCTATATCTCATTGAGTTCAACAAAACTATCTCTGCTTTTTTTGTAAAATTGTAAATTAAAATAAAATACAGTCAAACAATTTGCTGATTTCAAGGTCTGAGTTGTTATGTAAATAATTCATAAATACATAACTAGTTTTATGGGAAATTTCTTCAAGTAAATCAAATATGGTATTTTCATTCCTGGCAAAATTATTTCTGTAGAATTTGGCAGAAACTAAGTAGGTCAATGCATAACACAAAAAATGCTGTCTGCCTTATTTATGATTTTGAGACTTTTGTTTTAATTTGTGCTTTTAAGCAGTTTAGAGCTAAACAGAGTTATTTAAAATGAAGTAAATAGTTATTGTAGTAGGTGCTATTTTCATAAAATCAAGATTTAAAATTTAATTTCTTCTCTATTCTTTTTTTTTTTTTGCTAAGTTTTATTATTGGTCACTTATAATCTATATAATGATTACTTATCTTTTGCAAGTGATAAAAAAAAGTAGTTGATGGGGGTGGAGAATCACGGTCTGCCCCATAGTAAAATAAAAATACGCCCACGGTTGGCCTATTCAATCAATTCCATTGTTAATGATTTTTACAGCCTTGATAGGCTACCTCAATAATAATTAATCAAATGTACTTATTTAGCCGCCTGTAAGTATCAAATTGATAAAACCATTTAGCCAAACATGTTTCAGCTACCATCCAAAAATGGGCTTTTTAATGAACTGAACATTACGGCTTGTGAAGATGGGTGGTAATTCACCTGAAATATGTTCGGCTAAATAGTTCCAACAATTTGATACTTACAGGCTGCAACGTAAGTAGATTTGATCAATATATTGATCATAGTTCAAACTTCAATGACACTAAATACAAAATTAAAACTGTTTGAAACACTGTTATTCATAACAAACAATAACTATCTGAATAAAAAACAATTTGAAAAAGGAGACATTACTGTTTTCAGCAATCAAGACCACAGCTGATGACGTTTACAATACTCAATAATAAAGTCCATCTTGTCACATTAACTGTGCCGTCTGCCACGTGCAGCTCAAAATCATATTTAACACCCTCGTGGACCACAATTGCCACTAAAAATAACACAAGATTGTTTTTAATCTCACTGAATGTAAAATAAAGTAAATGACAGAACTTTAAAAAAATACATAATTTTGTAACTAAATATAATATTTCATTTTTTAAACTCCCAAACAAATGTACTAGAAAAACTTCTTGAGGGAGGCGCCTTCTTGAAGCTGCCACTGCCTGAAATATTTAAACATGTTTCATTTTTAATAATGCTCAATAATGATTAGGCTTACGTAAGATTACATTACAAGTATTAGTTAGTAGGTACATCTTATAGTTAATACAATAAATTCATTTACTATGAATTGTTAGTAGTTTTGAACTTATAGTTAATGTTTAGTCAGTAGATACTTAATAGCTAGTATAATTGTTAGTAGGTAGAAAGTTAGCAATTAATAGTTAGGTTTTAGGTACTACAGTAGTCAATAGTGAATAGCTGAATAGTCAAGTTAAATAGGCCCATAAGCTAACACATTATAAGAGTAATTTTTAAAGAATGATTGTAATCCTTTTTCAAGTACTTTGCACAAGGAATACATATATATTATATGTAATATGTAATGTAATGATTGGTGGCGGTGGGTTTGTGTAGCCAGAGTATTTCATATTTTTATTATGAAAATGTATATGTTGCTTGTATAGTGAATTTCAAAACTTAATATAATATCTATATAATATGTAAATAATATGTAAATATATTATTTGTATAAAATATATAGGGTCACCATCCAGTTTTTGTGGAGAGGACATTATTATTTTACTATTAGTTGAATTTTATCTGATGCAAGCATGCATATTAGTAAAACATAACACTAACATAATGTAAATGCATGAAATCTTTGGTACGTACCTTAGGTTATTAAAAGTGATGAGTTTGGTAAATTTTTGTCTCAAACCATGCTTCTCCCCTTGAGATTTATTTGTGACATTTTTAGCATGCGCTCTTGACCTCAAATTGATAACAATATTAAAAATTTTCTTAATTAATACTGTTTCATGCATGTCCTCTAATTCGATAGCACTATTTATTGAGTGATTGCTTCCAAAACTTGTTGCAAAATTCTTAATGATTTCATTAATTAAAAATTGATTTACTCTGTTACATCTCGTTGCACTTCTGAAAGCCTTCTCAGAAAATTCCACAATTTTAAAAATCTGCTCTGATGCGCATATGCAAGTTATATTTTTCATAATTTTTCTTACAATAAATCCTGAAATGTAGTACAAAATATTTCTCTGGTAATCAGTCAGTGACTTAGATTCCAGGCAGTCAAACAAATTTTCCAATGCAGTCTTATCTTCATTTTGTTCCAAGTTTGTTATAGGTTTCATACTTCGTTTTTGTGTACACAATTTTTTTATTGAAATAACATTTGTGCTATCAGGATTAACGTTGCTATTTCCTGTGGCAGATATATTGTTCTTTAACAAAAGAGACTTTAAAGAGCTTTGAACTGCTGTGTGTTTCCAACCCCCTCTAGCTCTGATACATGCAAAGAAGAGTTCTAAGTGATCCTGACTGAGCTTGTATGTCAGAAAGTACTTATAAGTGTTTTCCTCTCGTAATAGGAATTCACTTGCTAGGCCCAATACACTTTGTATGTAAGTTAAAAATCCTAATACAAAGGTTCTTCTTGGGTGAGAGAGGATTGGAATGCCATTTATATGTAGGGATTGTAAATACAAAATCATTTCTTCAAAAAAGGTATGACAGTAATCCAAATTATGAATATTTAATCGCTGCTTATAGCCTTTACCCAGGGCATTTTTTTTTTTTGAATTTAACATGTCAAATACAGTAGTTTATCTATTTTTTTCAAGAACAACACTGTAGCCAGTGAATCTTGAAAACGAGGGTGCCCGGATTCATCTGGAAATTGAATTGCGCTTGCAACACTGGAGCTGAGGGTTTGTGCAGCCAGAGAGACTTTCATTTTTTTATTATGAAAATGTATATGTTGCTTAGATAATGAATTTCATAACTTAAGCTCTTCTATTTCCTGTAGATCTTGAAGCTTAACAATGTAAGACCACTTTAATCACCGTCAGCACTGGTTATGATTTTACTTTCTGCTAAAGTATTTCTTGCCAATTTAAGCATGTGACATTCATCGAGCATACAAAATACATTTATGGTTTGATCTGAGTCGTGATATCATTTCTGGCTAGGCGGGGCGACGAGTTAATTCAGCTGTTAGCTGATTTAAATAGTTTAGTTATGGATAGGAGGAATTTAATGGGGTATTGGCACGAGGTGCGATTTACAAATACTTTCGATGGGACGGCAGATAAGTTTAGGTTAGGGAGAGTAAAAGACGAAATTCAGATGATGCGATTTATTTTTCATGCTTTGAAAATAAATACATTTGGACTATTGTTGATTTTTTTGCCGTCCGATGCAGGATCATCTTTTTTTCTTCCAAAAATTGGAACACTTTACTAAGGTATCCAGGTTTACAATCAACAGATGATATCCAATCCGTGATTCTATTGGGATGTGGTAGATGAAAGTGATTTCTTAAAAATCTGTAGGCACGTGGCGAATAAAAATGAAGTGTCATCGAAAACTGTTTCATTAGCTCACTATACCTTATCCCACTTTTATGTTTCTTAGAATTTTTGTGTTGATTCATTGTTAATTCTAAGGGATATCCACTGAAATGATCTTTTAGCACAGACTCCAGATCAGAACTTATGTTGGTCTTCCTTTTTAGTTCTTGAATCAAATCAGAGAAATTTTTAATTTTCTTATCTCTTCTATAAAGTTTGTTTTGCAAACGTTTGATTTTTTTCTCAAACGCTTTTTGGTTGGTGTTTGAGTATTTGTAGTTTGAGTGGACCTGTTGGTGGTTGATTTCGAAAATTCCTGTTGAAGAAATTTGGAACTTGCAGGGATGTTAGAAATCAGCTCTACTGTTGAAAGAGGAGGACTTTCAAGGTTTGGTGGCGTAGAAGTCATAGACAGAACGATATAATTGGTCTTATTTGGGATTCTGGCTTGGTTGGATGATGGAATGTCTTTATTCATCATAGCCATTTTAGGAGAATCGATGTGCTCAATGGATGCAACTGGATATTCTGGTACAAAATCTTGTTGTGTTCCTACGTTAGATGAAGAAGATTCATTTACCAAGGATATAGACGAGTCAGGTGAAGGATCTTGGCCAATAGACATAACAGGATATTCTGGCAAAAAATCATCATGTACCATAGATACAGGTGAAGGATTATATGAAGTGGACATCATTGGAATGTAAGGTAAGGATTCTTCATGAATTATGGAACTTTGAGGTTGTGCAGGCATAAGAGAACACTTATCCTAAAAAAAGAAAAAAAAAAACAGGTTTATTTACTTTGTTTATTTGTCAAAGGAACATTAATACATATACACAAATCATGGATTGTAAAAAAAACTGGATGAAGAAGAGTTAAATTTTGAAGACTCTAGGTTACAATAGATAAATTTGTAATCTAAAATTATTAGTACATGTCTAGCATAGTAGCCTATTCCTAGCATAGCATCCTAGTAGTAGTATGTACATGTCTAGTAGGTTATAACTAGCATGTATAGTAAGTATACCTAGCATAATATAGTATATCTGTAATATTAACACAAAATTCATGCAGCTTTGTTAAACACATTTTCACTATTCCATAAATTACCTCTGCAGAGATGCCACTGGTGAAAAAGTATGCTATACTGGAAATTTAAATAGTCCTGTGTAAGACACAATTTGAAATAATAATGCTCCTTTAGCAAGCGTGTCAGAGTCTGAAGCAGAAATACCTCCTAGATCTACATATCCTGAGTAGGTTTTGTTTTTGGGATCCCATGACAATTGTTACCTGATGGACATTGAGTCAAATACTAGCGAAAATTCATATAGTAGTAGTAATTATTCCTAGTGTAGTATAGTATATGCCAAATTAGTTTAGTTTATTAGTAATAGTAACCATATGTAATTTTAGATATTGTTATTATAAAAATTTTTCTGTTGTCATTAACCCCCCAACATATTACAATAAATGTGTGGATTTTCTTATACCAACAATTCATTGCATTGTGCCTAATATAACCCAAGATTTTTGAGTTCTTAAATTCAAACAAATAAAACATTATTTCTCAAGTCTCTGTTATTTTGTGAAGGAGACCAATGACAACCACTTAGTTTTTAAGGCTGGAAACAATTGATGCTAGTGTAGTTGCAAGTATTTACAGACTTTATTAACTAGTGACAGTGTTCAATGGAGTTCTTGTAGCTAAGGTCAAAAATAACCAAAATTTACTTTTGTTGAACACAGAAATTATAAAATTTCTGTTTAGAAGCAAATTTGCAAAAAAAGTGACAATGTAGTTCATTTGATGTAGCTTTTGGCTTGACTCTGGTAACAATCTAGTTGAGACTACTATAAATTAGAGCACTGACTGGTCAATTTTCCATAGCAATGGCTGGCAGATGGACATCAACCCATGTTCAAAGTCTAATTAGGCAACAATATATAAACTAAAAATGGCCTATTACAATTTTTTTTCTAGTATAGGATCAAAACTTCAGGCTTGACAATCCTTTACAACTTATAATTCATTAATTTTTCATTACTCAAAATATAAAATGAAAACTCCCAAATGGTAGGCTGAGTAAAGCAATCTTTTATTAAATTTAATACATCATTTAACCCATTTAAATTTTGGAAATTTGTTTTCTAGCAATCTTATAATTAGGATCGTTATTGATTATTTGTCCAGTTTAATGTTTAAACGAAATAAAGACATGAAAGACTATACAGGACTTGATATTAACGTTTTAATATTGTACCATCAATTTCGTACTGCATATAGGGTACGGTGGGGGAATTGGAAGGTATGTTTTACAAATTTATCTGTTGTGTCCTCTTTTCTCGTTGATATTGTTAGATGTTTACTCCACAGATTGTATAGAACTAAAAGCAATATTTATCCATCCAAATATTTTTTTTTCTTTTATTTTTTTAATAAAGTGTGTTTTACCTCCCAACTACTCCCATGGGGGTAATTGGGTGGCATACCTAAAATCTATAAATAAGATACTTTATGCTAATTGTGGACTAATGGGTAGTAGAAATAGAACGTACGTAAGTAACATATTTACCAAGTTTTACTAATCAAAAATATTTTTCATCTTAATATCTACGTTAACAAAGTTTTTTTTACTTTACACATTTTTTATTTCCTGATTTTTTTTTAATTTTCTCATTGGTGATAACCTGACACTGAGCTCTATCATAGATATTTAAAATAATAAGGTTGTGGTCTTCCAATTGGTAACACTACTTTGAAAGGGTTTTTCTTGCAGTTAAACCAATTTACCCCCAACTGGATAACAAAAGCCAACTGATAAGCAAGGACAAGGAGGTGTTAAATGGTACATTTTTATTAATGTGATAAAATTGATGTTTAAAACTCTTTGCTGATTTTATTAGTTTAATTGAGTTTAAAACATGTATATTCCATTCTCTGAACTGAATTTCATGTCTCAAGCAGAGGGTTCACTGAATGATAAATTTAAACAATAATAATGTTTGTAAATGCAAAAAACAAAAATATCACTTAAAGAGCACCAACTCCCATTTTAAGCTGAAGCCTTAGATACAGTGATGTTATTTGTAATGCCACAGGTTATTACTTGACTTAGCTATGTTTCTATCCTAACAATGAATCACAGCTTGACGCCTGAATAATTCACATCTATTCAATATTGAAAAAGTCTTGCTCTTCCTTCCAAATAACCCTGTAGCATATCAAACAAATGTAGATGAGGAGTGGTGATGACATTTTGATGAACTGCGTTGGATTGGTCAAATCCAGAAATATAAACAAGTGATTGCCTGAATTCAATGACAACAGGACAAACACTGCCTATATCTGGGCTTTTAATAGATTTTCATCAGTTGATGACGCAGACTTTGCAGGTAAGTCGGTTGACATTGCATTAAGATGGATGGGGTGCAGCTGCTCAGATGCATGATGTGCCGCAAATGGTATTATTCATCTGGATGTATAAATATGTGGGGTGGGTGGGGGGGAGGGTTGAAGGGATGCACTGTTTCCAGACGGACGATAATTATCGTTTTGGACAATAATTTAGCCCCCCATACGATGTATGATATGTCACCATACGATACTGCATTTTGTACGATAATTTGGGATAAGGACGAAACTACATATTTTATTTATCGAAAATTATATTAATTGTGAAGAAATTAGTACTATAGTTAAGAAAGATTCAACTTTGGCAATGATCTACAGTTAATTTGTTTTTCCTCTCGAAAACAAAACCATTTGAACAGTCACAAGTTAATTTTTTATTTTATTTTTGAATTTAGAGACAAGATTAGGCCGGCTAATAGACTACAGGAATAATAGCCTGAGGGATATTTTACAAATTATTTTCGTGTTTTCCAAAACGGAATGTGCTGCAATAAAATTAAAACTAATTTCAGAAAGAAAGTTTCGGAAGCAACCAGTGTACTTCGAGGTTGCATGGTTCTGCAAAACCTTAGCCTGCTTTTGCAAAAAATAAAGTGTCAATACTTGGACTTTGCACACTGACACTGTGCACCAAAATGTTTTAATACGTTATTCCCTAGCATTGTAACAAATAATGGGTTCGGGTTTCTTTGTAGATAAGTTTAATAGGTTAGGCATTAAATATTATGAACTTTGGTTATTTATGTAATACAACTATAAATAGCTTACGTGTAGTTTTAGGTGACAACTGACCTTTACAATATTTTGATTGGTCAGATGTCATTGGTTTAGAACTAAATGTAAATTTTTTATTGAATCAAAATAAAATGCTCGATTTTGAGCAACAAGTGCACTACATTTAGAATAAACATAGATTAAGTTAGATACCATCAAATCTTCGAGGTGGTAATTAAGTAGGGACCTGTGAAGTATTTTGTTGTGTTTCATTTTTTTCCAACTTAGAAAAATCAAATACGGTCGGCACAGAATTATATTTCAGTCTTCCAGTTCTCAGTAAAAAACTATCGGCTTGAAAATGCTTGATGCACAACCGACTATGCTTTGTGGGAAACCAGTTTTCCCTTCTGATGGCACTCACCCATTTCTTCAACAGATAAGGCTGGTTGAATGGGAATCTGAAAGCAAAATTTTACTTCAAACATTACTTAACTTTAAATATACTTCAATCCATATCAAACAGCCGGTATTTATGGAAAATAAATATGTTAGAAGGCCAAAACATAAATAAGTATTGGTATTACATAGAACTGAAGAAGAAGGTTGCTGAAGTGGAGGTTTTATAAGGTAATAGGCCTAACTTATATGTTATTTATTATTGGTAAAGGCATGTAAATTTACCAAATTGTTAAAACTCTAACCCTGACTACCCTAATGTAACCTAAGTTTACGCTATTTAAAAATATTTTTAAATAGGCTTCCGGTTGCCATGGAACAGTGGTAAAGTTAGCATTAAGGTCAAGTGATTAAGGGGCTCGTTTTCAAGGACATTCAACCATATATGTTCCATGGAACAGTGGTAAACTGAGCATTAGGGTCAAGTGGTTAAGGGGCTCGGTCTCAAGGACATTCAACCATATATGTTGCCAAGGAAAAGTGGTAAAGTAAGCATTAAGGTCAAGTGGTTAAGGGGCTCGTTTTCAAGGACATTCAACAATATATGTTGCCATGGAACTGTGGTAAAGTGAGCATTAAGGTCAAGTGGTTAAGGGGCTCGTCCTTAAGGACATTCAACCATATATGTTGCCATGGAACAGTATTAAGGTGAGCATTAATTTAAAGTGGTTAAGGGGCTCGTTCTCAAGGACATTCAACCATATATATTGCTTTGGAACTGTGGTAAAGTGAGCATTCAGGTCAAGTGTTTAGGGGGCTTGTTCTCAAGGACATTCAAACATATATGTTGCCATGGAACAGTGGTAAAGTGAGCATTAAAGTCAAGTGATTAAGGGGCTCATTCTCAAGGACATTCAAACATATATAATGCCATGGAACAGTGATAAAGTGAGCATTAAGGTCAAGTGGTTAAGGGGCTCGTTCTCAAGGACGTTCAACCATATATGTTGATGTGGAACAGTGGTAAGATGAGCTATAAGGTCAAGTGGTTAAGGGGCTCATTCTTAAGGACAATCAACTATATATGTTGCTATGGAACAGTGGTAAAGTGAGCATTAAGGTCAAGTGGTAAAGGGCCTCGTTCTCAAGGACATTCAACCATATATGTTGCCATGTAACATTGGTAAAGTGAGCATTAAGGTCAAGTGGTTAAGGGGCTCGTTCTCAAGGACATTCAACCATATATGTTGCCATGGAACAGAGGTAAAGTGAGCATTAAGGTCAAGTAGTTAAAGGGCTCGTTCTCAAGGACATTCAACCATATATGTTGCCATGGAACAGTGGTAAAGTGAGCATTAAGGTCAAGTGGTTAAGGGGCTCGTTCTCAAGGACATTCAACCATATATGTTGCCATGTAACAGTGGTTAAGTGAGCATTAAGGTCAAGTGATTAAGGGGCTCATTCTCAAGGACATTCAACAATATATGTTGCCATAGAACAGTGGTAAAGTGAGCATTAAGGTCAAGTGGTTAAGGGGCTCTTTCTCAAATACTATCAACCATATATGTTGCCATGGAACAGTGGTAAAGTGAGCATTAAGGTCAAGTGGTTAAGGGGCTCGTTCTCAAGGACATTCAACCATATATGTTGCCATGTAACAGTGGTAAAGTGAGCATTAAGGTCAAGTGGTTAAGGGGCTCGTTCTCAAGGACATTCAACAATATATGTTGCCATGGAACAGTGGTAAAGTGAGCATTAAGGTCAAGTGGTTAAGGGGCTCGTTCTCAAGGACATTCAACCATATATGTTGCCATGGAACAGTGGTAGAGTAAGCAATAAGGTCAAGTGGTTAAGGGGCTCGTTCTCAAGGACATTCAACCATATATGTTGCTATGGAACAGTGGTAAAGTGAGCATTAAGGTCAAGTGGTTAGGGGGCTCGTTCTCAAGAACAGTGGTAAAGTTAGCATTAAGGTCAAGTGTTTAAGGGGCTCGTTCTCTAGGACATTCAACCATATATGTTGCCATGGAACAGTGGTAAAGTGAGCATTAAGGTCAAGTGGTTAAAGGGCTCGTTCTCAAGGACATTCAACCATATATGTTGCCATGGAACAGTGGTAAAGTGAGCATTAAGGTCAAGTGGTTAAGGGGATCGTTCTCAAGGACATTCAACAATATATGTTGCCATGGATTAGTGGTAAAGTGAGCATTAAGGTCAAGTGGTTAAGGGGCTCGTTCTCAAGGACATTCAACCAAATATGTTGCCATGGAACAGTGGTAAAGTGAGCAATAAGGTCAAGTGGTTAAGGGGCTCGTTCTCAAGGACATTCAACCATATATGTTGCTATGGAACAGTTGTAAAGTGAGCATTAAGGTCAAGTGGTTAAGGGGCTCTTTCTCAAATACATTCAACCATATATGTTGCATGGAACAGTGGTAAAGTGAGCATTAAGGTCAAGTGGTTAGGGGGCTCGTTCTCAAGGACATTCAACAATATATGTTGCCATGGAACAGTGGTAAAGTGAGCATTAACTTCAAGTGGTTAAGGGGCTCGTTCTCAAGGACATTCAATCATATATGATGCCATGGAACAGTGGTAAAGTGTGGTATAAGGTCAAGTGGTTAAGGGGCTCGTTCTGAAGGACATTCAAACATATATGTTGCCATGGAACATTGGTAAAGTAAGCATTAAGGTCAAGTGATTAGGGGGCTCGTTCTCAAGAACAGTGGTAAAGTTAGCATTAAGGTCAAGTGGTTAAGGGGCTCGTTCTCAAGGACATTCAACCATATATGTTGCCATGGAACTGTGGTAAAGTGATCATTAATTTCAAGTGGTTAAGGGGCTTGTTCTCAAGGACATTCAACCATATATGTTGCCATGGAACAGTGGTAAAATGAGCATTAAGGTCAAGTGGTTAAGGGGTACGTTCCCAAGGACATTCAACCATATATGTTGCCATGTAACAGTGGTAAAGTGAGCATTAAGGTCAAGTGATTAAGGGGCTCGTTCTCAAGGACATTCAACCATATATGTTGCCATGGAACAGTGGTAAAGTGAGCATTAAGGTCAAGTGGTTAAGGGGCTCGTTCTCAAGGACATTCAACAATATATGTTGCCATGGATTAGTGGTAAAGTGAGCATTAAGGTCAAGTGGTTAAGGGGCTCGTTCTCAAGGACATTCAACCAAATATGTTGCCATGGAACAGTGGTAAAGTGAGCATTAAGGTCAAGTGGTTACGGGGCTCGTTCTCAAGGACATTCAACCATATATGTTGCCATGGAACAGTGGTAAAGTGAGCATTAAAATCAAGTGGTTAAGGGGCTCGTTCTCAAGGACATTCAACCATATATGTTGCCATGGAACAGTGGTAATGTTAGCATTAAGGTCAAGTGATTAAGGGGCTCGTTTTCAAGGACATTCAACAATATATGTTGCCATGGAACTGTGGTAAAGTGAGCATTAAGGTCAAGTTGTTAAGGGGCTCGTCCTTAAGGACATTCAACCATATATGTTGCCATGGAACAGTATTAAGGTGAGCATTAAGGTCAAGTGGTTAAGGGGCTCGTTCTCAAGGACATTCAACCATATATATTGCTTTGGAACAGTGGTAAAGTGAGCATTAAGGTCAAGAGGTTAAGGGGCTCTTTCTCAAATACATTCAACCATATATGTTGCCATGGAACAGTGGTAAAGTGAGCATTAAGGTCAAGTGGTTAGGGGGCTCAATCTCAAGGACATTCAACCATATATGTTGCCATGGAACAGTGGTAAAGTCAGCATTAAAGTCAAGTGATTAAGGGGCTCATTCTCAAGGACACACAAACATATATATAATGCCATGGAACAGTGATAAAGTGAGCATTAAGGTCAAGTGGTTAAGGGGCTCGTTCTTAAGGACATTCAACCATATATGTTGCCATGGAACAGTGGTAAGGTGAGCAATAAGGTCAAGTGGTTAAGGGGCTCATTCTCAAGGACATTCAACCATATATGTTGCTATGGAACGGTGGTAAAGTGATCATTAAGGTCAAGTGGATAAGGGGGCTCGTTCTCAAGGACATTCAACCATATATGATGCCATGTAACATTGGTACAGTGAGCATTAAGGTCAAGAGGTTAAGGGGCTCGTTCTCAAAGACATTCAACCATATATGTTGCCATGGAACAGTGGTAAAGTGAGCATTAAGGTCAAGTGGTTAAAGGGCTCGTTCTCAAGGACATTCAACCATAAATGTTGCCATGGAACAGTGGTAAAGTGAGCATTAAGGTCAAGTGGTTAAGGGGCTCGTTCTCAAGGACATTCAACCATATATATTGCCATGTAACAGTGGTAAAGTGAGCATTAAGGTCAAGTGGTTAAGGGGCTCGTTCTCAAGGACATTCAACCATATATGTTGCCATGGAACACTGGTAAAGTGAGCATTAAGGTCAAGTGGTTAAAGGGCTCGTTCTCAAGGACATTCAACCATATATGTCCATCAGTTGACCAACAGTTGCTGGTCAGACGTCGATGAGTGCGGACCTCTTATCAGTGACCGCCGTGCTTATCTAGTCTCAGGCCGCTACCTGTCTGCTGACTTATGTTCGAGTGCCTTAATTTGTTTTAATTAATTATTATAATATTTTTGTGAATTACACGAGTGAACGATGGCATCTAAATGTGGCAAGTGTTTTTCGGACTTGAAGCAAGGTGATTTAAGTATTAAGTGTATAGACTGTACCACGGAATTCCATCCTGCGTGCACCCAACTAGGAACCCAAAATTTCACCAAGGCCAAGAGTAAAAATTGGAAGTGTGAGAGCTGCGTAGTGGAGACTGGTTCGACTTCATCTCAACGTAGTCACGATTCATCAACGGCCGCCGTCGATAAGAAGACGTTAATAGAAGCGCTAAATAGTTTTAAAACGGATCTGAAATCACACACCGACTCGGCAGTTGGTAACGTTATTACCAAGCTGGACTCGTTGACAGAGGAAGTACAAGCTTTGAACGATAAATTAAATTTATTGGATCAGAATCAGACGGCGCTGCAGAACCGCTGCGACACGCTGGAGCAGGCCAACGCCGCGCTCACCACGGAGGTCCGGTCGCTGCGTGCACGCCTGAACGACGCCGAGCAACACTCGCGCTGTGCGAACATCGAAGTGTTGGGCATACCCGTAACAACTGGAGAAAATGTTTATGTCATTCTAGAGAAGCTCGCCGCCACCCTCGGAACCAATTTCAAGCGTGAGGATGTGTCCATCGCCCACCGCCTGCGCCTGTTCTCGGAGAAACAACCTCATCCGCCGATCATCTGCCAATTTGTGTCGAGGACTGTTAAGGAGAAGTGGTTGGCAGCTGCAAGGACCAAGAGAAACCTAAAATCTACTGACATATCTGCCAATCTGCAGCCGTGTAACATCTACGTCAACGACCACCTGACGGGCAACAGCAAAGGACTCCTAGGACGGGCTCGGAGGCTGCAGCGCGAGGGGAAGATACACTTCGCAGGCTACTTCAATGGCAAGATCCTGGTCAAGCCGCGGGAGAGGGATGCTGCCATAAGAATTGTGCATCAGGAGGATCTGGACAAATTTGACAGTAACTAATTTACTTAGGTACCTATTTGCTTGATTAGCCTATTCTTTTATTTTCATTTTTTTTTATTCTATTAATTTTTTGTACGTAAAATTAAACATGTTTTTAATTTTATATTTTTCCATTTATTTTGAATGAGAATTAGTTAAATAAAGATTTATAAAAGAAATACAAAAATTCATACAAATTGCTTTTTATGGGCATAAACTGCTCTATATGGAAATATATATTTATTTAGTTTTTTATCTTTCTGTCATCAAACAGCTAGCAATTAACACAAAATTAATAATTTTTATTGATGATGGACCGATATTTGTAATGTAAATCTCGTTACTTTGTAGATAAGTAATTTTTATTGTGTTTTTAGTCTAAAATACGAGCAGTTTCTGGGATTCAGTAATGACTTGATTCATTAATTAAACTTAATTAACGAATTTAAACGCGTATTAATCTTAATTTTAATTATAGTTAAGAAATTATGAGTAAAATTTTATATGTACAGTAGTTTTTTTATTGAGTGTAGCTTAAATATGAATTTTTCTGCTAAATATGTAGGCCTAACTTGAAAGAAATTTGAAACTAAAAGGGATTCAGTTATTTTTTTCATTTTAATTTAAAATAGAAATAAATTTAGAATGAAAATTGTTTGTTAAATCTCATGTTATCCATGTTATCTTTTTGTCGTTGAATAAAATATGTTTAGACATTTTTGTCGATAAAGTATTCAATATTTTCATTTATAAATTCATAGGTAAAGTTTTTGTCGTTGAAGTTGAATAATCTTAGTTAACGTTAATATCAATTAATTTTAGTTACTCATTTAATAGTTTTATTTCTTTTTTTCACTTATTTTGTTGGCATTTATATTAGAAGGCATGGTTTTGAGCAGACAGGAGGCGGGGTCATTGACCTATGCTGTGCGACGACGATGACGGCTCTCTTTTAGAAATAATTCATTGCCAGGAGTTGGACGACGTTGCTCAATTTACTGATTTTTATCATAATAATGGTCGTGACGGTTTGTGTATCTTCAATTCTAATATTCGCAGTTATAATAAAAACTTCGATGAACTTTTAATT
Source organism: Neoaliturus tenellus (assembly GCA_030545055.2). NCBI lineage: Eukaryota > Metazoa > Arthropoda > Insecta > Hemiptera > Cicadellidae > Neoaliturus > Neoaliturus tenellus. The sequence continues at coordinate 266,242,873 of CM061532.1, forward strand.
TATTTAAATAATTTCATCCAATATTTGGATATTATTGTTTTGACGGAATGTTGGCTGGGCGAGGGAGGGGCGGGAACCGGTTTGGAGGGGTTCGACTGTTTTCATACTGAGACACAACGAAATCAGAACGACGGAGTCATTGTGTACACTAACAAAAAATTATCTGCGACTGCATCACAGATTACTCTAGGTGACGTTTACGGATTAGGACTTAACTTCACAATCTTTAAACAGAAATTTCGATTACTTGCACTTTACAGAACTTATGACAGCAATCCAATTTTGTTTATTAATGAACTTGAAAATTATTTAAATAATTTGAGTAAAAATCAGTCATGCATTCTTTCGGGGGATATTAATTTTGATTTATTGCAAAGAGACATAACTTCGGCTAAGTATTTAGATTTGTTACTGGGAATGGGATTTCTTCAATGCATAGACAAGCCAACAAGAGTAACTTTTAATTCAAAGAGCTGTCTGGATCACATTTTTCTGAAATACAACAATACTTCTCAGGTAAAATCAGCTGTGTTCCAGACAGCCGTGACTGACCATTACAGCACTGGCCTCACCATTACCAATGACATCAAGCGCACAAATACTTCCGACTTCCCGACATCACCTCGCACATACTTGGACCACGACTTACTGGCACACTACTTAACTAATTCCAACTGGGAACCTATAAACAATAACAATATAGACATAAATTTTTGCGCTGACCATTTTAGTAGAATAGTTACTAACTCCATAGAATGTGCAAGAAAACCGAATAAAACTCGCTCAACTAGGATGAAAAAACTTAAACCTTGGATAACAATAGACCTAATTAAACAAATTAGACTAAGAGACAAATTAAATAAGCGAGTTAAAAAACAACCTTTTAACGCAGAGCTAATAACGTACTATCACGAATTCAAGCAAACACTAAATAATAATTTAAGACAAACAAAACGTGATTATTATAGGTCAAAATTAAACGAAGCATTAAACAATCCTAAACTTTTTTGGGAAGTAATTAATGAACTAGCAGGTAGGGCAAACACAAAAGATGCTTTTCCAATTGAAAAATTTTCCAATAATGCCCAAACTTCGGTTTCACTTTGTAAACAAGTTGCTAATGATTTTAATAATTTTTTTTCTAATGTTGGCAGCTCTTTAGCTAATGCAATTGTTTCGGGTGGGGACCCAGTTGTGAATGACTTTGACTACCGTGTCAACTGCACCTTTACTCTCCAACCTATCACTGAACTTGACCTACGACGTTACGTTTACAGCTTGCGGGGCGGGTCGGCGCCAGGCTATGATGGAGTTTCGGCCAAAGTCCTAAAAAATAATTTCATTGTTCTTTGCAAACCGCTTTTACATATTGTTAATTTAAGTTTGACATCTGGTTCCTTCCCCGAGTGTTTTAAATTGGCAAAAGTATTCCCTCTTTTTAAAGCTAATGATTTTAAAGATAAAAATAATTTCCGCCCCATATCTTTGCTTAGTGTGTTCACCAAAATAGTCGAGAAAGTTGTAAAGGATCAATTAATTTTATATCTCCAATCAAACAATATTCTTAGTGAGCGTCAGTATGGGTTTCGGCAAGATAAAAATATAGATGATGCTTTGTTTGACATAAATAAGGAACTAAATAATTCTATTTCTGGAAATAACCATCCACTGATGATCTTTCTCGACCTCAGGAAGGCTTTTGATTCTATTGACCGTATAAAGTTGTTAATGAAGATGGAAGCAATTGGTATACAGGGCATCGCCCTTACTTGGTTTAAAAACTATCTTTCGAACAGATCTCAGTTTGTTTCTATTTGTGGTACAAATAGTGATTCTATGCCTGTTGACTACGGGGTGGTCCAAGGCAGTAACCTCGGGCCTGCTTTATTTCTTATCTATATAAATAATATGACTAAATTGAACCTTTTTGGAAAATTATTTTTGTTTGCAGACGACACTCTCATTTTCCTGCAGGGGAAATCTTGGCCCGAGGTGCGTGATAAAGCAATGCATGATTTAATGATTGTTAAAAAATGGCTAGATCAAAATATACTTTCTTTAAATATTCCAAAAACCAAGTTCCTACCCATTTCCATTAGTAAATTTTCAGATTATAATTCGCATGATATCTTAATTCATACTTGCAATAATTTTCAAAATAATAACTGCACTTGTGAAAGCATTGAGAGGGTAGAATCATATAAATATTTGGGAGTTATTTTTGACAATAGACTAAAATGGACCCATCACATTGAATACATTAAAAATAAAATCAGAAAATATATTTTTGCTTTTAGACAGATGAATGGAGTCCTATCTTATAAAGAAATTAAGATGGCATATTTTGCGTATGTGCAGTCGTTGCTGTCCTTTGGAATTATAGCTTGGGGGGGCAGTTTCAGAAGCCTGCTTGAGCCTTTGAATATTGTCCAAAAATCAGTTTTAAAAGTTGCCTTTGGGAAAAACAGCCGTTACCCGACTGACGCTCTATTTGCAGAATCATCTGTTCTTACTGTCCGTAAACTTTTTATCAAAAGCATTTTAATTAATATATTTAAAAACCGCAATACTATATTTCAAGAAATTTCTCACTCGCACAATACAAGATACTCTTCAACAGTCGGAATAGCTTCAATGTCATTGAACAAAACATTTTCCACTACAAATTCTTTTTACATTTCTCATATTGTTTATCGCAATATTTGCAAGCATTTCAGCGATATTAAAATTTTTGACTCGCCTTCCTTAAATACTTTCAAAATTCGTATTAAAGATTTTTTACTCAGATTAGGTGTGGACGAGGCTGATCTTATCATTACTGCCGATTATCGGCGCCCAGACCTTGACCCCTGACTATGTACCACTGCCCTCCCATCGACCCATCCCAAACTCGTCCCAGCTGATTGATAAAATTGATGCATTCATATTTTATTTTTTCACACTCCGTCATGGTCATTGTTGATATATAGAAATCACAACTCCTTTATTTATATATATACATTTTCTATTTTATATGTTTATATTGTTCTATTTTATATGTTATATATTCAATTAAAGGTCAATTTTACATTGTTTTAAGCAACGCCAGCAGACGCACAGGCTTGCGCCTATGTCTGCTGAATTCCATGGGCTATTTTTTCTATTTAACAGTTCGATTTGTTTTGTTTAGATTTTTAGTTTAGTTTAGTTTTTAATTAATTTTAAATTAAGATAGTTTTGTGTATTCTGAACTGTAAAATTAATGGAATAAATAAATACATTCATTCAATACATTCATTCATTCATTCATTCATATGTTGCCATGGAACAGTGGTAAAGTGAGCATTAAGGTCAAGTGGTTAAGGGGCTCGTTCTCAAGGACATTTAACCATATATGTTTTCATGTAACAGTGGTAAAGTGAGCATTAAGGTCAAGTGATTAAGTGGCTCATTCTCAAGGACATTCAACCATATATGTTGCCATGGAACAGTGGTAAAGTGAGCATTAAGATCAAGTGGTTAAGGGGCTCGTTCTCAAGGACATTCAACAATATATTTAGCTATGGAACAGTGGTAAAATGAGCATTAAGGTCAAGTGGTTAAGGGGTTCGTTCTCAAGGACATTCAAACATATATGATGCCATGGAACAGTGGTAAAGTGTGGTATAAGGTCAAGTGGTTAAGGGGCTCGTTCTTAAGGACATTCAACCATATATGTTGCCATGGAACAGTGGTAAAGTGAGCATTAAGGTCAAGTGGTAAAGGGGCTCGGTCTCAAGGACATTCAACCATATATGTTGCCATGGAACAGTGGTAAAGTGAGCATTAAGGTCAAGTGGTTAAGGTGCTCGTTTTCAAGGACAATCAACAATATATGTTGCCATGGAACTGTGGTAAAGTGAGCATTAAAGTCAAGTGGTTAAGGGGCTCGTCCTCAAGGACATTCAACCATATATGTTGCCATGGAACAGTATTAAGGTTAGCATTAAGGTCAAGTGGTTAGGGGGCTCGTTCTCAAGGACATTCAACCATATATGTTGCTATGGAACTGTGGTAAAGTGAGCATTAAGGTCAAGTGGATAAGGGGCTCTTTATCAAGGACATTCAACCATATATGTTGCCATGGAACAGTGGTAAAGTGATCATTAAGGTCAAGTGGTAAGGGGGCACGTTCTCAAGGACATTCAAACATATATGTTGCCATGTAACATTGGTAAAGTGAGCATTAAGGTCAAGTGGTTAAGGGGCTCGTTCTCAAGGAAATTCAACCATATATGTTGCCATGGAACAGTGGTAAAGTGAGCATTAAGGTCAAGTGGTTAAAGGGCTCGTTCTCAAGGACATTCAACCATAATTGTTGCCTTGGAACAGTGGTAAAGTGAGCATTAAGGGCAAGTGGTTAAGGGGCTCGTTCTCAAGGACATTCAACCATATATGTTGCTATGGAACAGTGGTAAAGTGATCATTAAGGTCAAGTGGTTAAGGGGCTCTTTCTCAAATACATTCAACCATATATGTTGCATGGAACAGTGGTAAAGTGAGCATTAAGGTCAAGTGGTTAAGGGGCTCGTTCTCAAGGACATTCAACAATATATGTTGCCATGGAACAGTGGTAAAGTGAGCATTAAGGTCAAGTGGTTAAGGGGCTCGTTCTCAAGGACATTCAACAATATAATATGTTGCCATAGAACAGTGGTAAAGTGAGCATTAAGGTCAAGTGGTTAAGGGGCTCTTTCTCAAATACATTCAACCATATATGTTGCCATGGAACAGTGGTAAAGTGAGCATTAAGGTCAAGTGGTTAAGGGGCTCGTTCTCAAGGACATTCAACCATATATGTTGCCATGTAACAGTGGTAAAGTGAGCATTAAGGTCAAGTGGTTAAGGGGCTCGTTCTCAAGGACATTCAACCATATATGTTGCTATGGAACAGTGGTAAAGTGAGCATTAAGGTCAAGTGGATAAGGTGCTCTTTATCAAGGACATTCAACCATACATGTTGCCATGGAACAGTGGTAAAGTGATCATTAAGGTCAAGTGGTAAGGGGGCTCGTTCTCAAGGACATTCAACCATATATGTTGCCATGTAACATTGGTAAAGTGAGCATTAAGGTCAAGTGGTAAAGGGGCTCGGTCTCAAGGACATTCAACCATATATGTTGCCATGGAACAGTGGTAAAGTGAGCATTAAGGTCAAGTGGTTAAGGGGCTCTTTCTCAAATACATTCAACCATATATGTTGCCATGGAACAGTGGTAAAGTGAGCATTAAGGTCAAGTGGTTAAGGGGCTCGTTCTCAAGGACATTCAATCATATATGATGCCATGGAACAATAATAAAGTGTGGTATAAGGTCAAGTGGTTAAGGGGCTCGTTCTGAAGGACATTCAAACATATATGTTGCCATGGAACATTGGTAAAGTAAGCATTAAGGTCAAGTGGTTAGGGGGCTCGTTCTCAAGAACAGTGGTAAAGTTAGCATTAAGGTCAAGTGGTTAAGGGGCTCGTTCTCAAGGACATTCAACCATATATGTTTCCATGGAACTGTGGTAAAGTGATCATTAAAGTCAAGTAATTAAGAGGCTTGTTCTCAAGGACATTCAACCATATATGTTGCCATGTAACAGTGGTAAAGTGAGCATTAAGGTCAAGTGGTTACGGGGCTCGTTCTCAAGGACATTCAACCATATATGTTGCCATGGAACAGTGGTAAAGTTAGCATTAAGGTCAAGTGATTAAGGGGCTCGTTTTCAAGGACATTCAACAATATATATTGCCATGGAACTGTGGTAAAATGAGCATTAAGGTCAAGTTGTTAAGGGGCTCGTCCTTAAGGACATTCAACCATATATGTTGCCATGGAACAGTATTAAGGTGAGCATTAAGGTCAAGTGGTTAAGGGGCTCGTTCTCAAGGACATTCAACCATATATATTGCTTTGGAACAGTGGTAAAGTGAGCATTAAGGTCAAGAGGTTAAGGGGCTCTTTCTCAAATACATTCAACCATATATGTTGCCATGGAACAGTGGTAAAGTGAGCATTAAGGTCAAGTGGTTAGGGGGCTCAATCTCAAGGACATTCAACCATATAGGTTGCCATGGAACAGTGGTAAAGTGAGCATTAAAGTCAAGTGATTAAGGGGCTCATTCTCAAGGACACACAAACATATATATAATGCCATGGAACAGTGATAAAGTGAGCATTAAGGTCAAGTGGTTAAGGGGCTCGTTCTTAAGGACATTCAACCATATATGTTGCCATGGAACAGTGGTAAGGTGAGCAATAAGGTCAAGTGGTTAAGGGGCTCATTCTCAAGGACATTCATACATATATGTTGCTATGGAACAGTGGTAAAGTGATCATTAAGGTCAAGTGGATAAGGGGGCTCGTTCTCAAGGACATTCAATCATATATGATGCCATGTAACATTGGTACAGTGAGCATTAAGGTCAAGAGGTTAAGGGGCTCGTTCTCAAGGACATTCAACCATATATGTTGCCATGGAACAGTGGTAAAGTGAGCATTAAGGTCAAGTGGTTAAAGGGCTCGTTCTCAAGGACATTCAACCATAAATGTTGCCATGGAACAGTGGTAAAGTGAGCATTAAGGTCAAGTGGTTAAGGGGCTCGTTCTCAAGGACATTCAACCATATATGTTGCCATGGAACACTGGTAAAGTGAGCATTAAGGTCAAGTGGTTAAAGGGCTCGTTCTCAAGGACATTCAACCATAAATGTTGCCATGGAACAGTGGTAAAGTGAGCATTAAGGTCAAGTGGTTAAGGGGCTCGTTCTCAAGGACATTCAACCATATATATTGCCATGTAACAGTGGTAAAGTGAGCATTAAGGTCAAGTGATTAAGAGGCTCGTTCTGAAGGACATTCAACCATATATGTTGCCATGGAACAGTGGTAAAGTGAGCATTAAGGTCAAGTGGTTAAGGGGCTCGTTCTCAAGGACATTCAACCATATATGTTGCCATGGAACAGTGGTAAAGTGAGCATTAAGGTCAAGTGGTTAAGGGGCTCGTTCTCAAGGACATTCAACCATATATGTTGCCATGGAACACTGGTAAAGTGAGCATTAAGGTCAAGTGGTTAAGGGGTTCGTTCTCAAGGACATTCAAACATATATGATGCCATGGAACAGTGGTAAAGTGTGGTATAAGGTCAAGTGGTTAAGGTGCTCGTTTTCAAGGACAATCAACAATATATGTTGCCATGGAACTGTGGTAAAGTGAGCATTAAAGTCAAGTGGTTAAGGGGCTCGTCCTCAAGGACATTCAACCATATATGTTGCCATGGAACAGTATTAAGGTTAGCATTAAGGTCAAGTGGTTAAGGGGCTCGTTCTCAAGGACATTCAACCATATATGTTGCTATGGAACAGTGGTAAAGTGAGCATTAAGGTCAAGTGGATAAGGGGCTCTTTATCAAGGACATTCAACCATATATGTTGCCATGGAACAGTGGTAAAGTGATCATTAAGGTCAAGTGGTAAGGGGGCTCGTTCTCAAGGACATTCAACCATATATGTTGCCATGTAACATTGGTAAAGTGAGCATAAAGGTCAAGTGGTTAAGGGGCTCGTTCTCAAGGAAATTCAACCATATATGTTGCCATGGAACAGTGGTAAAGTGAGCATTAAGGTCAAGTGGTTAAAGGGCTCGTTCTCAAGGACATTCAACCATAATTGTTGCCATGGAACAGTGGTAAAGTGAGCATTAAGGTCAAGTGGTTAAGGGGCTCGTTTTCAAGGACATTAAACCATATATGTTGCTATGGAACAGTGATAAAGTGATCATTAAGGTCAAGTGGTTAAGGGGCTCTTTCTCAAATACATTCAACCATATATGTTGCATGGAACAGTGGTAAAGTGAGCATTAAGGTCAAGTGGTTAAGGGACTCGTTCTCAAGGACATTCAACAATATATGCTGCCATGGATTAGTGGTAAAGTGAGCATTAAGGTCAAGTGGTTAAGGGGCTCGTTCTCAAGGACATTCAACAATATATGTTGCCATAGAACAGTGGTAAAGTGAGCATTAAGGTCAAGTGGTTAAGGGGCTCTTTCTCAAATACATTCAACCATATATGTTGCCATGGAACAGTGGTAAAGTGAGCATTAAGGTCAAGTGGTTCAGGGGCTCGTTCTCAAGGACATTCAACCATATATGTTGCCATGTAACAGTGGTAAAGTGAGCATTAAGGTCAAGTGGTTAAGGGGCTCGTTCTCAAGGACATTCAACAATATATGTTGCCATGGAACAGTGGTAAAGTGAGCATTAACTTCAAGTGGTTAAGGGGCTCGTTCTCAAGGACATTCAATCATATATGATGCCATGGAACAGTGGTAAAGTGTGGTATAAGGTCAAGTGGTTAAGGGGCTCGTTCTGAAGTACATTCAAACATATATGTTGCCATGTAACATTGGTAAAGTAAGCATTAAGGTCAAGTGGTTAGAAGGCTCGTTCTCAAGAACAGTGGGGTTAA